>CM069141.1:50988822-51566720 GCA_035221665.1 Okamejei kenojei
TGCGCGCGCTGTCGGGTCCCGCCGGCCGCTCAATGTCAGTCACCCGGGCTGCTTCCTTTTTTAAAATTATTTAAAATAGAGATCCATTGCAAAAAAGTATTTAAAAACATAAAACAACAAGAAATGCTTGGTTACTGGAGGATGCGCATTTTCCCATCCGCGCTGAAATAACTCAAAACCACAGGATGGAGATGTATTTTAACATTGTTGCTTTATTAAAACATACCTTCATTCACGGTTGGCTCAAGAGTAACGGGAGAGGAACTTGCTAACTCGGGAGAGGAACTAGGAACATCGCAGCAATGACATACCCGTGGGAACTCGTATTACACACTTGATCATAAACTTGCAGTCTCGTGCACAGCCACGAGTCTGTCACTCGGGTACCTCGTGGGTCAACTCGCACAGTGAGACAGGGCCATAACACTCAACCGGCATGGTGGCGCAGCGCTAGAGTTGCTGCCTTATAGCACCAGAGAGATGGGTTTGATCCTGACTACGGGTGCTGTCTCGATGGAGTTTGTATGTTCTCCTCATGAACGCGAAGGTTTTCCCCGGGGGCTTTGGGTTCCTCCCACACTCCAAAGACGTACAGGTTTTTTAGGTTAATCGGCTTTGGTAAAGATTGCAAATTGTCCCTAGTGTGTAGGATAGTACTAAAGTGCGGATGATCGCTGGTTGGCGTGGACTCGATGGGCTGAAGGGCCTGTTTCCATGCTGTATCTCTAAACTAAACTAAACTGGAGATGGCATTCAAACTGTTTACAATTGCGAAGAAGATTGCCATTGACCAGAATGGCCAGAAATAGTAAGATATTCACGTAAAAGGAATTCACAACAACGAATAAATAAGGTGTAATTATACTAACAGGAATCAATGCTGTGAATATTGCCAAAGTGTTGTATTGGTTTTTCAATATAATTGTTTAAATATTTATCAGCAATTCACTGAAGTGGAATTAGCTGTACAGATTTATCTGTAGAGTTTAAGCTGATTAAAGCCCAGTTAAGTATAATTCACAAAATACACTGCTCATCAGGTAGAGTGTCCCACTTATAGCAGCACAATGCCACAGACGTAGAGTTGCCACCTTCCAGCGCCAGAGACCCAGGTTCAATCCTGACTACAGGTGCTGTCTGTATGGAGTTTTTAACCTTCTCCCTGTGACCGCGTGGATTATCCCCTGGTGCTCAGGTTTCCTCCCACAATCCAATGACTTGCAGCCTTGTAGGTTAATTGACTTCTGTAAATTGTCCCCAGTGCGTAGGATAGAACTAGTGTATGGGTGATCACTGGTCGGCACAGACTTAGTGGGCCAAAGGACCTGTTTCCATGCTGTATCTCTAAACTAAACTAATCTAAGCTAAACAAAAGTTCTCGGTTTCAAATTGTGTGCCGATCTGGTGGAGTGCATGCGGTTGTGGTCATCCCATTACAGGTAGGGTGTGAGACTTTGGAGAGTCTGCAGAAGAGGTTTACCAGAATGTTGCATTGAATTAGACTGTACTCTGAACCTAAACCTAAACAAACTTCAGATTGATTTCTCTCGAGTGGTGAAGAGTGAGGGGAGAACTGATGGAAGTTTATAAAATTATGGGAGGCAAAGGTTGGGGAGATAGCCTTTACTTTAGACTTTAGAGATACAGCGCGGAAACAGGCCTTTCGGATCACCGAATCCACGCCAACCAAAAATCACAGACAGCACCCCTAGTTAAGATCGAACCCGGATAAGTGGGAAAAAGTTTAAAGGAGATGTATTTGGCAATTGTTTTAAGCAGAAAATGGTGGGTACTCGGTACAGGTGTTGTCTGTATGGAGTTTTTACCTTCTCCCTGTGTGGTGGTGGAAACATATGATGGTGGCATATATCTTGGAGTCATAGATTGATAGAAATACAATATGGCCACAGGCCCTTCGGCCCAACTTGCCCATGCCGATCAAGATGCCCCGTCTACACTAGCTCCACTTACCTGTGTTATTCCCATATCCCTCTAAAACTTTCCGATCCATGTTCCTATCCAAATGTCTTTAAATGTTATTATAGTACATGCCTCATCTACTTTCCATGGTAGATTGTTCCATATACTCCCCCCAGCTTAAAGCGAAGAGTGCTCTTGTATATTCTGATCACGCCACCCCCTTTACAAACCATATACCCACCACCCACAAGTTCATAAGTTATAGGAGTTGAAATAGGCCATTTGGCCCATTGAGTCTACTCTGCCATTCAATCATGGCTGATCTCTGCCTCCTAATCTCATATTCCTCCTTTCTCCCCATAACCCTTGACACTCTTTCTAATCAAGAATTTTTCTATCTTAAAAATATCCATTGATGGCCTCCGCAGCCGTCTGTGGCAATGAGTTCCATAGATTAACTACCCTTTAATGAACGAAGTTCCTCCTCACTTCCATTCTAAAAGAGTGCCCTTTAATTCTGAGGCTATGACCTCTGCTCCTAGACTCTCCCACCAGTGGAAACATCCTTTCCAAGTCCATTCTATCTGTTACCCTCTGAAAGAGACTGGTAATGGAGGGATATGGATTACATGTAGGCAGAAAAAAATAGTTTAACCTCGCATCATGTTTGCATGGTCATTGTGAGCCTATAAGCCTGTTCCTGTGCTCTATTGTTCTATCTTCAATGTTCTATCCCATGGCTTTACTTTGAAGAAGGACTAGGGGATTTTCTTGATGACGCAAGTTTTTCTTGGTGCCCTGCCTAATATTATTCTTCAATCAACCAAGCTAAGTCTAGACATTGTATTTTATGAGAACATACCGTGTGCAAATACTGTAAGTTGTTGTGCATGCAGAGAGCGCATCTCATTGAGAGTAAATAATTTTATGATGTTGCATGAGTAGCAATATCAATGGCATTTCTTATTTTTGTTAATATTGCTTAAAACCTTGATGGGCATAATGATTTCCCTCTGTATTGTCATATTTCTATGATTCTATTCTGCAATCAGAAGCAGTAGTGGGTGACCAGGGGCTTTCAAAGTACTCCACCATTCAATAATAGGATGCCTGATACTGTTCATTCTTCAGTTTAAGCTTAATCATATGGCATGGAAACAGGGCCATTGGCCCAACTTCCCCACACCCACCAACATGTCCCATCTACATTAGTCCCACATGCCTGAGTTGATCCATATCCTTCTAAACCTGACCTATCCATGTACCTGCCTAATAGCTTCTTAAACATCATGATAGTCTCTACCTCCTCTGGCAGCTCGTTCTGTACACGCTCCACCCTTTGTGTGAAAACTTACCCCTCAGATTCCTATTAATTTTTTCCCCCTTCACCTTAAACAAAAGTCCTCTGGCTCTTGAGGTTCTTGTGTTCTGGTTTAGCTTAGTTTGATTATTGTCACATGTACTGAGGTACAGTCAAAAACGTTTTGGTTGTAGAAACAGACATAGAAAACAGGTGCAGGAGGAGGCCATTCAGCCCTTCAAGCCAGCACCGCGATTCATTGTGATCATGGCTGATCGTCCGCTATCAATAACCCGTGCCTGCCTTCTCCCCATATCCTTTGATTCCACTAGCCCCTAGAGCTCTATCCAAATCCTCTCTTAAACCCATCCAGTGATTTGGCCTCCACTGCAATCTGTGGCAGGGAATTCCATAAATTCACAACTCTCTGGGTAATTTTTTTTTTTCTCACCTCAGTGTTAAATGACCTCCCCTTTATTCTAAGACTGTGGCCCCTGGTTCTGGACTCACCCAACATTGGGAACATTTTCTAAGACTGTGGCCCCTGGTTCTGGACTCACCCAACATTGTCCAATCCTTTTATAATTTTATATGTTTCTATAAGATATCCCCTCATCCTTCTAAACTCCAGTGAATACAAGCCTAATCTTTTCAATCTTTCCTCATATGACAGTCCTGCCATCCCAGAGATCAATCCCGTGAACCTACGCTGCACTGCCTCAATCACAAGGATGTCCTTCCTCAAATTAGGAGACCAAAACTGTACACAATACTCCAGATGTGGTCTCACCAGAGCCCTATACAACTGCAGAAGAACCTCTTTACTCCTATACTGAAATCCTCTTGTTATGAAGGCCAACATTCCATTAGCTTTCTTCACTGCCTGCTGTACCTGCATGCCAACTTTCAGTGACCGGTGTACAAGGACACCCAGGTCTCGCTGTACCTCCCCCTTACCTAACCTAACCCCATTGAGATAATAATCTGCCCCCTTGTTTGATAACCTCACATTTATCTATATTATGCTGCATCTCCCACGCTTCTGCCCACTCACTCAATCTGTCCAGGTCCTCCTGCAACCTCCTAACATCCTCTTCACGGTTCACACTGCCACCCAGCTTTGTGTCATCCGCAAACTTTCTAGTGTTGCTCTCTTCTAAATCATTAATATATCTGGTAAACAGTTGCGGCCCCAACACCGAGCCTTGCGGCACTCCACTCGCCAATGCTTGCCATTCTGAAAAGGACCCGTTCACTCCTACTCTTTGCTTCTGAAAACTCCATCTGCCAACCAATTTTCTATCCATGTCAACACCCTACCCCCAATACCACGTGCTCTAACTTTAATCACCAGTCTCCCGTGCGGGACCTTATCAAAGGCTTTCTGAAAGTATAGATACACTACAGAAGATTAGTCAAGCATGATTTCCCTTTCATAAATCCATGTTGACTTGGACTAATCCTTTTACTGCTATACAAATGCCCCATTATTACCTCTTTAATAATTGACTCCAGCATCTTTCCCACCACCGGTCAGGCTAACTGGTCTGTGATTCCCCGTATTTTCTCTCGCTCCTGTCCAGCTTCCCCTTGTACTTCATCTTTTCAGCGCGTATTGCCTGTTTTGTTTCTTTCTGTTGTCCTATGAAAGTTTCCCAATCCTCTGGCTTCCGGCTGCTCTTTGCTGTGTTATACATCTTTTCTTTTAGTTTTATTCTATCCCTAACTTCTCTTGTCAGCCACGGTTGCCTCCTACTCCCCTTAGAATCTTTGTTCCTTTTTGGAATGAAATGATCCTGCGTCTTCCAGATTATGCCCAGAAATTCCTGCCATTGCTGTTCCACCGTCATTCCTGCTAGGATCCCTTTCCAGTCTACTTTGGCCAGCTCCCCTCTCATGCCTTCATAGTCCCCTTTGATCAACTGCATCACTGCCACTTCCGATTTAACGTTCTCCTTCTCAAATTGCAGATTAAAACAAATCATATTATGATCACTACCTCCAAGTGGTTCCTTTACCTCGAGTTCTCTTATCATATCTGGTTCATTGGACAACACTAAATCCAGAATTGCCTTTTCTCTGGTCGGCTCCATTACAAGCTGCTCTAAGAATCCATCTCGGAGGCATTCTACAAACTCTCTTTCTTGGGGTCCTGAACCAACCTGATTTTCCCAGTCTACCTGCATATTGAAATCCCCCATCACCACAGTGGCATTACCTTTGTTTCATGCCAGTTTTAACTCCTGCTGCAACTTACTGCACACCCTACATCCGGGCTACTATTTGGGGGTCTGTAAATAACACCAATTAGTGTCTTCTTGCCTTTACAATTCCTCAACTCAACCCACAGTGACTCTACCTCGTCAGTCCGTATGTCTTCCCTCGCAAGGGACTGAATTCCATTCCTCACCAGCAGAGTTACCCCCCCCCCCCTCCTCTGCCCACCTGCCTGTCCTTTCTATAGGATGTATAACCCTGAATATTAAGTTTCCAGGCCCGATCCTCATGCAGCCACGTCTCAGTAATCCCCACAATGTCATATCTACCAAACTGTAACTGAGCCTCAAGCTCATCTACTTTACTTCTTATACCTCACGCATTCATATACAATACTTTTAATTCCTTACGCATCTCACCTTTCATATCGATCCCTATTACACTTGGCCATATACTCCTATCCCTTTGTGAGCTTCCTTTCCCGTTAATTCTGGCGTCATTAACCCTTTACTCTCTTTCCCTTTAACTCCATCGTTGACTATCCCATTTGACACCCCACCCCCCCTTATTCAGTGTAAAACCACCCGTGTAGCAGTGGCAAACCTGCCTGCCAGAATGCTGGTCCCCCACCAGTTAAGATGCAATCCGTCCCTTTTGTATAGTTCCCCCTACCTCCAAAACAGATCCCAGTGATCTAAGAATCTAAATCCCTGCCCCCGTTCCTAAGCCACACATTCAGGTCCCGTATCTCCCTGTTCCTGCTCTCGCCAGCATGAGGAACTGGAAACAAACCGGAGATAACAACCCTGGAGGTCCTGCTATTCAGCATTTTTCTGAGCTCTCTAAAGTCACGCTGCAGAATATTCATCCCCTTCTTTCCGACATCATTTGTGCCGACATGCACTACCACTTCCAGCTGTTCACCTTCGCCTTTGAGGATTTTCTGCATTCTATCTGTGACATCCTGGATTGTGGCACCAGGAAGGCAGCACACCATCCTCGAATCCCATCTGTTCCTGCAGAAACCCCTGTCTGTACCTCTCACAATGGAGTCTCCAACTACAATGGTTCTGCCTGACATTGGCCTCTTTGGTTTTGGCTCAACAGCCCTTTTTGCTTCGCAACCCAGTCCGCCGCTCAGTGTTTTAACGTTTTCTGTCCCGACAGATTGTAAGTGAGTGAACCTGTTTAGAAGAGGTACAACACCCGGGGACCTTTGCATTGCAAATTTCCGTCCCTTTCTCACCGTCACCCACTTTCTCTCTTCCAGTACCTTAGGTGTAACAATCTCACTGTACGACTTGTCGAGGAACGACTCAGTTTCTCGGATGAACCTGAGGTCATCCACTTGCTTCTCCAGTTCCCCAACACAGTCCTTCAGGAGATGTACCTGGATGCACTTCCCACATTTGTAGCAGCCAGAGGCACCAGCAGTGTCCTTGACCTCCCACATACTGCAAGCATCACACTGAATCAGCTTGCTTGGCATCTTTCGTCTCTCCCTGTCCAGCAATTTGCATAGCCACCTCTCCTCAGCCTCCTCGCCGAAGACTCTCGAGCCAAAGATTCACACTTTTCTCACAGGGCCGCTCCCTCACTGCTGCTCCCTAAGAGCTGTCTTGCTTATATTGACTGATAAATTGCCTAATTTACCAATTTACGAAACAAACTTCTCAGTTTTCAACAGTTTTCCCCCTCTGACTCACTTCTAATATTCCTCCCACTCGGGCTAGAGCCAATCAGTGTTTTCTCCTGCTTCTCTTTGTTGCTGTTGCTTCCAAATCCACGGGAGCTCTGAGTAAAGTCTGCCTGTGCTTTGCCTCTCCTTTTCAAATGTTTTACCCCTCTGACTCACTTCTAACTCTCCTCCCACTCAGGCTGGAACCAATCAATGCGTTATCCAGTCAGCAAAAAAATGATTAATCAAGCCATTCACAGTGCACAGATGTAGGAGTAAGGGCATAACATTTAGTGCAAGATAAAGTTCAGTAAAGTCTAGTTAAAGATACTGAAGATCTCCAATGAGGTACTGTAGATGGGAGGTCAGAACCACTCTCATGTTGGTAATAGGATTGCTCAGTTGCCTGATAACAGCTGGGAAGAAATTGTTCCTGAATCTGGAGGTGTACGTTTTCAAAGTTCTGTACCTCTTGTCAGACGGAAGAGGGGAGAAGCGGTGGTAACTGGGGTGAGACTGGTCCTCGATTGGGCTGTTGCCCTCGCCGAGGTAGTGTGGTGTAGATGGAGTCAATGGAAGGGAGGTTGGTTTATGTGATGGCCTGAGCTACATCACAATTCTCTGCATACTTGGATGGAGCTGTTCCCAAACTTGCTGTGATGCATCCTGATAAAATATTTTCTGCATTCCATAACTCTCAGTTCCGTTGGTGGCCAAAATATTATTGATCTCTGTTGAATAGTCAGTGACTCAGCATTCATAATTCTGTCGGGGGAAAGAATTCCAAAGGTTAACATCTCCTGATTAAAGACATTATTCTTCATCCCAATTCCAGTTTGCCAAGTCTTTACTTTAAAATCTCACACCTCGTCTCACACCTTTTCTCACACCTTTTGTCTTTTCACCTCTGGCCTTTGTCCACCCATTTGTCCATCAAATAGCCCCCCTCACCTGCCACACTTCGGCCTGCCCCTTCTCTCTTCCAGATTTCTACCTCCCCTCCCCACACAGTGTCTGAAGAAGGGCCCTGACCTGAAAATGTTGCCCGTGTTCTCCTGAGAGGCCGCCCAATCTTCTGAGCTACTCCAGCACTCGGTGTCTCCTTTATCTTGAAAGTATTGCATCTAATGAAGACTCTCCATCCTTTTGGTAAGTGCTTTCACCTTTGCAATTGCCATTATCACCTCTGGTCCCTCAAACACCAACTCTTCTGTGCTTTCTAGTTTCTCGTCCATTCATCAATTTTCATTAAGGTGCTGTCCCACTTGGGCAACCTAATTGGTGACTTTAGAAGGGTTTGATAAAATGACATGTAGAAGACCTCCTTCGACTATGTTCAAGACTAGCTTCGACTAGCTACGGTTAACTTCGGGAAAATTGGACACCGAATAGTGGAGAGTGAAGACGACCGCCTTTGATCTCCTTTGACCTCCCTTCGACTATGATGAAGACTATCTACGACTACCTTCGATTACCTAACATGCCGACCTAATACGACGTAACCTATGAGTAAAAAAAGTAGCGATTTTTTCAATGGTGACCTTTTACTCGCCGGCATTTTTTTAACATATTGAAAAAAACGCCGCGACCTAGCTGAGGCCTCAAGTACGTGGAGACCACTCACGAGCATGAAGGAGAGTTACAAAGACCTCCTACGACCTCGTGTCGACCATGTTGCGAGTATGAGTGGAGGGCAAACTCGCCAGAACTCGCGGATTAGGTCGCCCAAGTGGGACAGGCCCTTTAGTCCGTCATTGGCCGACATCCCTTCAGCTGACAAGACCCTAAGCCCTGACTTCCACTCAAAAAACCATTGAATCTTTCCACCTTCTTTATTTGTCAGTTTTTTTTTGTTTTAGAGATGCAGCGTAGAAACAAGCCCTTCTGCTCACCAGGTCCATGAGGATCAATGATCGCCCATACATCAGTTCTATCCTCCACACCACGGACAATTTACAGAAGCCAATTAATCTACAAACCTGCACATTTTAGGAATGTGGGAGCAAACGGGAATACCCGAAAGAAACCTAAATGGTCAGAGTCTGAAGCAAGGTTCCGATCCAAAGCATCACCTATACATTTTCGCCAGAAGTGCTGCTTTTTCCGTTGAGTCACACCCGCACTTTGCGTCTATTTTCGGTATAAACCAGCATCTGTAGTTCCTACATACACAGGGGGAAGGTACAAAGTCCATAAAGACAGCACCTGCAGTCAGGCTCTAACCTGGGTCTCTGGTGTTCTAAGGCAGCAACTCCACCGCTATGCCACTGTGCCACCAACTGACCCTTAGCTCTCCAACTGAGCCTTAGCACCTCTGTCCCATTGACAATGTCCCTTATCACCAGTATTCTTTGGAAGCAAATTGAATTGTGTTTACTGGATTAGTTATGTAGAATTATGAATGTTACTTTTCAGAAGGTCATTGGGCCCATTGATCTGGACTGTTGTCCACCGTCTTGAGATGGATGTGCTTCTATCATGAAAGGTTGAGAGTCTCATTTAGGATGCCTCTGCATCTGATTAGATTGTGAATGCTCATGTGCACAATTGCCTGCAACTGGTATTGACAAAGGAGGAGTAAGGTTTGAGGTGAATGAGAAGTAGAGGCCCTAGATGAAAGGTCAAGTTGTTGACATTACTAGAAAAAGGTTTAATAATTGTTGTTGAACATAGAACATGGAATATAGAACAAAGAACATAGAACAGTACAGCACAGGAACAAGCCCATCGGCCTTCAATATTTGTGCCAAACATGTAGCCAATAAACTGATCACATCTGCCTATACACGAATCACATCCCCCATTTGCCTGCACTTTCATATCCCTATCCAAAAGTCCATTAAACGCCACTATCGTATCTCCCTACACCACAACCCCTCTCGGCAATGTGTTCAAGGACCCCACTACTTGGGTGGCACGGTGAAGCAGTGGTAAAGCTGCTGCCTTACAGTGCCCGAGACTGATTCGATCCTGACTATGGGTGATGTTTGCACGGAGTTTGTACTTTCGACCTGTGACCGCATGCCTTTTCTCTGAGTGCTCCGGTATCCTCCCACACTCCAAAGATGTACAGGTATGTAGCTTAATTGGATTCAATGCATTGTAAAATTATCCGCAGTGTGTGTAGGTTAGTATATGGGGTCGTTGCGGTCTCGGTGGGCTGAAGGGCCATTTTCCATACTGTATCGCTAAAGTCGCTTTTCTCTGTTTAAAAAATACTTGCCCCGCACATCTCTATTAAACTTTCGCCATCTCACCTTATAGAGCTCTAGTGTTGGCCATTTCCTCCCTGGGATAAAGGTTCTATGCCTCTCCTCATTTTCTATACTTCTGTCAAGTCTCCCCTCTTCCTCTGGCATTGCAGAGAAACTGTTGTGTGCCGCTTCTGAAATTGTTCCACGGGGATTTGTTGCATTTTGATTTCACGTGTGACAAATCAACTCTGACAGCATAACCACAAGAATGCACTGTGAGTACAGGTTCCCTGAAACAGGTATGAGTACTTAGCGATTTTGGCCCAAGCTCAAAATCTGTTTACAGAAATCATTCAACGGTGTGCTGCTTGAGTGATCACTAATGATAGAACTCCTTATGCTGGGAGCAGACACTGATGCATTAACAGGAGGAGATATCCCATTCTATCAGTTCTGGCTGTAGCTGCATCATTTAACGTGGGATGCTATTGAGACTGACAATGCAAGGTCCCTTTAGATTTAATAAAAATGTACTCTGTTGTGCAAGTCAGCAGATACAATCAGCATAGCTCAAGAGGTGAAAGTGAGATCCCGATGTATAGGAAGATTCTGACTGGGATTGCTCCTCTCACTGCAAGCCAAGAAAAGTCTTACACGCTCTGGTGATGTAACATTCTGCCTGATGATTTGCTCAGTTTGCTCAAGGAAGGTCCTCACATGGCCTATCGTTTCGTTATCTTCCAGTGTCTCCAAGATATTCCGTGTTGACCACTGCCTGATGGACTTGTGGTCCAAGCTGTTCTGAAAGGAATAAGTGCCCAACCAACTCAGGTGGGAAGCTTAAGTCCGGACAATAGAGAGTTGCTGCCTCCAGAGACCTGGGTTTGAATCCGACTACAGGTGCTGTCTGTCCGTAGTTTGTACATTGTCCCTGTGACTGCCTGCGGTTTTCTCCAGGTGCTCCGATTTCCTCACGCATTCCAAAGACATACAGGTTTGTAGGTTAATTGGCTTCTGTTAATTGTAAATTGTATATTGTGTAGGATAGTGGTAGTGTCTGGGGGTGATCACTGGTCGGCGCGGACTCATTAGGCTGAATGGCCTATTTCCACGCTTTATCTCTAAAGTCTAAAGTCTAAATCTTTTCTGCACTCTTTCCAGCTTACTGTCAGCATTCCAATAGCAGGGTGATCAAAACTGGACAAATACTCCTAGTGCTACTTCATCAACAACTTGTGCGGCCATTACATAACATCCCCATGGAAGGTTGGTTAAGAAGGTTCAATCTTTGGGTGTTAATGGCGGAGTAGCAAGATGGATTCAACAGTGGCTGAATGGGAGATGTCAGAGAGTAATGGTGGATGGCTGTTTGTTAGGTTGGAAGCCGGTGACCAGTGGGGTGCCTCAGGGATCTGTGTTGGGTCCACTGTTGTTTGTACATCAATGATCTGGATGATGGGGTGGAAAATTGGATAAGTAAGTATGCAGATGATACTAAGATAGGTGGTGTTGTGGATAATGAAGTAGATTTTCAAAGTCTACAGAGAGATTTGGGCCATTTGGAAAAGTGGGCTGAAAGATGGCAGATGGAGTTTAATGCTGATAAGTGTGAAGTGCTACATCTTGGCAGGACAAATCAAAATAGGACGTACATGGTAAATGGTAGGGAATTGAGGAATGCTGTGGAACAGAGGGATCTAGGAATAACTGTGCATAGTTCCCTGAAGGTGAAATCGCATGTAGATAGGGTGGTAAAGAAAGCCTTTGGTGTGCTGGCCTTTATAAATCAGAGCATTGAATATAGGAGTAGGGAAGTAATGTTAAAATTGTACAAGGCATTGGTAAGACCAATTCTGGAGTATGGTGTACAATTTTGGTCGCCTAGTTATACGAAGGATGTCAACAAAATAGAGAGAGTACAGAGGAGATTTACTAGAATGTTGCCAGGGTTCCAGCAACTATGTTACAGAGAAAGGTTGAAGAAGTTAGGTCTTTATTCTTTGGAGCGCAGAAGGTTAAGGGGGGACTTGATTGAGGTCTTTAAAATGATGAAAGGGATAGACAGAGTTGACGTGGATACGTTTTTTCCCATTGAGGGTAGGGAAGATTCAAACAAGAGGGCATGACATGAGAATTAAGGGACAGAGGTTTTGGGGTAACGTGAGGGGGAACTTCTTTACTCAGAGGGTGGTGGCTGTGTGGAATGAGCTTCCAGCAGAAGTGGTGGAGGCAGGATCGATTTTAACATTTAAGAGTAAAGTGGATAGGTATATGGACGTGAAGGGAATGGAGGGGTATGGTCTGAGTGCAGGTAGATGGGACTAGGGGAAAACAAATGGTCGGCACGGACTGGAAGGGCCGAGAGGGCCTGTTTCCGTGCTGTAATTGTTATATGGTTATATGGTTATCCCAACTTTTATACTCACTGAGTGATGAAGGTCAGCATACCATAAGTCTTTTTCATCATTCTGCCTACCCATGATGCTGCTTTCAGGAGACTCTGTACATGTGGTCCAAGGTCCCTCCATTCTACAACACTCAACAGGGGCGTACAATTCACTGTGAAAAATCCTACCCTGGTTTGACTTCTTAAAGTATACACCTTGCACTTATCTGAGAGCAGACTTAAGGTGCTTTCCCACTGCGGTGACCTAATTGGCGAGTTTAGGAGAGTTTTAAAGTGTCATGTTGAAGACCTTCGACTAGGTAGAAGACCTCCTTCGACTATGTTGAATACTAGCTTCGACTAGCTTCGGGAAAATTGGACACACAATAGTGGAGAGTGAAGAAGACCTCCATCGATATCCTTCGACCTCCCTTTGACTATGTCGAAGACTATCTACGACTACCTTCAATTACCTTTGACCACCCTCGATTACCTACGAATAACATGCCGACCTACTACGACTAAACCCACGAGTAAAAATAAAATTGATGTTTTTCATGGCAACCTTTTTTTACTCGCGGGTTTTTTTCAGCATGTTGAAAAATACGCCGCAACCTAGCTGAGGCCTCAAATGCGCGGGGACTACTCTCGAGCAGGAAGGAGATTTACAAAGACCTCCTAGGAGCTCGTGTCGACCATGCTGTGAGTACAAGTCGAGGGCAAACTCTTCTGAACTCGCGGATTAGGTCACCGCAGTGGGGCAGCCACTTTACAAATACCATGGACAGGATCTTGTAAACCATATTCTACAATGATATGTCTCCATTTACTGTAATACTTCTTCATAAGGTCATAAGGTCACAAGCTAATGAGGAATAGGAGTAGAATTCGGCCATTCAGCCCAGCGACGACTTTGTAATTCAATCATATCTGATCTATCTCTTCCTCCTAACCCCATTCTCCTGCCATAACCTTTGACTCCTGTACTAATCAAGAATCTATCTATCTCTGCCTTAAAAATATTAACCTCCAAATCTTAAACAACTCACAAGGTTGTACATATTTAAAAGAGCAGATGATATTCTTCTTTGAGACATATGGTACACCAGATATTTCACCCTCTTTATTATGGGAAACTTTTAAGGCATTCATTAGAGGAACTATAATTTCATATCAAGCTTTCCAAAATAAAAAGAATAACACTGAACAATTGCAGTTAGAACAAGAAATTAGACAATTAGATTTAGAAAATGCCAAAGAACCAGCCATAGATAAACATTATAAGATAACAATATTAAAATATAAATTAAATACAATTTTTATCGGCAAGAATAATAATATTTCAAATTGCAAAACAAGAAAATTTTGAATTTGATGATAAACCACATAAACTCTTAGCACGTCAACTGAAAAAACGGGAGACAGGAAATACAATCACTAAAATTAAATCAGAAAAAGGTAAATTAACATTACCTAAAGACATTAATAAAAGATTTGCTCAATTTTACCAAAATCTATATACATCTAAAACTTCTGCAAATAATACTAAAATTACAAACTTCGTAGACAATTGTAATCTTCCAAAACTCAATACGGTGGAATAAGAGGAATTAGGAGCTCAGATTACACTTCAGGAAATAGAAGAAACAATAAATTCGTTGAAGAATGATAAAACGCCAGGACCAGATGGCTTTAGTAATGAATTCTATAAAAGATTCTACGAGATAATTTCTCCATGCTTTATATATATATAATATAATATATATAATAATATATATATCCCAGAAATTCCAATTATCATGGGGCAATAGCCAGGGGTGTGCAGTATCGCCCCTGCTATTTGCAATAGTGATAGAGCCTTTAGCAGAAAGTATGTCATCCGAATATTCATGGATATAATACCAAACACTCAAATAACAATATGTCATTATATGCAGATGACATATTATTTCACTTCGGAGTCACGTGAGTGACTTCGTGAAGACCCCGCCAGGCACGCATGCGCGACATATCGTCGACCGCATGTGAGCGATAGGCAGTGAGGAGCTTTGCTCCTCTACTGCAGGGACCTGCAGGTAAGAAAAAACTAACCTGTGGTCTTTTTTCCATTTTAGGGACTCTGTGTACAGAGTACTCAAGGCCGCTTCGGCACTGACTGCAGACCGTGGGAAGCGGGCAGACAGCGGCGGCAGCAAAGATTGGAGTCGGGCAAGCCCGTTGACCCAGGAGGGTTCACAAACTCGATGGAAGAGCTACACCGCAGCCTGCAAGGTCAAAAGGGAGTGGATCTAGTTTGTGGGCTGTACAGCTTGCACCGACCCGGTTTAAAATCCCGCATCATTACATCAAATTAGTTACAACTCAAGCACCAAGGGCTGGGGGAGCTAGTTGGCCGTGTGGTTGTCTGGTTTTGCTTTTTGCTGTATAATGTCAGGGGGCCAGTTAATGCACTAATCTGCAGCATAACGCATGTCCGTCTTCAATAATACCACTGAGGTGGCGTATTTAAACCTTATGGGTGGTATCAAGTCAATATCTTGTGATGAATTGGAAACATTTTGGCTCTGGTGGATTAAAAGAAATATTTGATTATCAGCTACGTACCTTCCGGTTAAGCGCCATACAGTGGCGGACACCAGGTCACAAGGAATTAATTTCGACATCAAGTGGATGTTGAACCTCCAAATATTTGCTAAAACTATAGCCTAATATGGAAAACCAGATATCGACCTCCTTGCGTCCAGGTTGAACCATTGGATACCAACATATGTCTCTTGAGAACCAGATCCTGGGGCAGTGGCGATGGACGCGTTCTCGCTACATTGGGGGAATTGTGTTTTTCTATGCTTTCCCCCATTCTGCTTCATCAGACAAGTGCTGCAGAAAACACAACCAGGTTCTGCAACAGAAAGGACCATGGACATCATACAGCAGCGTGCAGAGAGAGTCCACTAGGAAGCAGTACCTCACCCACATAAGGATATGTGAGGTTACTATAGTCGGACCTAGACACCTACATATCTGCTACGATCTCCACTGTGCTGGAACGCTCATGGGCCTGCATTACGATGAGTCCCTCAATTACAGTGCCATATACAGTGCCAGGAGTGCACTGTCATCCTATCTCAACATTGGAGTGGGATCTCACCAGCTGGTACCCACACTGAAGGGTATGTTTTATTCCTCCCCAACCACAATATATTACCAGATATATAGGGGTGGTGTTGACCCTACTCAGGAGCTGGTCGCCTTTGGTGGATTTACCACTGGACTTATTCACCTTCAAAGTGGTGATGGTAATGGCACTGAAGGCAGTACAACGGGAACAAACTCTACAGGAATTACCTGGATAGAATGGTTTTGACCCACAATCACGTGACTGCGTTATAGAAGAGTTGCGTAAACTACACAGACCTGCGACTACAGGTCTGAAAATGGGCATCAGGAGATGGCTCAAGGTGGTATTCGGTGCAGCAGGTAAGACACTAACATTTTAAAATGCTATTCTATCTGGGCTGCATCCATATCAGTGGCGAGGACCATGGAGGTGTTCATGGATTATGTCCTCGCAATAGCGGGCTGGGCCAGTGAAACTACATTTCAGCGCTTTTATAACAGACCTGTGGCCGCTCCCGCAACATTGGCAGATTCAGTTTTAAGTGCTGTTCCCTAAACGTTTGTCCCCGAGTTCAGGGGTTTATTGTTGTATTCACAAATGTTATTATTTTTCAGCTTGTTCAAGTCTAAAATACATTACCATACTTCCTCCATCAGTATTACGACAGCGTGTGAGCGTGGACGTGGTCCAGGGCATGTAATCACAGAGCTTTGAAATCTTCACAAAGTCACTCACAAGACTCCAAAGTAAAATAGTTGGATTAAACAAGAACTTACCAGTTTGAAGTTTGATCTTTATTTTATGAGAGTTGCGATGAGGGATTTCGTGCCCTCCGTTCCCAACCCTCTATCATAAGGTCAACTGGTATATTCGAGTTCTTTCATCTTACTATCTTCAGTCATTGTTGTTATCTGTGATTCCACACCGCTGCTTTGAAGAATGTCACGCATGCATGCCTGGCGGGGTCTTCACGAAATCCCTCATCACAACTCCTCATAAAATAAAGATCAAACTGGTAAGTTCTTGTTTAATCTTACTATTATATATTACAAATTCGCATACTAAATTTAATAGATGTCAGAACTGAACGAGGAGGAGGACACAAATGCAGGCTCAGACGTAGGGCAGATCCGTGTTCAGAGTTTAGCCGGTCCAAGTCGGTACACAGGTAAGCAAACACTGAAGCAACAGTATCATCTAGGAGCAGGCAAAAACAGTGGTCGAAAAACAGGCAGTGGTCAAGTACACAGTCACAATATTTCTAGTGGTGGAATGAGGTGATACCAGGTAGCATACACAACTAACTAGCAAAGAAGCCTAAAACACAAAGGCTTAAATACAGACTTAACAGGGGATAATGAGACACAGGTGAAACACATCAGGGCGGGGTCAACATTCACATGAGGGTAAACGACCTGACAGGAAATGGCACCTGAAACAAGAGGAGATGTGAGGCACTAAAATAAAACAAGAATGCAAACTCAAATACTCAAAACCAATAAAGAACAGAACCTAGATTAAACGCGAGACCTGACAATAGAGGAATTTGGTTCTTTCTCAGGATATAGAATATACTGGAACAAAAGCGAAATTATGACGATAAAACCTCAAGAGCCGACACATCTGTTGAAATTCCCTTTTAAAATTGCAACAGAAAAATTCAAGAATTTGGGTATCCAAATTACTAGGAAATATCAATCATTACTCAACACAAACTATATGCCTTTATTAACTAATTTAAATGGGTTGATTACATTCTGGAAAACACTGCCGATGTCCTTAATAGGCAGAATAAATGCTATAAAAATGATTTTCTTACCACAAATACTGTGCCTATTTCAATCAATACCAATATACTTAACAAAATAATTCTTTAAAAAACTAGACTCTGATATTACAAACTTCATATGGGACTATAAACCACACAGAATTCAAAGAAAAAAATTGTGTAAATCTAATGAATCAAGGGGACTGACACTCCCTATCTTGTTGTACTACTATTGGGCAGTGAATATTAAAAATATAATCTATTGGTTGGACAGTTCTGTTCAACAAGTAGATTGGATAAGAATGGAGAAAGAGGATTGTTCCCCTTATAATATAGGAGCGATTCATCTTTCTCCGATAAAACAGAACAATATAATATATAAGAAGAAGAATCCAATTATTCACAGTATAATATGAATCTGGAACAAATAAAATTAACTTTAAAATTAAGAAATATATCGCTTCTTTCCACAATAGCTATCAATCCCTCATTCAAACCATCTATTATTGATAAAATGTTTATCCATTGGGAAAGAATAGGAATGAAAATGATTGGAGATATGTATGAAATGGGAAAACTTTTATAATTCCAACAATTACAACTAAAATATAACATGAAAAGTAACCAATATTTTAAATATCTTCAAATTCAAGATTATTTGAAAAAATAAATACAAGGATATCAAACTCTAACCTCAGATTTATTAGAGGAAGGAATGAATGGAAAGGCAGAATCAAGCAATTTAATATCATATTTATATAATATAATTTTAAATATAGAAACTCCAATGACAGAGGCAATTAGAAGGGACTGGGAACAAGAGTTATTGATAAAAATCCCGAACGACAGATGGGAAAAAAATCTATTAGGATATGGTAGGCCGATTAGGATATGGTAGGCCGATTAAATCTATGGTGGCCAATTAGGAAAAGGGGAGATACCACGAGACCTGGGTGTCACGGTACACTAGTCATTGAAAGTATGCATGCAGGTGCAGCAGGCAGTGAAGAAAGCGAATGGTATGTTGGCATTCATAGCAAAAGGATTTGAGTACAAGAGCAGGGAGGTTCTACTGCAGTTGTTCAGGGTCTTGGAGAGGCCACACCTGGAGTATTGCGTACAGTTTTGGTCTCCTAATCTGAGGAAAGACATTCTTGCCATAGATGGAGTACATAGAAGATTCACCAGACTGATTCCTGGGATGGCAGGACTTCCATATGAAGAAAGACTGGATAGACTCGGCTTGTACTCGCTGGAATTTAGAAGATTGAGGGGGGATCTTATAGAGACTTACAACATTCTTAAGGGGTTGGACAGGCAGGATATTAATCTTTGGCAGGAAGATTGTTCCCGATGTTGGGGAGGTCCAGAACAAGGGGTCACAATTCAAGGATAAGGGGGAAGTCTTTTAGGAGCGAGATGAGAACATTATTTTTCACACAGAGTGGTGAATCTGTGGAATTCTCTGCCACAGAAAGTAGTTGAGGCCAGTTCATTGGCTATATTTAAGAGGGAGTTAGATGTGGCCCTTGTGGCAAAAGGGATCAGGGGGTATAGAGAGAAGGCAGGTACAGGATACTGAGTTGGATGATCAGCCATGATCATATTGAATGGCGGTGCAGGCTCAAAGGGCCGAATGGCCTACTCCTGCACCTATTTTCTATGTTTCTATGTTTCTATTATATGTACATAAATGTTCGATTAATGTAGGACATAAACTAATTCAATTAAAAATTTTACACAGATTATATTACTCGAAAACCAGATTGAATAAAATATTTCCAAATGTCTCCCCCATTTGTGACAAATGTCTAACTCAAAATGCCACTATAGCACATCCCTTTGTATCTTGTACAAAACTGCATAAATTTTGGAATTAAATCTTTGGAACTTTTACAAAGTTATTTAACACAAAATTGAACCCCAATACAGAACTGATTATCTTTAGATCAATGGAAGAGGGAAGTAAATTAACCACATTCCAAGAAGCTCTTCTTAATTATGGTTTAATATCAGCAAAAAAACGCAACCACGCCAATGTTCAAAATGTGGATTTCAAATTTGTCGAAAACGCTACATCTTGAAGAACTAGGCATAGTAGACCAATTCTTAAAGATTTGGTCTCCCTTTATCGACTTTTTACAAGCATATGGTGCAGCATAACATAACCTTAGAAATTAAATTGTTCAGAACCGGGTGACGGATGGGTAAAGATACAAAATATGTATATCTCTCCTAATTTCTTGTCTCTCTACTTTCTCTTTTTCTTTCAATCTTCTTCACTTTTTATCTCTGCTCTCTGTCTCTTTCGCTATCTATTTCTACTCGCTTGTCTATCTATCTCAACACCCTTTATTTCCCTTTTACTTTCACTGTTCTTTTATTATTAAATTAAAAATTAGTTGTACAAGAATGGTAATGTGTATATATGTATTAGGTACTTAGGTACCATACTACTGTACTTACTTCTAACAAAAAAAAAATATATATATATATCCACCGACTTGGCTTCCACAGCCTTCTGCGGCAAAGAATTCCACAGGTTCTTCTTCCCTTCTGCTTGTAGTTGAGGGTGATAAGATTCTTCCCCATGGCTTCAGACATAGTTCTAACCAGAAAGATAACTTCATATACTTCCAGCAGCTTTTAGTTTGGTACAGATGAGTTTAGTTTAGAGCTACAGCATGGAAACAGGCCCTTCAACTGACCAAGTCCACGCCGATCGTTGATCACCTATTTACACTAGTTCTATGATATCTCACTTTCTCATCCACTCCCTGAACACTGGGGTCAATTTAAAGAGGTGCGGATTAAATCAGGATGTGGGACTAAACCGAAGCAGTGGGTGAAAACTCATGCTGGTCACAGAGCGAATGGACAAACTCCAACACAAATAGCAGCGGAGGTCAGGTTCGATTCCGGGTCTCTGGTGCTGTGAGGCAGCAACTGTATCAATTATGCCACTGTAAACCCATCCACTCTCACAGTCTAGTGCAACTCAGCTGGTAAGCTTTTTGTTTCCGGGAGTTTTATATCGAGTCAATCAAACAGATGGAGCCTGTCAGTTTCTCCGGGTTATGTCAGAATGTAAACACTGCCTTTGTTACCTCAGTTCACAGCTATTTCAATGCTATCATGTTCTTTCATTGCATCTCATCATTAAATTGGGACTGACTGCTCTGCCTTATGCCAAGATCAAATAGCGCAGATCGGTGCTTAATGGTCACCATAGACGTGGTGGGCTAAAGGGCCTGTTTTGTGCTGTATGGCTCAAAGGTCTATGATTTAAAGACCTTATTCAGACCACTTGTTTTCAATTCTGGCCAGCATAGCACATAAAAGATGTGTTAATACAAAACAAGATGCGGCTGTGGTTTACAATGGAATTGCTAAGGATGGAAAATTATATATATGAAGGGGGACTGCCTATGATGAAGTTGTTTTGTCTGGAATGAATGAGATTGAAAGGAGATTTATTTATTTATAGGCACAAAATGCTGGAGTAACTCAGCGGGTGAGGCAGCATCTCTGGAGAGAAGGAATGGGCGACGTTTCGGGTCAAAGAATGTAGTCGGAGACAATAAGACAAGTGGGAGAACTGGGAAGGGGAAGGGGATGCAGAGAGAAAGCAAGAGCTATTTATTTAGAGTCATAGTCGTACAATCATGCAATGTGGAAACAGGCCCTTTGGCCCACACCATCCAACATGTCCCATTCACACTAGTCCCACCCGCCTGCATTTGGCCCATAACCCATCAAAATCTATCCTATCTATCTACCTATCTAAATGTTTCTTAAATATTGCAATTGTACCTGGCTCAACAACCTCCTCCAGTAGCTCTTTCCATACCCCCACACACTTTGTGTAAAAACGTTACTCCTCAGGTTCCTATTAAATCTTAACCCCCATCACCTTAAACCTATGTCCTCTGATTCCCGATTACCCTACTCAGGGCAAGAAACTCTGTGCGTCTACCCAAACGATCATGATTTTGTACGCTTCTGTCAGATCACCCCTCATCCTCCTGCGCGCCAAGGAATAGAGGCCTAGCCAGCTCAACCACTCCCCATAGCTCGGGCCCTTGAGTCCTGGTTATATCTTTGTAAATTTTCTCTACACCCTTTCCATACTCTTCCATTTGAAGAGTATAACATTTTAATGGACTGAGGGTGAACAGAAATAACCTATTTCCCGTAACAGGAAGGTTGCTCATTGGAGAAAATCGGTTAAGGAATGTGTAAGGAATAAAAATAGAACATCGAGCAGTACAGACCAAAAACAGGCCCTTCAGTCCACAATGTCAATGGTGAACATGATAAACTAATCTCCACTGTCTCCAGACATTCCAGATACCCACCACTCTCTGCATAAAGAAACTTGCCCAGCATATCTCCCTTAAACTGTGCCGCTCTCACCTTATATTTATGCCCTCTAGTCTTTGACAGAGTGGAAAAGTGGGAAATGAATACTTCACTTCATCATTGTAGTCTGTTACTCATTGATTGAACGGGTAGTGGAGGCAGAAGTAGTCAACATAAATTGTAAAAAGGATCTGCAGATGTTGGTTTATACCAAAGATAGACATAAAGTGCTGGGGTAACTCACGAGGTCAGGCAGCATCTCTGGACAAAATGGATAGGTGATGTTTCTGGTGATGGCCCTTCTTCAGACTGAAACAGGTATGTCTATTTTTGGTATAATTAGTATCTGCAGTTCCTTTCTATGGATAACACCAATCTGGACTTGGCCAGAATATTGACAATGGGCCAAAAGGACATAAAATGCTGGAGTAAATCCAGGGGTGGCACGGTGGCGTAGTGGTAAAGCTGCTGCCTTACAGCGCCAGAGACCCAGATTTGATCCTGACTATGGGTGCTGTCTGTACGGAGTTTGTACATTCTCCCCGTGACATGCATGGGTTTTCGTAGGGTGCTCCGGTTTCCTCCCGCACTCCAAAGACATACAGGTTTGTAGGTTAAATAGTTTAAAAAAATAGTCCCTACTGTGTGCAGGATAATGTTAGTGTGCTGGTTCACTGGTCAGTACGAACTATTCCGTGCTGTATCTCTAAATTAAAACTAAACTAAACAAAACTGTGTGCAGGATAAGGTTAATGTGAGGGTATCACTGGTTGGCACTGACTCTTCCATGATGTATCTCTAAATTAAACTAAACTAAACTCTGTGGGTCCGGCAGTATTTCTGGAGATCATGGATAGGTAATGTTTCGGGTGGAGTCCCTTCCAATGGGGGTTCTGTTCGACAATGGGCCAATCCTCCTGCACTGTAAAATTAATTGAATTTAATGATGAGGTGTGTTTGGCTGCTAGACACACTGGAGTGAAACATACTGCAGATGTCAGTCAATGCGATAAGTTGTGTAGCAAATGATAATAATTGTACTCTGCCTTTCAGTAGGGTGCCTGGAGCGTTGCAAGGATTTATATTCACGTTCTTCCAACATACCCCCTGTATCATAATTGATTCACCAGCAAGGACAAAAGGTGTGATTATGAAGAGAGAGGAATTATTTCTATGA
Organism: Okamejei kenojei; assembly: GCA_035221665.1. NCBI lineage: Eukaryota > Metazoa > Chordata > Chondrichthyes > Rajiformes > Rajidae > Okamejei > Okamejei kenojei. The sequence goes on from CM069141.1 coordinate 51,011,943, forward strand.
CAGTCCAATGACCACAAACTTAATCTGGGTCTGCTTTAGCAACTCCGTGACAGATTTTGTTAATTCATTTTAAAATATTTGATGGAAGTTAACCAAGGTTAAAGGCATTTTTAATAGATCACATAAAGCAATAAACATCCTTAATGAGTCCAGAGATTAAGGCTGGAAATTGTACATTTGTGACAAGACAAGCTCCATTTATATCAGGCTTCTGTCGTGTCCCAAGGTGCTTCATGGGAGCAAGAGCTAACTAATTTTCACACACAGCCACACGTGGAGATAATGGGATAGGTGATAAAAAATTGGTCAAAGGTTTTAAAGAACATTTAAACAGAGGAGAAATTGCCAACCATTTTAACTCTGTATGTATGACACTATGACACGATGACTATACAGCAGAGTGACCAAAATTAAACACAATAGTCAAAATATTGACTCACTGACATCTTGTACAACTGTAACATGACATCCCAACTCATACTCTTTATTGAGCAAAGTATATTTCGGCTCACTTTATCTATAATGGGACAGGTAACCGAGTTCAGCTTCTTCTGGACATTGTCCACATCGTTGCCTAGATTTCACATCTGGATGATGTAGTTGATTACGAACATCATCCAGAATTTCCATTTTACCATCCTATCAAATTCCCATACGGAACTTTCTGTCCTGGGCCCCCTCAATTGCCAGAGTAAGGCCACATGCAATTTGGAGGAACAGCACCTCATATTTCACGAATACTTTCAGTCTGAGGGTCCCGACCTGAAATGTCCCCCATCCATGTTCTCCAAAGATGCTGCCTGACCCGCTAGGTTACTCCAGCACTTTGCGTCTATCTTTGATATAAACCAGCACCTGCAGTTCCGTTTCTAGAGGCGGAGAGGCTAGGGTAATGAATTCCTAGGTTTACCATGAGCAAATGAAAGCAGGCTTGTCAAGGTTAGTCTGATTCATAAAAAGATACAAAGTTCTGCAGTAACTCAGTGGATCAGGCAGCATCTCTGGAGAACATGGATATGTGACATTTCGGGTTGGAACTCTTCTTCAGACTTATTGTAGTGAGTGGAAGGGGATCACTCCGTCTCGAGCCGACAATCGGCCTATCAGGGAACCGCCCTGCCTGAGGTCATCTGTTGACGACTCTGATTAACCCAGGTCTTTTCTTGCTTGCAGTTGCTCCCCCATACAATCAGTCTGAAGAAGGGTCCCGTCCCGAAACGTCACCCATCCATGTTCTCCAAAGGTGCGGCCCGACCCCGCTGTGTTACTCCAGCATTCAGTGTCTATCTTGAGTAAAATAACTTGGTGGTTTGCCCATTAGGCTTGTGTGGATTTAAGGGGCTTTTTGCAACTGGACGGTATTCATTAAGGCATGAGATCTTGATTTTCTTTGGCACCGGGATGATAGTGGTCTTCTTGAAGCAGGTGGGTACCCCAGAACAGAGTAAAGAGAGACTAAAGATGTCCGTGAACACTCCTGTTAGTTGGTCCGCGTAGTTCCTAAGGACATGGCCAGGAATTCCAGTTGCTTTCCATGAGTTCACCCTCAGGAAGTCCAATCTTAATTCTACAACAGTGACCATGGGATCAGGCACACTCAAATCAGTCGGGACTTATGTATAGTCTTTTCTCTAACTGGATAGCACACGAACATAGGCTTTTCACAGTTCCTCGGTGCACGTGACAATACTTCACTACACTAAACCAATTTCTGTGCTATAGGTTCAATGCGATTGTGAATTCAATAGGTTCAATCCTATTTTGAATTCTACAATCGGAAGAAAACATGAAATTATCAAGGGAAAATAACAGCAAAGAGGAAAAGAAAGGTGCGAAAATCTGCATTAGATTAACGAGAGTTATTTTGATACATGGATGACCAATTAAAGACAATTTCTGCATAGGTCTCGACCCGAAACGTTGCCTATCTCCTTCGCTCCTTAGATGCTGCTGCACCCGCTGAGTTTCTCCAGCATTTTGTGTAACCCTCTGCATAATTATGTTCTACCTGCATATTTCACTTTTAATACGTGAAGTATGGAGTGTATCCTTTGTGTACCGGCTCTTGAATATTATTAATTTTACTTCGGAGTCACATATGCGCGACATATCATCGCTCGCATGTGCTGTCGACAGCTGGAGGGGAGTGCGCTTCCCAACAGCTCCTTCACAAAGACGCTTAAGGTAAGTAATACTAACCTTGAGCTCATTTCTGTAGATAGTGTGTTTCTATCTACAGCATTGATGGAAGGAAATGGAAAATCTAAACTTTCGAAGGGCCGCGGGACTCCAGGAAGTCAGCAGCCAACATCCTCGGAGCTGCCAGCAACACCGGCAGCACCCGTTTCACGGCCGGGGAAAAAGGTGCGGAAGTTGGGGAACCCTACGGAGTTAGTAGGGCCCGACTCTCCTCCACAACAGACTGGACGGAGCTCCGCACAGGAGAAGGGTATTACAGACCCTGACTTCGCACTGCCATCGCCCAAAGTCAGGGCTGGTAGTAAGCAGGTACGTCCTAACGTGCCTCGCACAGCGGCGCGTTCTACTTCCCCTCTTTTACAGGTCCCCAGAGGGCAGACCCGGGGGAGAGCTGCGTCGAAGTTGAGCCCCGCAGCTGCAGCAGGCATCGACATGCCGCCGGGGAAACCTGCTAGATTGCAGGCCGGTGGGAGTTCTGCTGGAGACGGGGGGCCCTGCAGGAGCAGGAGGTACCAGCACACCACCGGGTGCAGGCCGGTGGCAGCGGATTTCGGTCGTGCAGCCCCGCTGAGGCAGTAAGCAACGACCATGCGCCATCACAGACCCATGTGGTCAGAAGTGGCGGTAAGCCCGCGCAGACGTCGGGGAGCCCGGCTGCGGGAGCCGGCACCGACTCATCACCGCTGCCTTCCTATCAGGCAGGCGGGCCACTACAGTCCGAACGACGGCGGACTAGCGGCATGTCCGCGCGGGAGTCGTACGGCCCCGCAGGAGCGGCAGCCAACGACTACCTGCCAACGGACCCTTGTCATCACCTCGATGAGGTGCGGTCCGCTGATAGAAGCCCCAGTGATTCAGGAGAACCTGGGGAAGTGGACTTGTCGTCTGCATATTGCGGCGGTGGTCGCATGGCTAGGATGGAGCTTATGGTGGAGCAACTACTCCAACGAGACCTGGATCGACACGAGCGTGGGTCGCAGCGGTCTAGGAGCCAGATTATGCGGCCGCCTAGTATTTCTCCCTCATCCGCCGGCAGTGCTAGAAGCCAGCAGATGGCCGACTTTGATGAAGAGGCTGCGGTAGAAGAGCCCACTACTTCGGGAGAACCAGAAGACGATCTGTTGGACGTAGTTTCAAAGTTTGCTAAGCCTGTGCGTTCAGGGAAACTGCTGCACCCAAAACCGGCGGCAAGTATCAATTTTCTGGCCACACACCAGCTCCAAGAACAGAAACTCACAGAGGCCATGGAAAAATACAAGGCTCCAGAGAATTGTGTTACCCTGAACGTTCCAACCGTCAACCTACCTATCTGGGGGAACATCAGTCCCAGTATCAGGGCCAAGGAGCTCAAAATTCAAAAACTCCTGAAACTGTTGACGTCGGGCATCACAGCATTCGCCAGGACCCTCGATGGGGCCAATGTAACTGAAGAACAGCAGGATGCTCTCGCCCTGTTGTGCAATACCCAGTTTGAGATCAACTGCTTTTCGAAGAGCTCCATCCGGCCCACCCTCAACCCAAAATTCGCTGGGTTGTGTCGTAACTCCACCACACCACCACCAAGACAGCTGTTTGGGGAGGACCTGCCTAAGCAGGTCAAAGAACTGGATGAGGAGGCCAAAACCATGGGGCTAATGATACCTCCAACAACAACCAGGACACAGGCATACCGAAGACCCCAACCTTCCCCTACCTCCAAGCCTCGGGGTCAGCCGGTTAGGGCATCAAGAGCTTATCCGCCACCCGCTCCCCAACAGCAGAAGCCTTTTTAAGGGCAGGGCCGGCAAAGGCCCGCATGGAAGATGCGGCAACAGCCCTACCCAGCAACACAACGGCTGCCGAAAGCACAACACACCAGGTCCCGCCGATAACCATGGAGGTAAGGGGGTCTGGTTCTTTCAAAAAAGTAGCAATTGTAATTGCACAAGTAGGAGGACGGTTGCGGGCATTTTGGGATACATGGGATGCGATAACTTCAGATCCCTTTATTCTACAAAGTATTCAGGGTTATGAATACTTTATAAATGGGTTTATAAATGGGAAACTTCCCCCCACGCAACATGTAGCTCATCGCAAGTTTGCACTCTCTCAAAAAGAGATAGAGGAAGGACATGTAGAAATCTTAAGGCTGTCAGCCAAAGGGGGGTGATAGAAAAAACGACACATGAACCTCTTGAGTTTGTGTCCAACATCTTTACTAAAACTAAAAAAGATGGTGGATGTTGCATTATTATAGATCTAACCCATTTGAATACTTTTGTACAATATACCCATTTCAAAATGGAGACATTCAAAATGGCTAAACAGCTGATTTCTAAAGGGTACTTTATGGTCTGCATCGATTTAAAAGATGCATACTATACAGTGCCGATTATAGAGCATCACAAGAAATTCTTAAAATTTGTCTGGAGGGGTCAATTATGTCAATATAAAGCCTTGCCCAATGGAATTCCCCTAGGCTATTTACGAAAATTATCAAATCTATTTTGGCGTCCCTTAGACAACAAAATTATATCGTCATGGCATACTTAGACGATATATTAATAGTGGGGGAAACCCTTGAATTAACTGAGTTGGCAGTTACAGCTACCAAATTATTATTCGAGACGCTAGGATTTGTCATCCATCCAGACAAATCTAAATTCACCCCGTCTCAAGTCATGGACTACCTGGGATTCACTATTAACACCAATCAAATGATTGTCACTATCCCAGCCGGCAATGCAATAGCCATAAAAGAGGCATGTAACAGCCTTGCTTGCGCCAGGGTGCTGACCATCAGACATGCTGCTAAGGTGATTGGGAAACTCGTAGCTACATTTCCAGCTGCACAATTTGGCTCATTATATTATCAACATTTGCAAAGAGCGAAAATTTCAGCATTAATAGCAAATGCTGGACACTTTGACAGATTTATGCAGCTGCCGATCAAGGCTAAAATTGAGCTACAATGGTGGGTTAACAATATTAGTGAGTGTTACAAACCCATCATTATCTGCAACCCATCAGTCGTGTTACAAACTGACGCAAGCGCCCAAGGCTGGGGAGCAACTGACACCACATCCAGTTGTGGTGGCAGATGTGATTCTCACAAGTCCACTCTTCTTCAGTCACAAGGTATAAACTATTTGGAAATGCTAGGAGCTTTTCATGGGCTGCGGGCATACTGCACAAATTTACATCATACGCATGTCCGTCTTCAAATGGATAATACCACTGTGGTGGCTTATATAAATCATATGGGTGGTATCAGGTCAGTATCTTGTGACAAATTGGTAAACACAATTTGGCTCTGGTGTATTGAAAGAAATATTTGGATATCAGCAACCTACCTTCCAGGGAAGCTCAATACAGTGGCGGACACCAGGTCACGAGTATTCAATGATAACATCGAGTGGATGTTGAATCCCCAAATATTTGCTAAAATTATAGCTATATTTGGTACACCAGATACTTTGCATCTAGGTTGAACCATCAGATACCAACATATGTGTCTTGGGAACCAGCCCCTGGGGCAGTAGCAATGGATGCATTTTCTCTCCATTGGGGGAAATGGTTCTGCTACGCATTTCCCCCATTCTGCCTCATCAGTCAGGTATTGTAGAAAATTGAACTGGATTCTGCATCAGGCATACTCATCATACCTGACTGGCCTACACAACCATTGTACCTGGTGGTCCTCCATATGCTAAAAGCCCCAATTTGGTCACTAACCCCATTACTGGGGAAATTCACCCATGCCATGGTCATCTAAACCTGTTGGCTTGCAGGTTCTAAGGAGGCCACTACTGCAGTCCGGCATATCATCCAGGGCCATGGACCTCATCACAGCATCGTGCAGGGCATCCACCAGGAAGCAGTACCTTACCCAAATCAGGAAGTGGGAAGCCTACTGCACACGAACAAATATAACTTACAACTGTGCCACGATCCCTGATGTACTGGAATTCCTCGCGGGCCTTCATTATGATGAGGGTCTCAGCTACAGTGCCATCAATAGCGCAAGGAGTGCGCTATCCTCATACCTCAACATTGGTGTGGGTTCACACCAGTTGGTGTCTAAATTTATGAGGGGTGTATTTAATACCAACCCTCCCACTAGGCTTCCCACTGGCGACCCAGATACAACATCACCTGGGATGTAGGGGTGGTGTTGGCCCTACTGAGAAGCTGGTCCCCCATGACAGGGTTACCGCTCGATAAACTAACCTTTAAAGTGGTGATGTTGATGGCACTGTCCACAGCACAGCGGGTACAGACCTTGCAGAAACTGCAACTGGACAGAATGGTCTCGAACCCTGAGGAGGTAACCTTCTTCATAGAAGAGTTACTAAAGCAGCATAGACCAGGATCTACAGGGCTGCAGCTGGAATTCCGGGCATACCCCACTGATGCCACCCTCTGCATAGCCACCATCTCCAATATTACATCAAGATCACATGCACCATCCAGAAGATGGAGCAGGGACTACTCATCAGCCACAAGAAACCACATCACCGGGTGACTGTGCAGACTATCGCCAGGTGGCTCAGGGTGGTGTTGGGTGCATCAGGTAAAGACACTAACATTTTTCAATCTCATTCTACCAGGGCTGCATCCACATCAGCGACGAGGACGAAGGAGGTGCCCATGGATCATGTCCTCGCTACCGCGGGCTGCGCCAGTGAGACCACTTTTCAACGCTTCTACAATAAGCCAGTGGCCGCCCTCGCAACATTTGCGGAAGCAGTGCTGAGTGCCGTTCCGTAGTATAATTTATCCCCAAGTTAGGGGTTTTGTTATTATTTGAATTAATAAATACTCATTACTTTTTCAGCTTGTTCAAGTCTGGAATGCATTAACATACTTCCTCCATCAGTATTGCGGCAGTGTGAGAGCATGGACGTCGTCCAGGGCATGAAATCACAGAGCTTTGAAATCTTCACGAAGTCACTCACGTGACTCCGAAGTAAAATAGTAAGATTAAACAAGAACTTACCAGTTTGAAGTTTGATCTTTATTTTATGAGGAGTTGCGATGAGAGATTTTGTGCCCTCCGCTCCCAACCCTCTATCATAAGGTCAACTGGTATATTCGAGTCTCTTTAATCTTACTATCTTCAGTCATTGTTGTTATCTGTGACTCCACACCGCTGCTTTGAAGAATGTCGCGAATGCATGCTTGCGGGGACTTCACGAAATCCCTCATCGCAACTCTTCATAAAATAAAGCTCAAACTTCAAACTGGTAAATTCTTGTTTAATCTTACTATTATATGCTGGTCTATACAGCAATATCTGTCTTATCGGGAAGATACTGATTGCGAGCCAAAAGCAAAAAGCATGCCCTTAGGACATGGATCTCCAAGTGAATAGCTTCAAGAAAAAGAAGTAATGCATCGACTTGGCATTTATCACCAGACCTTCACCAATTAAGCACTTACAAAATACATATGGGAACCAGACTGTACACAGCAAGTTCCCACTGACAGCCAAGTTACTGTGACCAGTTAATTAGTTCTTTAGTGACGTTGACCAAAGGATAGAAATAGTACGGCACAGTGGAGCAGCTGGTAGGGCTGGTGACTTTCAATCCTGACCCCAGGCACTGTCTGTGCGGAGTTTATATGTCCTCCCTATGACCACATGGGTAGAGTTGCTACCTTACAGCGCCACAGACCCAGGTTCGATCCTGACTGCGGCTGCAGTCTGTACGGAGTTTGTACGCTCTCCCTGCGACCGCGTGGGTTTTCTCCGGGTGCACCGGTTTCTTCCCACGTCCTGAAGATGTGCCGTTACAGTGTAGGATCTAGGGAGGTGGAGTTGATGAGAACATGAGGAGAAAAGGAATGGGATTTACGTAGAATTAAAATAAATGGGTGATTGATGGTCAGTGAGGTGGGCTGAAGCGCCTGTGTCTGTGCTGGATCTCTAAAGTCTAAAGTCCTCCAGAGAAGCTGCCTGACCAGCTGAGTTCCTCAAGCACTTTTGTGTATTTTTCTCTGTAAACCAGCATCTGCAGTTCCTCTTTCCTCGTTTCTAATCTTTGACATTTGTCGGACAGAGGCATCTTAATAACTTATCGGATGACAGAACGTGTCTGAGGGGGAGAAACTGTGGCTTAAGACACAATCACACTGGACTATGGCATAAACTTCAAAACTTCAAAACGTTCCATCATACCCTTGAAGGCAGTTGCCTCACATGGAGGGATCTGCACTTACATACCTCCAGGGCAATAGACAATAGATTATAGGCAATAGGTGCAGGAGTAAGCCTTTCAGCCCTTCGAGCCAGCACCACAATTCATTGTGATTATGGCTAATCATTCACAATCAGTACCCCGTTACTGCCTTCTCCCCATATCCACAGACTCCGCTATATTTAAGAGCTCTATCTAACTCTCTCTTGAAAGCATCCAGAGAATAGGCCTCCACTGCCTTCTGAGGCAGATAATTCCACAGATTCACAACTCTCCGGGTGAAAAAGTTTTTTTCTAATTTCTGTCCTAAATGGCTTACCTTTTATTCTTAAACTGTGGCCCCTGGTTCTGGACTCCTCCAACATCGGGAACATGATTCCTGCCTCTAGCGTGCCCAATCCCTTAATAACCTTATCAGTTTCAATAAGATCCCCTCTCATCCTAAATTCCAGAATATACAAGCCCAAGTTGCTCCATTCTTTCAACATATGCCAGTCCCGCCATCCCGTGTGCCTCTGTACATTGGTGCCTTTCATCGTGAAAGGACACAAAGTACTGCTGTACCTTAGTGGGTCAGGCAGCATCCCTGGAGACATGGATAGGTGACGTTTCAGATCGAGACCCTTTTTCAGATTGGTAATGCCCAAATGTCTATGCCTCCATTTGATAGTTCCATCTTGTTTTTGTTCCAAGAGCAAAATTTTAGTCACAATGCTGTTGGAAGGATGTCACTAAGCAGGAAAGTTTACAGAGATTTACGGAGTTGCTGCCAGGACTTGATGGCCTCAGCTATGGGGAGTGGTTGAGCAGGCTAGGTCTTTATGCCTTGGAGCGCTGGAGGCTGAGGCGTGAACCTGTAGAGGTAGATAAAATCATGAGGGGAATAGATAAGGTCAGAACCCAGAATCTTTTACCCAGTGGAGAAGAATCAAGAACTTAACAACATAGGCTTAAGGTAAGCGGGGCAAGATTTAATAAGAACCTAAGGTGCAATGGTTTCACTCGGACAGTGGTGGGTATACGGAATGAGCTATTAGGTAAGGTAGTTGATGTTGATGCTATAACAGCATTTAAAAGTAAATTGAGATCATACCTGGAATATTGTGTACAGTTTTGGTCCCCTAATTTGAGGAAGGACATTCTTGCTATTGAGGGAGTGCAGCGTAGGTTTACATGGTTCATTCCCGGGATGGCGGGACTGTCATATGCTGAGAGAATGGAGCAGCTGGGCTTGTACACTCTGGAGTTTAGAAGGATGAGAGGGGATCTCATTGAAACATATAAGATTGTTAAGGGTTTGGACATGCTAGAGGCAGGAAACATGTTCCCGATGTTGGGGGAGTCCAGAATCAGGAGCCACAGTTTGAGAATAAGGAGTAAGCCATTTAGTACGGAGACGAGGAAACACTTTTTCTCACAGAGAATGTTGAGTCTGTGGAATTCTCTGCCTCAGAGGGCGGTGGAGGTGGGTTCTCTGGATGCTTTCAAGAGAGAGCTAGATAGGGCTCTTAAAAATAACAGTCAGGGGATATGTGGAGAAGGCAGGAACGGGGTACTGGTTGGGGATGATCAGCCATGATCACATTGAATGGCGGTGCTGGCTCGAAAGGCCGAATGGCCTACTCCTGCACCTATTGCCTATTGCCTATTGTCTATTGACTGGTACATGGATATGTAATGATTTATGAAGTCCATTGTCATTTAGAAAACAGCACTCTAATTGAGAGTCAAGAGTGTCATGACAATGGAGCAATGAAATTCATGTCAACCAGTGTTCCCCGTACACTAACACTATCCTACACACTAGGGACAGTTTAAAATGTTTACCAAAGCCAATGAACCTACAAACCTGTATGTCTTTGGAGTGTGGGAGGAAACCTGAACACCCAGAGAATACCCAAGCGATCACAGGGAGAACATACAAACTCCACACAGACATCACCAGTAGTCAGGATCGAACACAGGTCTCTGGCGCTGTGAGGCAGCAACTCTACCGCTGCACCACTGTGCCGCCAATCTGTGCCAGAGAAGCAGTCAATGGTTTAAAGCTGCCAAAATTGTGAAAAATAGTGATGGAGTTAGTTTTTAGCAGGAGATATGATGGTGTTATGGGGGGAGGGAGGAGGGGGGGGGGGGGGTGGGTGGGTGGGAGGGGGGGGGGGGGAATTGAGTAGAACATAGGTCGATGATGGGATGAGTTCAAGTGGTTAATGGAAGTAGTTAACAGTACATTAAGCTTCTTGGTCTGTGTAATGGGTTTTTGATGTTTGGTGGTTCAACAGCAAGATTAGATGAGTAGGATGATAAAAAACGAACTTAAATGATAGAAAAAATGGAGAAAACTAAGCAGGTCTGAGAGTGTCTGTGGAAAGGGATTCAGTTGATGTTTCATATGAGTACAGGAAATACATATGATGTTTCATATCGGTACACTTTACTGTACCCAATACATATGGGTACAGGAAAGGCCAAATGATTATGTACCGACCAGTGATCTCCATACACAGGTTCTATCCCACATAATAGGGACAATTTACAGAAACTGATTAACCTACAAACCCGTCATCTTTGGGATATGGGAGGAAAATGGAGCACCCGGAAGAAACCCACATGGTCACAGGGAGAATGTGCAAACTCTACATAGACAGCACCCAAAGTCAGCATCGAGGCGTTGTGAGGCAGCAACTCTACTGCTGCACCACTCTGCCCCTGTGCCACCCACAATACTCAATAGATAATATAATTAAAAAGAAAAGAAAATAATGCAAAACAAAACAAAGCCCAAAGTTCCCCGTGCAACCCAGGCAGTTTGTAGTTTGTAGTTAAATTGGAGTTTGTAGTGTCCACCTGCTGGTGTTTGGCCGATATCCCTCAAAATCTTTACTATTCATGTATCTGTCCAAGTCTTTTAAATGTTGTGATAGTGCCTTTTTCAGGGCTGCTAATCTTAAGTTTAGTTTAGTTTAGTTTATTGTCACATATTTATTTTCACAGAGGTACAGTGAAAAGCTTTTTGTTGCGGGTATTCCAGTCAGCAGAAGTACTGAACATGATTACAACCATGTTGTCCACAGTGTACTGCTATTAGAGTAGAGGTTTAAAAGAGTGGAGCTACTGTGATGAATGATTGCAGATCCACTTCTGGGACCAGCAGACAGAGTCACCTGGCTTCTGTACCATCTTGCAAGATGTTGAGTGGGCAGCATGATGGCGCAGAAGTAGAGTTGCTGCCTTACAGCTCCAGAGAAACGGGTTTGATCCTGACAATGGGAGATGTACGTTCTCCCTGTGACCGCGTGGGTTTTCTCTGGGTCCTCTGGTTTCCTCCCCAACTACAAAGATGTACAAGTTTGTAGGTTAATTGGCTTTGGTAAAAATTGTCAATTGTCCCAAGTGTGAAGGATAGTGCTAATTATGGAGTTGAGTTGAGTTGGTTGAGTTGAGTTTGAGTTTGAGTTTGAGTTTGAGTTTAGTTTATTGTCACGTGTACCAAGGTACAGCGAAAAGCTTTTGTTGCATGCTAACCAGTCAGCAGAAAGACAATACATGATTAGCCATGGTTGATGCAGACTTATTGGGCCAATAGGCTTGTTTTCATGCTGCATCTCGAAAGTCTAAAGACTTTTGTCAGGTAGGAACTATCAACAAAAATACTATTATAAGGGGATTATATTAGAAGTGCAAATGTAAAGCAACCATTAAAATTAGTTAGGAACATCTAATATTCTTGCTGTCTTTTTCAGAAACTTAAGTCAATAAGATGGGCTCACTGACATGTCTCTTCTTCACCATTTCATTGAGGAGGGATCAGTTAATCTACAGTTCTCTCAGAGTTGTCATTACTGAATGGTTCTGGAATTTTTCCAAAGATAAAGCTAATCCACCATTGACCTGATGCAGAGTGTGGGTAACATTAAGGGAATAACTTTAGGATAGTGTTAGTGTGCGGGGATCACTGGTCGGCAAGCACTCAGTGGGCGAGACAATGTGCTCAGAGCTACCACATAAGCTATTACTGGCAATTGAACCAAGGCGCCTCCTGTAATAGTCATGGGTTGCTGCAAGTGATCCGGTTGACGGAAAGGATACCTTTTAGATCTTTCAATCTAGTTACCAGATAATAACCTGAGTCAATGACCTAAAACACACAGGAGCCCGAGTGCTTTGCTGGAGAAGGCTGATTATAAGCTCCAGCGCCCATTAGAAACAGGCTTGTGACAAAAAGATCTCCAACTGTTATCGGTCCCTCTGTGTGTGTGTGTGTGTGTGTGTGTGTGTGTGTGTGTGTGTGTGTGTGTGTGTGTGTGTGTGTGTGTGTGTGTGTGTGTGTGTGTGTGTGTGTGAACATGTGCATCTATGCATGTTTAATGGTTCAGTGGTACTTTATGTCGCATATACCTAAGTACAGTGACATTCTTTATTTTCATACAGTTCAGTAACAGTCCTACTATATATTAGGCAAATCATACTAAAGGTAAAAATGTAGACCACACTGACACAGTACACAAGAGTTGCCATGTTTCAGGCGCTGTCTTGTACATCTGTGTGTGTTCATGCGTATATGTGTGTTGCTGTGAATGTATTAATGTGCGCATGCGGGCGTGTGTTCGAATGTTTGGATGTGTGTGTGAATGTGTGCATGTATGTGTGCATGTATGTGTGTGTGAATGTGTGCATGGATGTGTGTGTGTGTGTGGCTGTGAATGTATGAATGTGTGCATGTGTGCATGTAAATGTGTGCATGTGTGTGTGAATGTGTGCATGTGTATGATTGTGCATGTGCATGTGTGCATGTCTGTGTGTCCACATGGGTATGTGTGTGTGAATGTGTGTGCATGTGTAAGTGTGTACAGCTGTGAATGTATTAATATGTGTATATGTGTGTGTATGCATGTGTATGTGTGTGCATGCATGTGTATGTATGTGTGTGAATGTGTGCATGGATATGTTTGTGTGCATGTGTATGCGTCTGTGAATGTATTAATGTGTGCACTTGTGTGTATGTGAATGTGTTCATGCATGTGTGTGAATGTGTGCATGTCTGTGGTTGTGCATGTGCATGTGTGCATGTGGTTGTGCCTGTGTTAATGTGTGTGCATGTGTGCATGTGGTTGTGTGTGTGAATGTGTGTATATACGCATAGGTGTGAGTGTTTGTGTGCATGTTAATGTATATGTGTGTGCGTGTTTGTGTACAGAGGATGACAGCAGTCAATGGTGGGGAGGGTATAATTGGTATTTTTGTGGACAGAAGGGACCAGCATCTCTACAAGAAATTACTTGAGGAGATTTGCTGCAATTGCCAGCTAATTTCTGGAAGTTATTATGTTGTAACAATGCCAGTTGAGTGGATCAGTCTGCAAGATAATTTCCGAAGTTATTTCCCATAATTGATCCGACTTCCACTCACAGATCGACTGGGGACAGAGAAAAAAAAAAGTGAGGAAGTAGCTTTTCACTTTTTATTACCTTGCAAAACTTCTGGTTAATAATTGGCAATTATTTATGATTCCCAAGATTTTCCAGGAAGTTTTGTTTTGCAAATATTCAATAATATTCAATAAAACACTGACTGGATTATTTTTGAACTATTAGTTATTTGAGGCGTTCTGTAACACTTTTTTGTATTGTGCACTTCCAAAACTTGTTTCGAAGATTTCCATTTTTAAAGTTGCATTTCCTTTTTAATCTAAACATATTTTTCTCCTTGTCATCTCTCTCCCTTTCCTGAACATATTGGTTTATGCCAGGACAAGAGAAACATACAACAGAAAAGCAGGATATTCGGCCTGAAGAAGGGTTCTCGACCCAAATGGTCACCTACCCATGTTCTCCAGAGGTGTTTGTTGCTTGACCTGTTGAGTTACTCCAACACTTTGTGCCCTTTACTGTAAACCAGCACATGCAGTTCCTTGTTTCAGCATTCATCACAATGTTTTGCCTGATTAGTAATTAAGGGCTTGCAGTTAATTCTACCTCTTGGTCCTGAGCTCTGTGCAAGTTTGAAGGTTAATTGACTGCAGCAAATTGTGCCAAGTGTGCAGGGTGTGAATGCAACAGTGAGATAATATAAAACGAGTGTGAATAGGTGATCAATGGTCAGCGTGGACTTTGTGACTCTGTTGCTAAATAAATAGCAAAATAGATAAATAAACAAATAGATTCATAGATTGATAAATACATAAATAAATAAATAAATGTACATTATTAAGTGAACAGATTAAATAAATAAACTGATGAATAAATAAAAAGATAGATACATAATTAATTAGATGAGTAGATAGATAGATAGATAGATAGATAGATAGATAGATAGATAGATAGATAGATAGATAGATAGATAGATAGATAAAGTTGTGTCTATAACTTACTTTAGTTTAGTTCAAACATACAGCAATGAAACATGTCCTTCGGCCCACCGAGTCCACCCGTTGATCACCCTTTTACACTAGTTCTCCATTATCACACATTATTTTCCAATTAACCTACAAACCTGCTGGAATTTGGGATGTGGGAGGAAACCTGAGCACCCAGAAGAAACCTACGTGAATGTGCAAACAGGGGGAATGTGCAAACTTCACGCAGCCAGCACCTGAGACCAGGATCTTAACTGGGGGTCTCTGATGCTGCAAGGCAGCCACTCTACCGCTACTTCACTGTGACCACACAACTACTTTTGAAATGCAAAGAAGATTTCTGCCTCTACCTGCAGGTTGTGAGTTCTTGAAACCTTTTAGAGGGTCCATTAGAAAAATGAAAATTTCTCAAATCCCACCTGATCCTTCTACCAATTCACTTTGAACTGTGCACCTTAATTACCAACCACTCTGCTAAGGGAAATAGATCATAGGAAATAGAATTAGTGAAGGACATTTTTTTAGGAAGTAGATGAGGAAGAATTGATTTAGGGGTGGTGAATCGGTGGAATTTTTTCCACATAAGGCTGTGGAGGCAAAGTTAGTGGATATATTTAAGGCAGAGATAGATAGATCCTTGATTCGCACAGGTGTCAGAGGTTATAGGAAGAGGGCAGGAGAATGGGGTTAGGAGGGAGAGATAGATCAGCCATGATTGAATGGCGGAGTAGACCTGATGGGCTGAATGGCCTAATTCTATTCCCATCATTTATGATCTTATGATAATTTCTGTTTATCCTTTCTAGCTGACTCATAATTTGATATACTTGTATACACAACCGTGTTTAGGACGTTAAAAAAGAGAGCAATTTTATTGCAATGTTCAATGATGTCCCCACATCATTGAAGGATGACGTGGTCAAGAAGCCAAGAAGTCCATTCCCTCTACAGATGCTGTAATCCATTGGGTTACTCCAGTGCTTTGTGTTCCAGCAACTGCTATTCCTTGTGTGTGTCTCTCCATAGATCCTGCCCAACTTCCTGCGTATTTCTAAAACTTTATTTTTGTATAAGTGCTGCAAGAAGAGAAATTGGCCTCAAGTACACCAAAATCGACTGTACAATGTAGGTTTTGCAATAGATAGATGAAATCATTCAGCATGCAAACCGGCCCTTCGGCTAAACCAATGTCCCATCTAAGTTAGTGCAATTTGGGACCAATGTCAGCCCATATTTTTAGCTAAATCCACCAGAATTTGGCCAATATGCCTCTAAACATTTCTTATTCATGTACCTGTCCAAATGTCTTTTTAAATGCAGTTGTAGTGCCTGCTTCAATTACCTTCTCTGGCAACTCTTTACAGGTACCCACTATCCTCTTTGTTAAAATGTTGCCTCTCAGGTTTCTATTGAGCTTGTCCCTCTCATCTTAGATTCTATAATATTGATTGGTATCTAAATGACCTTGCAATGCATTGTGAATGAAGGTGAATGAAGTGCTAGCTCATTTTCAGCACTATGATTACAGCATCAGACAGCATCAATTGCTTATTATTCTCTGATGGTAAGAGTTATATACTGTTTGATTTGCACCATTTCCTCAAAACTTCCGGGGAAATTTAGCTTTCAATAGGGCGGCACGGTGGCGCAGCGGTAGAGTTGGTGCCTTTCAGTGCCAGGTTCGATCCTGACAATGGATGCTGTGTGCACGGAGTTTGCAAGTTCTCCCCATGACCATGTGGGTTTCCTACAGGTGCTTCAGTTTCCTCCCACATTCCAAAGACATACAAGTTTGTAGGTTTATTGATTTCTGTAAGTTGTCCATGATGTCTGTGCCGATCATGATGACAACCCAGGTTAATCCCATCTGCCTGCATGTGGTCTATATCCCTCCATTCCCTGTCTGTTCATGTGCCTGTCTAAATGCATCCTAAGAAGACTTCGATCCAAACTCACATGTGCATTGTAGAGATAATTTCAGGGTCATATAGAGTTATAGAGTCTTACTACATGGAAATAGATCCTTCAGCCCAACTTACCCACACCGGCCAACATGTCCCATCTACACTAGTCCCACCACCTTGAGTTTGACCCATATCCCACTAAATTTGTCCTATCCATTTACCTGTCTAAATGTTTATTAAATGTTGTGATACTAGCTTCTAAATTGGTTCCTATTAAATCTTTCCCCCTTCACCTTAAACCTGTGTCCTCTGATTCTTGATTCCCTGACTCTGGGCAAGAGATTGTGTGCCTACCTGATCGATTCCACTCATAATTTTTCACACCTCCATAAGATCTCCCCTCATCTCCTGCGTTCCTAGGAATACAGTCCTATCCTGCTCAGACTTTTCCTGTAACTCAGGCCCTCGAGTTCTGGCACAATCCTTGTAAATCTTCTCTGCACCCTTTCCAGCTTGACAACCTAAAGCTATGAATCATGTATAGGCAGATGAGGTTCGTTTAACTTGGCATCATGTTCGGCACAGGCATTGTGGGCCAAAGGGCCTGTTCCTGAGTTATAGGGCGATATGGTGGCTCAGGGGTAGAGTTGCTACCTTACAGTTCCAGAGACCTGGGTTCGATCCTGACTACGGATGCTTGTCTGTATAGAGTTTGTATCTTCTGCATGTGACGTGCGTGGGTTTTCTCCGGGATCTCTGGTTTTCACCCACACTCCAAAGACATACAGGCTTGTAGGTTAAATTTCTTGGCATAATTGTAAATTGTCCCTTGTCTGTGTAGGAGAGTGTTTGTGTGCGGGCATTGCTAGTTGGCGTGGACTAGGTGGGCTGAAGGGCCTGTTTCCGTGCTGTATCTCTAAGCTAAACTGAATTAAATGAAACTACTGTCCTATGTTCTATGTGTTACTGTATCAGAAATGGAAGATTACCTAATTCTTGCCTTGCATTAGGATTTGAGATTTCTATTTATAATTGGCAAAGTGACAAAATAACACAGAGTTTTAGGTCTGTTGCTTCCAATGAGGAGGAGGTTGAAAAGGCTGGCGGACCATGATTTTGTGTCCACTTCAATAAACAAAATTAATTGAGTGGATTAAATGGACGGAAAATCAAGCTCTGTGAATTCCTAACTATTCTGCGGGCTGCCGTTCGTTGGAAATCTTTATACGTGCAGCTAAACCTCAAACTAACAGCTTTCTCTTCTTTTTGACTTTCTTTCCCAATGATATGTGACAGCTTACACCCCAACGGTAAGAATATTGATTTCTCTAATTTCAAGCAATCTTTACATCCCCTTTCTCTCCGTCCCTCCCCCACCCTAGTTGTCATCCCACCAGTTTCACTGTCATCCTGTTGAGTTTCACTGTCTGTTGAGGGACTTTTGTGGGCTCCACCTTACCTTAATCATTGTCGCTTTTTGCATACCTTTCATTTATTTTTCCTATGTACCATCTATATATCTCGTTTCCCTATCCCATGAGTCTCAGTCTGAAGAAGGGTCTCGACCTGAAATGCCACCTATTCCTTTTCTCCAGAGTTACTACTTGACCCCCTGAGTTACACCAGCATTTTGTGTCCCTCTTTGGTTTAAACCAGCATCTGCAGTTCCTTTCTACACAATTATTAAAAATGTTGTCCCTTTTTTTTTAACTCAGTCAACCTTCTGTCATCTTCCCTGCAATCTTTGGATATTCAATACCAGATTAAAATTTCAAATGGTCTGCTCTATTTTGAGTTAGAATTCTCATGTGACACAAAGGTTGTGACCATTTCATACATCTAATTACAACTGTCCTTTAAAACAATGCATAGTTTAATATAACCATGGAGTCATACAGTCATACGCTGAATGACTATGACTATGTTAAACAACGCATCTGTTTCGTTGGCCCAACAGGCCCTTCTGCCCAACTTGCCCACACTGACCAACATGTCCCATCTATACTTCTCGCCTGCCTGCATTTGACCAATATCCCTCTAAACCTGTCCAATCCATGTAACTGTCTAAATGTTTCTTAAATGTTGCACTAGTCCCTGCCTCAACTACCTCCTCTAGCAGCTTGTTCAATTTTCCCACCACCCTTTATGATAAAAACATTTACCCCACGGGTTCCTATTAAATCTTTTCCCCTATCACCTATCTGTCCGCTGGTTCTCGATTCCCCTACTCTGAGCAAGAGACTGTGTGTTTACTCGATCTATTCCCATGATGAAGAGAGAAACATAATCACCCAAAAGTTTTTAATGATTTGATTTTGGACTAGGGCTTTTCAGTGATCTGGTTCGGTCCGCTCCCTTCTTGTATCCACATGTTGTATTTTCATATAAAGGCACTCCCCGACTTACGTAAGAGTTACGTTCCGTTAACCACAATATAAGTCAACATTTATTGTTATGTCGGAATCACAATCCCTATCCCCTGCCCAAAATAACTCAGGGTCTGAAAAGCGTCCCAACCCAAGACATGTCCATGTTCTCATGTTCATTAGCCATAGAAGCGGAAATAGGCCATTCAGACCATCAAGTATACTCCACCATTTAATCATGGCTAATCTGTCTTTCCCTCTCAACCCCATTCTCCTGCCTTCTTCCCATAACCCTCGACACCCTTACTAATCAAGAATCTGTCCATTTCTGTTTTAAAAATACCCAATGACTTGGCCTCTACAGCTGTCTGTGGATCTGACTAAAGAAATTCCTCCTCATCTCCTTTCTAAAGGTATATCCTTTTATTCTGAGGCTATGGCCTCTGACCCCAGACTCTCCCACTACTGGAAACATCCTCTCCACATCCACTCCATTCTGTCCTTACATTATATGGTAAATTTCAATGAGGTCCCCGCTCATCCATCTAAACTCCAGCGACTACAGGTCCAGTGCCATCAACCACTCATCATACGTTAGGTCATCATACAATAGCCCAATTATCCCCGGGTTCATTCTCGTAAATATCATCTGAATGCCAGCACATCCTTCCTCAGATATGGGGCCCAAAACAGCTCACAATATTTGGGCGGCAGGGTGGCGCAGGGGTAGAGTTGCTGCCTGACAGTACTTGCAGCGCCAGAGACCCGGGTTCGATCCCGACTATGGGTGCTTGTCTCTATGGAGTTTGTATGTCTCCCTGTGACCTGCTTGGGTTTTATCCTAGGTCTTCAGTTTCTTCCCACACTCCAAAGATGTCCAGGTCTGTATATTAATTGGCTTGGTCTAATTGTAAATTGTCTCTAGTGTGTGTAGGATAGTATTAGTGTGTGGGGATCGCTGGTCGGTGTGGACTTGGTCGGCCGATGGGGCCTCTTTCCGTGCTATATCTCTAAACTAAACTAAATGCTCCAAATGCGGTCTGACCAGTGCCTTACTAAGCCTAAGCATTGCATCCCTGTTTTTGTATACTAGCCGTCTCAATAGCATTGCATTCGCCTTCCTTACTACTATTAGGATTTATTGGCACTGCAAAACCCTGTTTTTATACTCGAGTCCTAGGATTCTCCAGAGATGCTGCCTGTACTCCAGCACTTTGTGTCCATCACAGAGTATTTAATGTCTCAATCCAGAGAACTTTCTGCAACACATGACCTTCTGGGTAAGCACAGCCGCCATTGCCACCATGTTTCTGATGTGAACCTCAGTGATCATTACAGTGATTTGGAAGTTACAAAGTGCCGGAATTGTTTACTTAAGTGTGAATTTTTGTAAGTCGCCTATTCCGTAAGTCGGGGATCTTCTGTAGTTTCATGGTCTCTGCCTGTCTATTTACATGTGTCCATTCATGTATTAAACATATGTTCATTGTGATATTGTGATATACATCTTAAGGCAACAAAATTCTAGATATTGAACAAGCACCAGGGCTCCTCTGATGAATCAATGTTGTGGACTAAAGAATGAGCAAGGCGGCACAGTGACGCAGCGGTAGAGTTGCTGCCTTAGAGTGTCAGAGACCTGGGTTCGAACCTGACTACAGGTGCTGTCTGAGTTTGTACATTTTTCTTGTGACCACGTGGGTTTTCTCTGGTACTCCGGTTTCTTCCCACTCTCCAAAGACGTACAGGTTTGTAGGTTAATTGGCATCTATAAATTGTAATTATTTTTAGATATTTTTAGATATTCAGTTCGTTCAGTTGAGAGATATATAGTAAAAACAGGCCCTTCGGCCCGCTAAGTCCGCGCCAACCAAAGATCTCCCATACACTGGTTCTATTCTACATACTAGGGACAATTTACTGAAACCAATTAACCTACAAACCTCTATGTCTTTGGAGTATGGGAGGAATTAAAGATGGTGCCTGCCTGTGGCGACATTTTGCCAGCAGCTCAAATTAAGAGAATTACTTTTTGTTTCACTCAACTCACCTGGATCGGAGCAATGGAAGAAATCGGCGCCATAACAGACAAGCTGCTAGTGCACTAGTGCACTTGAAGGCACTAGCAATATCGCGATCTCCTGCAGCTGCGGGAGCCCCCGACTGTCAACGATCCCTCGATAGCTGGAGAACACCCGACCTGACAACCATTTGCAGTGCAGCATTTCAAAGCCGTCACCACCACCAACAACCATTTGCAGTGCAGCATTTCAAAGCAGTCACCACCACCAACAACCATTTGCAGTGCAGCATTTCAAAGCACCACCGTGCAGCATAAAGCCACCACCAACAACCATATAACCATATAACCATATAACAATTACAGCACGGAAACAGGCCCTCTCGGCCCTTCCAGTCCGTGCCGACCATTTATTTTCCCCTAGTCCCATCTACCTGCACTCAGACCATACCCCTCCATTCCCTTCCCATCCATATACCGATCCACTTTACTTTTAAATGTTAAAATCGATCCTGCCTCCGCCACTTCTGCTGGAGTCCCATTCAACACAGCCACCACTCTGAATAAAGAAGTTCCCCCTCATGTTACCCCTAAACTTCTGTCCCTTAACTCTCATGTCATGCCCTCTTGTTTGAATCTTCCCTAGCCTCAATGGGAAAAGCTTATCCACGTCAACTCTGTCTATCCCTTTCATCATTTTAAAGACCTCAATCAAGTCCCCCCTTAACCTTCTGTGCTCCAAAGAATAAAGACTATTTGCAGTGCAGCATTTCAAAGCAGTTACCACCACCAACAACCATTTGCAGTGCAGCATTTCAAAACAGTTACCACCACCAACAACCATTTGCAGTGCAGCATTTCAAAGCAGTTACCACCACCAACAACCATTTGCAGTGCAGCATTTCAAAGCAGTTACCACCACCAACAACCATTTGCAGTGCAGCATTTCAAAGGAACTACATTTTCATTTTCAATCCACTATAAGAGGCACTCACAATTGAGTAGACATGTGTTCAGAGTTAATCACAGCTCAGAGAGACAAGGCCCTCTCGCTTCCTCCATCTTGCTGAGACTGAGTGAGGCACAACACTTCCGGATGTTATAGTCCCTCCCCCCTCTCACCAGCAGGGGCAGCAGAGGGAATGTCAACATTTTGTAAACTTTAATAATCTTTTATTTTTCATCGATGGGAAAAATTCTCTTGTCCTACACAGCGGAGGGGGACTCTGAGTAAGATTGCCAAAAATCACAGCCGTAAGTGACAGCGTTTTTTCAAAAATCATGAAACAGGAAAACAGGAAGTGGTCAATATCTTATTTTTAGTAATATAGATATATGGTATATGCTATATAGACACATTGAACTGTCCTGTATTTATGCTTACAATACTCTGTTGTGCTGCAGCAAGCAAGAATGTAATTGTCCTATCTGGGATACATGACAGTAAACTCTCTTGACTTGACTTGAAACCAGAGAACCCAAAATAAATCCACGTGGTCACAGGGAGAACGCACAAACTCCACACTGGCAGCAGCCGTAGTCAGGATCAAACCCAGGTCTCTGGCACCGTAAGGCAGCAACGCTACCACTGCGCCTGAGGTGTAGGATAGTGCTAGTTTATTGTGTAGCGGCACATTTGGATGGCAGTAGCAGGATCGGTCTGAGTCACCATTGTTTTACAAAGGGGAAATCATGCTTGACTAATCTTCTGGAATTTTTTGAGGAAGTAACTAGGAAAATGGACAAGGGAGAGCACGTGGATGTGATGTATGTACCTGGACTTTCAAAAAGCCTTTGATTAGGTCCCACATTGGAGATGTGGGCTAAATTACAGCAAATAATATTGCGGGTAAGGTACTGACATGGATAGAAAATTTGTTGGCAGTTGGTTGAAAACAAAGAGTAGGGATTAATGGGTCCCTTTGAGAATGGCAGGCAGTGACTAGTGGGGTACCTCAAGGCTTGGTGCTGGGACCGCAGCTATTTACAATATACATCAATGATTTGGATGAAGGGATTCGAAGTAACATTAGCAAATTTGCAGATGACACAAAGCTGGGTGGCAGTATGAACTGTGAGGAGGATGCTGTGAGAATGCAGTGTGACTTGGACAGGTTGGGAGAGTGGGCAGATGCATGCAGATGAAGTTTAATGCGGATAAATGTGAGGTTATCCATTTTGGTAGCAAAAACAGGAAGGCAGATTACTATCTAAATGGCGTCAAGTTGGGAAAAGGGGTAGTAGAACGGAATCTGGGGGTTCTTGTACATCAGTCTATGAAGGTAAGCATGCAGGTACAGCAGGCAGTGAAGAAAGCTAATGGCATGTTGTCCTTCATAACAAGAAGAGTTGAGTATAGGAGCAAAGAGGTCCTTCTGTAGTTGTACAGGGCCCTAGTGAGACCACACCTGGAGTATTGTGTGCAGTTTCGGTCTCCAAATTTGAGGAAGGGCATTCCTGCTATTGAGGGAGTGCAGCGTAGGTTCACAAGGTTATTTCCCGGGATGGCGGGACTGTCATATGTTGATCGAATGGAGTGGCTGGGCTTGTATACACTGGAAGTTAGAAGGTGAGAGGGGATCTTATTGAAACAAATCAGATTTTTAAGGGATTGGACACGCTAGAGGCAGGAAACATGTTCCCCATGTTGGGGGAGTCCAGAAACAGGGGCCTCAGTTCAAGAATAAGGGGTAGGCCATTTAGAAGAGAAATGAGGAAAAGCTTTCTCACCCAGATTGTAAATCAGTGGAATTCTGTGCCTCAGAAGGCAGTGGAGGCCAATTCTCTGGATGCTTTTCAAGAGAGAGTTAGATAGAGCTCTTAAAGATAGCATAGTCAGGGGATATGGGGAGAAGGCAGGAATGGGGTACTGTTTGGGGATGATCAGCCATGATCACATTGAATGGCGGTGCTGGCTCGAAGGGCTGAATGGCCTACTCCTGCACCAATTGTCTATTGTCTATTGGTCTCGGTGGGCCGAAGGGTCTGTTGTCATGCTATATCTATAAAGACTGGATTTAATTGCCAGCCTGTGCTGAGTTCAGTGGTAGTGTGTGGATAAGTATGGGACTGGCCTGCGATTAACCTCATTATTCCCAGACCAGGCAAAGAGCATGAAAACAATCAGCCTGATAATTAAATCTCTCACCCCCTCACATTGTCAGTGTGAATGCGCCCTCCAATGGTGTCAACACCTTCGACACAACCCCTGGAATCTATGCCTTTCACGTTAATGAGAGAGGAACTTTGAGGTGTATATTTTTAGAGCACCTTTCTCACTTACAAAGGGCATCTTTTGTTTCTAGACACAGCATGAAAACGGGCTCTTCAACCCACCTCGTCCACTTTGACCATCAAACACCTGTTCACCCTAGTTTTACCCGATCCCACTCCCCACATGCAATTCACAGAAAGAGCCATTTAACCTACGCACCGGCATGTTTTGACGATGTGAGAAAAAACAGGGCACGCTGCGAAAACCGAACCAGTCTCAGGGAGAACATGCAAACTCCACTCAGTAGGTCAGGATGGAGCCCGGGCATCTGGCGCTGTGAGGCAGAGGCACTTCCAGCTCTGCCACCATGTTGCCCAGGGCTGGCCCACCATTTTTGGCATCATTACTTCTTGTGTCATGTCTTTCGTTTTGTCTCCATCTCTTTGTTCCCTCCAGCCCTCTTTCTTCTTTACTTGACTTTTGAGACACAGCATGGAACCAGGCCCTTCACAAATACGATCACCCCATACACTCGCGCTTTCCTACACACTAGGGACAATTTACAATTTTACTGAAGCCAATTAACACACAAACCAGTCCTTCGTTGGAGTGTGGGAGGAAACTGGAGCACTTGGGTAAAATGCATGTGGCCACGGGGAGAACGTACACACTCCGTACAGACAGCACCTGTAGTCACGATCAAACCTGGGTCTCTGGCATTATAAGGCAGCAGCTCTACTACTGTGCTGCCCCACAATTGCTCTCTGTCACTTTCTTTCCAGCAGGCGACCAGAGAATGGTTACAATATATAATATAACGCACTGCCAGAAGTGGTGATTGTGACAGATATTCTCACCGTGCCACTGTTTCCATGCTGTATCTTTAAAGTCTAAAGCCTACAGAGCGTTGAGGGCACACCCACAGTGCTGCTAAATAGATTTAGGGTCATGTTCTTAAAGAGCTGTACAGCACGAAAGAGAGAATGGTTAGATTCAGTACCACACTGCCTGAGGAGGTGGTGAAGGCAGACATCCTCACAACATTTTAAGAAGCACTTAGCCAAGCACTTGAATTACCACGACATGGAAGATAATGGATCTAATGCAAATTGGATTAGTTTAGATGGAGGCAGTGGTTTAGTTTAGTTTAGTTTTGAGATACAGCGTGGAAACAGGCCCTTCATCCCCCCCCGAGTCGGCACTGACCAACGATCACCCGTACAGTAGCACTGTCCTACACACTAGGGACAATTTACAATCTTTACCAAAGCCAATTAACCTGGAAACCTGCATGTCATTGGAGAGTGTGAGGTAAAAGGAGCCTCTGCATAAAACCCACACGGTCTCGGGAAGAATATATAAATTACATCCAGACAGCACCCATAGTGGGGTGGGTGATTGCAACCTTCATGTGGTTCACCCTGTTTTGACTAATGCAATCAACCTGACGTGCACAAACAAAATCTCAAACAGAACAAGTTGACCTACAACTTCAGGCTGTGCACGCCATATGCAAGAAAAAAAATAAGCATCCATAGTCAGGATTGAACCTGGGTCTGGCACTGTAAAGCAGCAACTCTACTGCTGTGCCACCACTGGCTTGGACATGGTTCATAAATTCATAACACTTAGGAGCAGAAGTAGGCCATTCAGCCCATCGAGTCTGCACTGCCATTCGATCGTGGCTAATCTATCTTTCCTACTCAAGCCCATTATCCTGCATTCTTCCTGGGACCTTTGACACCAGTACTAATCAAGAACACCAATCTCCACCTTAAAAATACCCTCCACAAGTCTTGGCCTCCACTGCCATCTGTGGCAACAGATTCCACAGATTCACCACCCTCTGACTAAAGAAATTCCACCCCACCTCAGTGGTTGGTTTCTACACAGTATGGCTCCTTAACTCTCTCATTCAGAATGTCAACATGGCTGCAACCTTCATCAGATGCTATCATGGCATTATCATATACAAATATTTGACCAGCGCTATCTCAAATCCATGTTCTGCTTGGGTTTAGTTTTGTTCCGTTTAGTTTATTGTCATGTGTACCGAGGTACAGTGAAAAGCTTTTTGTTGCTTGCTATCCAGCCAGTGATTACAGTATATGATTAAGCCGTCCACTGTGTACAGATACAGGCTTAAGGGAGTAATGTTTAGTGCAAGGTAAAGTCCGATTAAAGATAGTCCAAGGATATCCAATGAGGTATATAGGTCAGGACCACCCTCTAATTGGTGATAGGATGGTTCAGTTGCTGATAACAGCTGGGAAGGAACTGTCCTTGAATCTGGAGGTGTGTGTTTTCACACTTCTATACCTCTTGCCTGATGGGAGAGGGGAGAAGAGCGAATGAGCGGGATGGGACTCGTCCTTGATTATGCTGCTGACCTTGCTGAGTCAGCGTTTCCACGTACCTAGGTCGTGCAGTTATTTAGCCATCCCTCTATTCACCTGGGCTGATATTTTATACTAGACACCACATTCTCCAATAGTGCCGTTACATCGGAAAAGTGATTAATTAATTATGTTCATAAAACAGCACCAAATGCAATGAGGCAGCATTATGAAACACCAAGTAAGGTGACACAGCAGTGTGAAGATTGCTAGGATACTGCAAGGTTGAAGTCTTAAAGAGTAACATCAGATTTTACAACTCTGGTTTTTTTTGTGAAGCAGGTTGCAGGATCATTTTGTATCACAGTTATTTGATACACCTCTTGGAGCTAAGGTAGTTGATTTTTCCGCTTGGTCGAGTTATTGCCTCTCCAGCACTGATAAAAGTGCAATTTCCTCATTTTTATTCATTTATTTACAGGATGCAGGCTTCACTGGCAAAACTATATATATTGTATATTGCCCATCCTTAATTACTAACTAAATCCAACTGGCTAGAGTCATAGAGATTCACAGCATGAAAACAGGCCCTTTGGCCCAACTTGCCCACACTGGCCAACATGTCCCATCTACACTCATCTGTGTTTGGCCTGTATCCCTCTAAACCTGTCCTATCCATGTATCTGTTTAAATGTTTCTTAACCATTGCAATAGTACCTTCCACATCTACGTCCTACGGCAGCTCGTTCCACACATCCACCTTCCTTTGTGTGAAAAATCTACCCCTTAGGTTCTTATTAAATCTTTCCCCCCTCACCTTAAAGCTATTTCCTCTGGTTCTTGATTCCCCTATTCTGGGCACGAGACTCTTTCTATCTATTCCTCCCATGATTCTATTCCTCCCATGATTTTATACACCACGCATGATATTTGATCTTCCAGTTGGTAAACATTTTAACTCCCCTTCCCATTCCCACACTGATCTTTCTGTCCCGGGCCTCCTCCGTTGCCGAAGTGAGGTTGCAGGCAAATTTGGGAGATAGCCTCATATTTTGCTTGGGCAGCTTACAACCCAATGGCATGAACGTTGAATTCTCTAATTTAGCTCCCTCACGCCCTTCCACCATTAAGAGTTGGTTAACCAGTTCTACAGTTCGCAAAGATGTATCCCTCTTGGGATCACATCATCCCCAGCCAAAAATCGGCCTATCAGGGAACCACACTGTCTGGGGTCATCTGTTGCCGGTCCAGATCTTTTCTTGCTTTCAGTTCCTCCCCCCTACAATTAGTCTGAAGAAGAGTCCCAACTCGAAATGTCACCTATCTATTTTTTCCAGAGATGCTGCCTGACCCGCTGAGTTACTTCAGCATGTTGTGTCTATCTTTATTTCTTAATTGGCCTGGATAAGGTAACAGTGATCTAGCTTCTTGAACCACTGCACTGAGTCTTGAAGGTACTTCCACAGTGCTGTCGAGTAGGGAATTTCAGGATTTAGGGTCATAGAGCTATTCAATGTTGAAACAGGCCCTTCAGCCCAACTTGACCAGGCTGACCAAGTTTGCGAACCAAGCAAGTCCCACTTGCCTGTACCTGGTCTATATCTCGCCAAAATCCTTCCTATCCCTGTTCTTTCCCAAGTGATTTTTTAGTGCCATCATTATTCCTGGCTCTTCCACTTTTAAGGGCAGCACGGTACCACACCAGGTGTGATCCTGACTATGGCTGTTGAATATATGGATACAAATAGTATTTTTCCATGCTGTAGGTTCCGTTTAGTTTTGAGATATAGTGTGGAAACGGGGCCTTTGGCCCACCGGGTTTGCGCTGACCAACACCCATCACCCCATACACTAGCTCTAACCAAACATTCGTGGGACAATTATTAGCAGCCAATTAACCTACAAACCCACGTATTTGGAAGTGGGAGCGAAACCGGAGCACCAAGGCAGGAGCTATCATAATGTTTGAGAGACATCTGGACATGCATATGGATAGGATAGGGTTAGAAGGATATGGGCCGAACGTAGTCAGGTGGGGCATGTTGGTCAGCAGGGGCAAGTTGGGCCGAATGGCCTGTTTCCACAATGTATGACTCTCTTTGACTCTAATGGGTAGGAACTGGATTTCTGTTCTGTCGATAGATAATAGAGAGGCAGAGATGAAATAATTTGAAAGAGCAAGTGAGTGTTGGAAGCAAATCATCTTCACAGCTGTCACCTCACAACAAGGATCCAGAGATGAGCTTGGTTGGCATAGACTCAAGATTCATAGTTACCCACAGCTCCAGCTTCAACAGGCCGTGGGTAGCACCATTCTGGTCACTGGTGACATTAGTGAATGAACAGGTTGGAAGTGCCAACCTCCTATTTCCGCCTCTATTTTGTATGAGAAAGAATAACAACAGAACATTAATCAACACTCCCCGGACATTGCTGGCTCTATCTGGGATGGGAGGTTATGTAAAGATGAAGTGTGGGGATCAGCAAGAATAATTGTTGACGGATGCAACTGTGGAATGTCTGAATAGAGCAGATTTATTTTCTGACGACGAGATACTCTCTGAAGAGTATCATGTAGAATGTTTGGCTTCTTCAACATATTCCTGGCACAACACTAATTAACTAATCACTCTTTGACATAATAAGCACACACAGGGCTTGGTAGTATTGGATGCCTTATGCCATTTATCTGCCTCCATATACTTTGTGAGTTTTCAATGTAGCTAGAGAGGTGGATAGCAAAGGATAGGGAAGGTGGATAGGGAAATGGATAGGAAAGTTTTAGAGGGATGTGGGACATACGTGGGCAAATAGGAATAAGGTAGATGGGGCATCTTGGTCAGCAGGCGCAAGTTCAGCCAAAGGGCCTATTTCATAGAAACATAGAAACATAGAAAATAGGTGCAGGAGTAGGCCATTTGGCCCTTTGAGCCAGCACTGCCATTCAATATGATTATGGCTGATCATCCAGAACCAGTACCCTATTCCTGCTTTTTCCCCATATCCCTTGATTCCGTTAGCTCTAAGAGCTATATCTAACTCTCTTGAAAACATCCAGTGAATTGGCCTCCACTGCCTGTGGCAGAGAATTCCACAAATTCACAACTCTTTGGCTGAAAAATATTTTTCCTCATCTCAGTTCTAAATGGCCTACCCCTTATTCTTAAACTGTGACAACCCTTGTTCCGGACTCCCCCAACATGGGGAACATTTTTCCTGCATCTAGCCATTCCAATCCCTTAAGAATTTTATTTGTTTCTATAAGATCCTCTCTCATCCTTCTAAATTCCAGTGAATACAAGCCCAGTCGATCCATCATATGTCAGTCCCGCCATCCCGGGAATTAATCTGGTAAACCTACGCTGCAGTCCCTCAATAGCAAGAATGTCCTTCCTCAAATTAGGAGACCATTTACATGGTATAGATATATTAAAAGGCCACAAAATGCAAGCTGTAGGCCATTATGACTCTATGAGAGATGTGGTAGTTTAGTTTAGTTGTGAGATACGGTTTGGAGATGCAGCGTGGAAACAGGACTTTTTACCCAACGAATCCAAGCTGCCCAATGATCACCCTTGTTATCCCACTTTCACATCTATGCACTTGGGGCAATTTCCTGAAACCAATTAACCTACAAACCTATGGGATGTGGGAGGAAACCAGATCACCTAGAAAAACACCACGATTACTTTAGTTTGGTTTAGAGACACAGCTGGAAACATGAACTGTTGGGAGAATTTAATCACGCCAATTAACCTACAAACCTGTACATCTTTGGAGTGTGGAAGGAAACTGGAGCTCCCAGAGAAAACCCACACAGGTCACAGGAAAAACATACAAACTCTGTACAGACAGCACCCAAGGTCAGGATCGAACCCAGGTCTCTGGAACTGTGAGGAAGCATCTCTACCGCCACACCACCATATAGTGTAGTGTAGTTACTCAAATAGTATTTAAAGGCTTTGAGCTATTGATCCAGACATGAAGGTTTAAATCCCACTAAAGCGCATGTGAATTTATTTTCAGTCAATTATGCTAATTAAATCTGGAAACACAAAAGTTGATATTAGCGATGGTGACCATGAAATGATTGTATGGAGGACAGGCCTGTTTGGCTCACAGGGTGACACAGTGAGGCAGCTCATAGAGCAACTACCTCATGGTTCCATAGACCCTGGTTCAACCCTGACCTTGGGGTGCTGTCTGTGTGGAGTTTGCAAGTTCTCCCTGTGACTGTCGTGTGGATGTTCCCTGAGTTCTCTGCTTTGATATCACACAGCAACGACTTTAGACTTTATGCATTAGACTTTACTTTAGAGTTGTGACGCGGAAGCAGGTCCTTCGGCCTACCGAGTTCGTGCCGACCAGTGATCAGCCCGTATATCAGCACTATCCTACACACTGGGGACAATTTATAATTTACAGAAGCCAATTAACCTTCAAACCTGTACGTCATTGGTGAGTGGGAGGAAACCGGAGCACCCGGAGAAAACCCACGTGGTCACAGGGAGAACATACAAATTCCGTACAGACAGCACCCGTGGGCAGGATATAATCTGGGTCTCTAATGCTGTAAGGCAGCAAATCTACCACAACCGGCCCAATCATGTAAAGGTTGGTAAGTTAATTGACTGCTGAAAATCGAATGTGGTTGAGTGGTAGTATCTGTGCATGTTGAGGTGAATGTGGGGGGAATTTGGGGCAAAGTTTATAGAAGATGTGTGGGGCAGGCTTTATTACGCTGAGAGGCTTTTGGATGGGCACGTGGATGTGCAGGGAATGGAGGGACCTGGATCACGTGCAGGCAGTTGAGATCAATTTAGCTTGGCATCG
Source organism: Okamejei kenojei (assembly GCA_035221665.1). Lineage (NCBI taxonomy): Eukaryota > Metazoa > Chordata > Chondrichthyes > Rajiformes > Rajidae > Okamejei > Okamejei kenojei. Next base: position 51,043,349 of record CM069141.1, read on the forward strand.
TGTTCGACAGACATTGTTCTTGTTCTTTGATCTATGTTCCATGGAATGTTTTACACTTGGACCCAACTGAGAATGTTGCAGTTCTCTGCTCCAGAGGGCTGTGGTTATTCTATCGGCAAATGTGTTCAAGACTGTAATCAAGAGATATGGGGATTGAAGAGCAGTTGAGATACAGCATTGTCCACGATGCTGAAACACTGTGCAGTTTTTGGAGCGGCTTCACGGCCCACTTTGGCATTATATGTCGTTGATTACCTTCTGCAATATTTGTCATGCTGGTCACCTTAACTAGGCTGTGCTGGTGTTTATGTTCCATTTGGACCTTTGCCATGATATATTACCAACCTCCATCAGCATAAACCGTATCATAGAAGTGGCTGCACTTAAATGTATTTCACTGGAAAGCATTAGGTCTGTGGCATTTATAAATGCAAGTCTGTTTTTTTTACTGTATTATGTAGATCTCTGGCTTCCTCTGAAATACATCAATGTTTTATCAAGAGTACAAGTAATGGGTTTGATTGCTTTTGGCCAATAAATCACTTTTGATTTAAACTAAAAATCTTTTTGCTTACTCCCACCATCGACCTGCTTCCTATTGCTGAGGTTTGATCCTGTAAGTGGCTAAACCCCAAACATGATGGTTGTTTTGTGTGCAGAGCCGGATAATGGGTATTAAAAGACTGTCTAAGTCGTAGGGAGAGTGAGAGAGAAAGGGGAGGGGGGGGGCAGTTAGAGAGAGAGAGACAGAGGGAGAGAGGGGGAGAAAGCGGGGTGGGAGAGAAAGGGGTGAGAAGGAGAGAGAGGGAGAGAGAGCGAGGGAGAGAGATTGTGTGCGAGAGAGGAAGGAGAAGAAAAGAGTAGGGAGAGAGGGAGGGAGAAAGGGAAAGGGGCAGAGAGAGAGTTTGAGAGAACAAGAGAGAGATAGGGAGAGAGAGAGAGAGAGAAGAGAGAGAGAGACAGAGAGAGAGAGAGGGAGAGATAGGGAGGAAAAAAGAGAGGAGGGAGAGGAGAGAGAAGAGAAGAGGAGAGGAGAGGAGAGGAAAGAGAGGGGAGAGGTGAGGAGAGGAGAGGAGAGGAGAGGGAGGAGAGGAGAGAGAGGAGAGAGAGGAAAGAGAGGAGATGGAGAAGAGAGGAAAGAGAGGAGAGGAGAAGAGAAGAGAGAAGAGAGAGGAGAGGAGAGGGAGAGGGAGAGGGAGAGAGGGAGAGAGAGAGAGAGAGAGGGGGGGGAGAGAGTGAGAGAGAGTGAGAGAGAGAGAAAGAAACAGTGAGTGAGAGAGAGACAGAGAAGGGAGATAGGGAGGGAGAGAGGGAGAAAAAGTGAGAGAGAGAGAGAGAGAGAGAGAGAGAGAGGGGGGAAGAGAGAGGGTACACAACACACAAAGAAGCATTTTAACCCACCAAATCCACACTGACCATCAAACACCCATTTAACAGTAAACATATTTGATCAAATGTATTCGCTTCACTTAGCCATGCATTTTCCCTCCCCCCTCCAATATATTCTTCCTCCTCCCTCCATTCTGGCTCTGCTGGTCATTGACTACAGTTTCTGCCTCACCCTCTCTACTCACTTTGGCTTTGATTGCGTTTCCTTTTCAAGGCTGACCATTACTTCATTGATTCACAACATCCATGTATCCCAGTCACTGCCACCTCACATTGCTAGGCTCTCTTTCTTCCTTATCTATCTCTCTCTACCCCTGTGGGCTGCTTACTTCATGAACCCGTAGCTTCACCTCCCCTCATCCTCTCCCTTTGCCTCGCTTCCCACTACCTGACTGAGATGAACATTAGGGTCAAATCTACACTCATATCCTGTGTAGTTACTGCAAGAATAAAAGCCAAGGAGAGGCCCAATCTGTCTTCCTGGATGAAGCATTAAAGATCTTATCACCTCTTATTGAATAAAGGGATTGGAGTTCCCACTGACATCCTATATATTATTTATCTTTCAGCCAACATTAAGAAAACAATTATAACTTGACAGCACTTTGCTGGATATATTTTGGTCTATGGCCTGGTGTACCTAATATAACCAATAATTTATTATATACAGTATCTCTCTCTCTCCCTCTCTCTCTCCTCCCTCTCTCTCTCCCTCTCCTCCCTCCCCCCACCCCCCCCTCTCTCCTCCCCCCCCCCCCCCCCCCCCTCTCTCTCTCTCTCTCTCTCTCTCTCTCTCTCTTTATATATAACTACTAGACTTAGTGGGACCCATTGGGTCCCAGCTTCGCACGGGAAGGGCTGGTCCCCGAACACAATATTCAACCTCTCCACCAATTCCAATATTGCTGGCCAGTGGGGTGGGGTGCTTTCTGGAGCACTAACATGGGTGTTGTGGGCCGAAGAGGCTGGTTTCCAGAGGGCTAGTATGGACATTGTGGGCCAAATGGATTATTGGGCTGACAGCCCAGTCACTGAGGCCTGGCAGCTCAGTAACTCAGGCCTGGTGGGCTGGCAGCTCAGAAAGTACCAGAAAATATGCCCAAAACAGGTGACAGACTCTGTGAGAGAGAAGGGGGAGAGGGTGGAGAATCAATTTTAGAAATTTTCATCTTTTTTTATGGATCACAGCAATGAAGGAGGAAAATATATCCTTGCGTGGACCTCTTGGAGTGCTAGTATGGGTGTTGTGGCCTGAAGGGACTGGGTTCCAGAGGGCTAGTATGGACATTGTGGACTGAATGGATTCTTGGACTTGTGTTCAGTGTGTCATGGCTGGTGGGCTGGCAGTTCACTTACTCATGGCTGGTGAGCTGGCAGCTCACTTATTCATGGCTGGTGGGCTGATATTCCAATCACTCATGGCTGCTGTGGTGGCAGTTCACTCAGTCACCCCTCCACCCTTCACCCCTCACCCCCACTCTGCTCACCCCCCCTCCCCCCCCCCCCACGCATTCCTCCACTTAGATTGCACACAGGCATGCAAGTTTCAGTGAGGGTTAAAATAAACAATTTAAATATTAAAGAAAGTGTGTGTGTGTGTGTAACAGAGAGAGGTCAGAGGTGGGTGAAGAATTGTGGAGTCAGAAGGAGGGGTGGAGGGTGAGGGGGGAGGGGGGGCGGGGGGGGGGGGGGGGAGGAGAGGGGGTGGGTAGGGTGGGGAATATAGGGGGGGGGGGTGTGGAGGAGAAAGCAGAGGGGGGTTAGGGGTAAGAAGGTAAGAAGGTTAAGAAGTACCCTACAATTGAAGAATTCCATGTTGATACTGTTCATACCTGTAGGTGTGTAGGAAGGAACCACAGATGCTGGTTTAGACCAAAGAGAGACACAAAATGTTGGAGTAACTCTGTGTAACTCAGCCTTGTCTGGAGATGGGTTCCAACCCAAAACGTCACCTATTCTTTTTTTCCAGAGATGCTGCCTGACCCACAATTTTGTGTCTATCTTCATACTGTTCATTTTAATTTAGTTGAGTTTGGTATAGTTTAGTTTAGTTTAGAGCTACAGACCACCATGTCCGCACCAACCAATGATCACCCGTACACCAGTTCTATCCTACATACTAGGGACAATTTAGAGAAATCAATTAACCTACAAACCTGCGCATCTATGGAATATGTGAGGAAACCAGATCAGCCAAAGAAAACCCTCACGGTCATAGGGAGAACGTACAAACTCCGCACAAACAACACTCAGGATCAAACCCGGGTCTGTAAGGCTGCAACTCTCCCACCGTGCCCCATATACTTGTTGTGTTGTGCATTAATGTGCCTATGAAGCTGGAGCAAGTAATAATTTCATTGTTCTGGTCCTGGTGCATTTGACAATTAAACATTCTTGGATGAGGGAACTTGATACATACAATATACATAAAATACAAGACATTAGGAGAAGGAATAGGCTACAAAACTGGCAAGCCTACCACTATCTATGCACTAGCACTATCCTACACACAAGTGACAATTTACAAATTTTACTGAAGCCATATCAACCTGCAAACCTGCAAGTCTTTGGAGTGTGGGAGGAAACCGGAAAAAACCCACACGGTCATGGGGAGAATGTATAAACTCTGTACAGACAGGTCCCATAGCCATGATTGAACCTGGGTTTCTGGCGCTGTAAGGTAGTAGCCCTACCACTGCGCCACCGTGCCGACTTAATTTTATTCCTATGTTCTGGAGGAAATTAGTCACATTCCAAGTTTAGTTTAGCTTATTATTGTCACGTGTGCCCTGGTAGAGTGAAAAGCTTTTTTGTTGCGTGTTACTCAGTCAGCGAAAAGACTACATAATTTTGATCAACAATCTCAAGTCAAAGTCAAAGTCAAAAGAGTTTATTGTCATGTGTCCCTGACAGGACAATTAAATTCTTTCTTTGCATTGCACAACAGAACATAGTAGGCATTGACTACAGTTATATACTTAAATACACACATTAATTAATTAATTAATAAAGTGCAAATAACAGATGGAGGGGTATTAATGTTCAGAGTTTTGTCCGAGCCAGGTTTAATAGCCTGATGGCGGTGGGGAAGTAGCTATTCCTGAACCGGGTTGTTGCAGTTCTCAGGCTCCTGTACCTTCTACCCGAAGGTAGCAGGGAGATGAGTGTGTGGCCAGGGTGGTGTGGGTTTTTGATGAGGCTGCCAGCCTTTTTGAGGCAAAGGCTGTGGTAGATCCCCTCGATGGAAGGAAGGTTAGAGCCGATGATGGACTGGGCAGTGTTTACTACTTTTTGTAGTCTTTTCCTCTCCAGGGCACTCAAGTTGCCGAACCAAGCCACGATGCAACCAGTCAGCAAGCTCTCTACTGTGCACCTGTAGAAGTTAGAGAGAGTCCTCCTTGACAGACCGACTCTCCGTAATCTTCTCAGGAAGTAGAGGCGCTGATGAGCTTTCTTCATAATTTCATCAGTGTTCTCGGACCAGGAAAGATCTTCACAGATGTGCACGCCCAGGAATTTGAAGCTCTTGACCCTTTCAACCATCGACCCATTGATATAAACAGGACTGTGGGTCCCCATCCTACTCCTTCCAAAGTCCACAATCAGTTCCTTGGTTTTGCTGGTGTTGAGGGCCAGGTTATTGTGCTGGCACCATATGGACAGTTGCTCGATCTCTCTTCTATACTCTGACTCATCGCCATCAGTGATACGTCCCACAACAGTGGTGTCGTCAGCGAACTTGATGATGGAGTATGCACTGTGACCGGCTACGCAGTCATGGGTATACAGTGAGTACAGCAGGGGGCTGAGCACGCAGCCTTGAGGTGCTCCCGTGCTGATTGTTATCGAGTTTGACACATTTCCACCAATACGAACAGACTGTGGTCTGTGAATGAGGAAGTCGAGGATCCAATTGCAGAGGGATGCGCAGAGACCCAGTTCTGCATGTTTGGTAACCAGCTTGGAGGGGATGATTGTGTTAAATGCCGAGCTGTAGTCAATGAATAACAGCCTGACATATGTGTTTTTGTTGTCCAAGTGGTCCAGAGCGGAGTGGAGGGCCAGCGAGATCGCGTCCACTGTTGATCTGTTGTGGCGGTAAGCGAACTGCAGTGGGTCCAGGTTTTTGTCACGGTAGGAGTTGATTTGCGCCATGATCAACCTCTCGAAGCACTTCATCACCACAAGCGTTAGTGCCACAGGTCAATAGTCATTGAGGCACGTCACCTTGCTCTTCTTGGGCACCGGTATTTTTGATGCCCTTTTGAGGCAGGTGGGAACCTCAGACCTCAGAAGTGACAGGTTGAAAATGTCCGTAAAAACTCCAGCCAGTTGGTCCGCACAGGTTTTTAAAACACCACCAGGTATGCCATCAGGTCCAGACGCTTTACGAGGGTTCACCCCTCTGAAGGATTTCCTGAAGTCGGCCTCTGTGACTGAGACTGAAATACCATCACAGCGAATGGGGGCTCGGGAAGGCACATCGGTGTTCTCCCTATCAAAGCGTGCGTAAAACGCATTGAGCTCATCAGGGAGTGATGTATCGCTGACATCCGAGCTGCCTCCTGGTTTCGCCTTGTAGGAGGTGGTTGCATTCAGTCCCCGCCACAGCTGCCGAACATCTGTCTCATCCTCCAGTTTGGAGCAGAACTCCCTTTTGGCCTTTTTGATGGCCTTACCAAGGTCGTATCTGGACTTCGTGTAGACCACTGTATCCTCAGACATGAATGCCTGGTGTCTGGTCTTCAGAAGACTGCGGATCTCAGACTTCATCCAAGGTTTCTGATTGGGAAACACTCGGAAGGTTTTTGTAGGGATGCAGTCCTCCACACATTTCTTAATGACTGTGGCGTAATCGTTCATGTCCGTTGCCGAGTCCTTGAACATTGCCCAGTCTACAGACTCCAAACAGTCCTGTAGTTGTTCCTCTGCCCCCACCCCCCCGACCAGCTCATCGTTATTAGACTGTATGAAGAGACATTTGCCCTTTTTATTTTTCTATTTTCCCCTCAGATTCCCTTTAAAAAGTTATTTTTTAACTTTTAAGTACTGAGACCCTAAAATATCCCACTACCGATATTGAATTACAGATAAACATGGCAATTAGCTTTTATTCTGCAACATGACAGGAATGGTAAATAGGTGAACAACAGGATAATCTGTTTGTAATGTTGTTGACTGAATGATGATTGCTAACCACTGCACTAAAATACTACACTGTCCTTAGAATTGTGCGTTTTGATCAACTATATTCACATGAACAGGCAAAATGGGCCTCGGTTTAATATCTCAACAACAGCAATAATTATATATATATGAAGCGCTCTTACAGGCAGCAAATTGTTCCAAGGCACTTTGCAGAAGCATTATCAAACAGAATTTGACACCGAACAATGCTTGGATATATTAAGGTGGGTGATAATAAGCCAGGTGTAAGTTATAGATTTTAAAGGTACTTTATTGGGGAAAATAGAGATGAAGTTCTTAGGAAATGAATTCTACTGCATGGGGCTGTGAAAATTGAAGGCCAGATAGAGTCATAGTCATAGAATCATACAATGAGGAATCAAACACTTCAGCCCAACTTGCCCACGTCGACAAACATGCCCCCATCTACACTAGTCCCACCTGCCTGCGTTTGGCCCATATCCCTGGAAACCTATCCTATCCATGTACCTGCCTAAACAACCTCTCCCAGCAGCTCGTTCAATACACCCACCACCCTTTGTGTGAAAAAGTTATCCTTTGGTTTCCGATTAAATCTTTCCCCCCTCACCATAAATCTACGTCCTCTGGTTTTTGATTCCCCTTCTCTGGACAAGAGACGGTGGTCTTACCCAATCTTTTCCTCCCATGATTTTGTACACCTCAATAAGATCACCCCTCAACCTCCTGCACTACAAGGAATAGAGTCCTAGCCTGAACCATCTCCCCTAATAGCCCAGGCCCTTGAGTCCTGACAACATCCTCATAAAGCTTCTCTGCACCCTTTCCAGCTTGACAACTTATCTCCTATGACATGGCACCAAGAACTGAATACATTACTCTAAATGTGACGTCACTAAAAACAACATAAGTGCAACATGACCTCCTGACTTCTAAATCCAATACTCTGACTGATGAAGGCCAATGTGCCAAAAGCCTTTTAAACCACCCTATCTACCTGTGACACCAGTTTCAATGAAGTGATTGCCATAGATGCCATTGATTGAAATTCACGGATAATCATGGAGTTTGATTTGGAGCACCACATACATCTGCGAGGGTGGTACGGCTGGAAGAGGCTGTGGAGAAAGAGGGGGTAATGGAAAGGTTTGATGCCACATTGAACATGTCAACATAAAGGAACTACTTAATTTGGGAACCATCTTGGTCATGTCATAGGAGTGGAATTAGGCCATTCGGCCCATTGAGTCAACTCTGCCATTCAATCATGGCTGATCTATCTTTCCCTCTCAACCTCATTTTCCTGCCATCTCCCCATAACCTTTGACACCCTCACTAATCAAGAACCTGCCAATCTCTGCTAACAAAAATATCCATTGACTTGGCCTTGTAAGCCATCTGTGGCAATGAATTCCACAGATACACCACCCTCTGATTAAACAAATTAGTGAGTGATAAAATTCGACAGATTAAACAATACGTCCTTTTATTCTGATGTTATTGCCTCTGGCTCTAGACTCTCCCCCTAGTGGAAACATCCTCTCCGCATCCACTCTAATCAGGCCTTTCATTATTCGGTAAGTTTCAATGGGATCTCCCCTCATCCTTCTAAACTCCATCGAATACACGCCCAGTGCCATCAAGCGCTCATCATGCATACACCAAATCATCTCTGAATCATTCAGAAACTGCATGCCTGATTAATGAATGGGAGATGGGGGCGACATAGCACATAATAGAAAAGTATTAAATAACCACAAAAAACAAATAAACCTGTGGGCGGCACAGTGATGCAGCTGGTAGAGCTGACACGCGGGTTTGATCCTGACTACGGGTGCTATTGTACAGAGTTTCTTTCTACTTCCTCCTTGTAACCACGTGCGTTTCTTCCGGAAACGTACAGGTTTGTCGGTTAATTGGCTTCAGTAAAAATTGTAAGTTGTTCCTGGTGTGTAGGATAGTGCTAGTGTACTGTGTGATCACTGTTTTTTATAGGCCAATTGGACTCTGTAAATTGCCCCTTGTGTGAAGGGAGTGGTTGAGAAAGTGGGATGACGGGTCTAGTGCAGCCAGCGTGGACTCAGTGGGCCCGGTGGTCCGAAGGGCCTGTTTCCTGGCAATGAAGACGCACCTGCATCTCAGACGTACCCCAATTTTGAGATGCTAAATTTTGAAAAAAGGCTGGCAGGACATAGAATTTCTCACGCTCAAAAAAAAAGAAAATAATGATAAAAGAATGTAACAATTCAATTTGCCCAAACCTTCCAGATCTCCTTCATTCTGAATTACTGAATGGGTAGGGGGTGGAGGGTGACAGCAGGTGGAGAGATGGTGGGAAAAACGGGAGCACACCGGGACAAGTTGAATCAGTTGTGATCTTATTGAGTGACAATTCTAGTTCAAAGGACCAATTGGGGGGAGAATTTGGAAGTAGCTCTCAGCCACCCGAGCTACTTCCGTTCCCAGCCACAATGTGGTGGTTCTGCGCCCGGAGCACCGCGGCAGCGGTGAGTGAGTGAGTTACTGGCATGATCCCCGACTCGCTCCTTCTCAACGCTCCTGCCTGTGCTGACCCGGGCCAGACTCCCCTCACGCTGTGAAATGAACTCTCCCCCCCCAGCGACGCTGTCCTTTTTACAGCCGCTTCCCACTTTACAGCCGCTTCCCATCAGCTGCCAGCAATGAGGGTTAGACTTGGCTATCCCTCAGCACAGCAACATCCTTCTTGATGGTGCTATACTGAGGAATAGGCAAGTCAACCTTTCTTGGCTGACAACCTAACCTTCAGCCTTCAAGGCGCAGGTAAATATCCGTGCCTTATTTTAGGGTAAAATAGCGTCTTCATTGCCGGGAAATACGGTATATAATTGTATGATGTCTTGATTCTTAATTGTATGACGTCTTATATTCTCATCCAAAATGTTTTAAGGATAATTGAATGCACAAGTTGGTAAATTAGTGGTGTTATGTCCATATCTAAATATTTAATAGCATTGTGGGTCTACTTAAAAGCACATGATCCTTACATTTGTTTGGAGGCATTTGAGATGGTGTAGCATTTATTTTATCAATGTTAATTTTGTATCCATAGTGTGCTGGGATGATGAATGAGAAATAATAATGAACAAATGAAACGTTCTAGTTCAGCGATGCACAGTGGGATATCACTCGCTTTAAACAATAATATGTTGTTACGTTTTTATTTATTTTCTCCAGAGATGCTTCCTGACCTGTTGAGTTGCTCTAGTATTTTGTGTCTATCTTCGGTGTAAACCAGCATCTGCAGTAAACCATTGCCACAGTGGTGTCATGGTTGAGCAATTGCCTAACTGCGCCAGAGACCCAGGTTCGATCCTGACGACGGGTGCTGTCTGTACGGAGTTTGTACGTTCTCTCTGTGACCTACGTGACGTTTTCCGAGATCTTCTGTTTTCTCCAACACTACAAAGACGTACAGGTTTGTAGGTTAATTGGCTTGGTTTAAATGCATAAATGTAAAACTGTCTTTAGCGCGTATAGGGTAGGATTAATGTGCGGGGATCACTAGTTGGTACAAACTCAGTGGGCCGAAGGGCCTGTTTCCGCGCTGTATCTCTAAAACCTAAAACAAAACTAAGAAACTAAACTAGGAAGGTGTTTGGAACTACATTGTGCCAGCTCCATATTTTCAAAGCAAGAAATTACAGTCAGGCTGAAGCTTGAAATCTGGACTCCAACAAAGCTAAAATGAATGGAATGGATCAAAGAACATAGGACATAAACAACAGCAATGGTCCATTGGTTGTCTTAAGATTGGATGGTAAAACTGATTACCTGGATGATGGGACTGTTGTCTGAGGAGAAATTAAGTCAACTAGGTTGATACGTATGAGCACTGAGAGGAATGTGTTATAGAGTCATACAGCACTGAATCAGGCCCTCCTGCCCAACTTGTCCTTGCAGAACAAAGTGCCACATCTAAGCTAGTCCCATTTGCCCTCAATTTGCCCATATCCCTCCAAACCTTCCCTATCCACGTACCTGTTTGAATGTCTTTAGTTCAGGCCATTGAGACCTGGCAACATTCTCATGTATCTTCCCTGCCACCTTTCCAGCTTAACAACATCTCTTCCATAACATTATAGTGCATGGTACAGCTGCATGGTGCTAGAGTTGCTGCCTTACAGTGCCAGAGACCCAGGTTTGATCGGGACCTCAGGTGCAGTCTGTGCAGAGTTTGTACGTCCTCCCTGTGACCCTGTGTGGGTTTTCTCCGGGTGCTCCAGTTTCCTCCCAGATTCCAAAGATGAGCAGGTTTGTAGGTGAATTGATTTTTGTAAATTGTCTCCAGGGCGTAGGATAGAACTTGTGTATGGGTGATCGATGGTCAATGAAGGGTTTTGGCCCTATTTCCTTCGCTCCATAGATGCTGCTGCACCGGCTGAGTTCCTCCAGCACTTGTGTCTACCACCGATGGTCAGTGCAGACTCGGTTGGTGAAAGAGACTGTTTCCACGCTGTATCTCTAAACTTAACTAAATCAAGTCCTAGCCTGCACAACCTCTACCTTTCGTTCAAGCCCTCAAGTCCTGGTAACATCCTCGTAAATGTTCTCTGCACCCTATCCAGATTAACAACATCTTTCCTATAACAGGGTGACCAAAACCTCTCGCAATATTCTAAACGTGGCCTCACCAATGTCTTGGACAACTGTAATGTCCCAACTTCTATGGTTAAGAAAGAACTCCAGATGCTGGAAAAATTGAAGGTAGACAAAAATGCTGGAGAAACTCAGCGGGTGAGGCAGCATCTATGGAATGAAGGAATAGGTGACGTTTCGAGTCGAGACCCTTCTTCAGTCTGAACTCCCAACTTTGTTTCTAAATATCATTTAAAGTCTCTTCACACTTCAGTAATCTAAGACTCAATGCTGCTGATGCAAGAGATATGCTGGCTCCTGGAATTTTACAAAGCTAACAATTATAGTTCTGGCAAAGCTTTTGGCCAGATCAGCAATGCAAGCCATCTGTATTTAATTTAATTGACTCAAATGGTGAAAAGATCTACATGGGTCCTTTGGCCATTAGATCACTCTCAGTTTTTGTTAAATGCTGTGTTAGAACATTGAACAATGCAGCACAGGAATGGGCCCCTTCAGCCCACATTTTTTGTGCTGAACTTGATGTCAAGTTAAACTGATCTCATCGGTCTGTAAATAATTCATATCCCTGCACTTAATTCATGTTCATTAGTTATAGGAGCAGAATTAGTCATTCAACCCATCAAGTCTACTCTGCCATTTAATCATGGCTGATCTATCTTTCCCTCACAACCTTATTCATCTGCCATCTACCCATAACCCCTGACACCCATACCAATCAAGAATCTGTCAATCTCCACCTTAAAAGTATTCAGACTTGGCCTCCACAGCCATCTGTGGCAATGAATTCCACAGGTTCAAAACCCTCTGACTAAAGAAATTCCTCCTCATCTCCTTTCTAAAGGTACATCTGAGGCTTTGGCCTCTGGCCCAAGGCTCTTCCACTCATGGAAACATCATCTTCATAATCATGCTTCTCTCTATCCAGCCCGGTCACGATTCGGTAAGTTTCAATGAGGTTCCCCCTCATCCTTCTAAACTTCAATGAGTACAGGCCCGGTGCCGTCAAATGCTAATCATTTATTAACAATCATTCCTGCGATCAATCTCATAAACTTCCTTTGGACGTTCTCCAACGCCAGCACATCCTTCCTCAGATATGGGCCCCACAACTGCTCCAAATGTGATCTAACCAGTGCCTTATAAAGCCACAGCATTACATCCCTGTTTTTATATTCTAGTCCTCGCGACATAAATGCTAGAATTGCATTTCCCTTCCATACTACCGATTCGACTTCCAAATCTGTTATGCTGTTGCAAGTAAGAATTTCATTGTTTCATTTTTGATGCTTATGACAATTAAACACTCTTAATTCCTGACTTTAGTTTAGTTTTAGTTTAGAGATACAGCACAGGAACAGGCCCTTCAGCCCACCGAGTCCACGCTGACCAGCGGTCCCCGTACACTCGCACTATCCGTAACACTAAGGACCATGTACAATTTTTACCAAACCCAATTAACCTACGAATCTGTATGTCTTTGGAGTGTGGGAGGAAACCAGAGCATCTGAGGAAACCCCATGCGATCACGGGATCAATGCACAAACTCCATACAGTCACAACTGCTTTTGCATCGTGCTGAAAGGTCATCTGAATTCAAGATGCAGAAGATTGCAGAGATGAAAGAAATATTCTCCTGCGATTACAGATCCCCTTCTTTCCCAGATCATCTCAATTTGCATTATATTTCGCTCCATCAGAATTTTTTTTTACAGCGTGGATACATGCCCTTCAGCCCAGCGGGTTGGCGCTGACCAGCGATCCCCATACACTAACACTATGCTGCACATTAGGGAATCATTTATAATTTTACCAAAGCCAATTAACCTAGAAACCTGTACATCTTTGGACACGGAGAAAACCTACGCAGTCACGGGGAGAACGTACAAACTCCATACAGCACCTGTAGTCAGGATCGAACCCAGGTCTCTGGTGCTGTAATGCAGCAACTCTATCGCTGTGCCACCATGCCACCTGACTTAGCCGTGATACCATAATAAAGAAGCACAATAAACCTCAATTCTATAAAACAAATTTTAAAATGCAAAATCTCTCCATCTAGTCATTAACATGTTTCTGTTTGATGAAACTTGCTCTGTGCAGCATCTTTGCCTTTCTACATTGCAGGATAAGAATGTTTCAGATATTTCCTGTGGTGTTAAAGAAACTACATCAATGGAAGCCTTCCTTTCTTTTTGTTTGCTGACATCGATTCTAGTTCTAAACCTTGAGGTGGACCAATCAAAAATAAAAATAATATAAATCCTGGAATCAAGACGAATCAAACAAAAACACATCTTCAGTGATGAAATCTTTTTAAGATTGATAAGGAGAGAAAGCTCTAAATAGTCCTTGGTGAACTTAATATTGTTTCCATCTTGGCTTGGCTGGTGTGTAAGAACATTTATTTTCGCAGTTTGATTAATGTATACATTCGAGTATGGTTTTCCCTTCACCGACTCATCAAAAAGTACTTGATTTTCTTCATTGTTTTCTGTCGCCGTACTCAATAATGTCACAGGTTTCCATTCCGTAAGATGGAAGCTAAACAGCTCATTGGCAATGAAGGGATATACTGTATGACTATGTCTACTGTATTCCATTGACAGAAAGTGGGATGCTTTAAAAGTGTGATGACAGGAGTTCGGAGCATGCATGTTCCTGTTAGAGTGAAGGACAAGGCAGGCGGGCATAAGGAAGCATCGATGATGATGGAAATGGAGGCTCAGGTTAGGTAAGATAAATGGTTTCAGCTCAATTCAATGCTGCTTTATTTATCTCTTGTGTTACTGCAGAGTGAAATTCTTTCCGCATATTTTCGCATGCAGGCGTTGCCATGTTTTGCTGCCATTTTCAAAGTCCAAAGTCCGGTCTGTTGGAGTGTGCTCATTCTACTGGAGCGGCTCCAGATCCAGGTAAGCCCCAGGCTCTGGCAGGGCCTTCATCTGTCGACCACGTCTGGATTGGCCCACGAACCAACATCCCTCTCCTCACCAGTTCATCTTTGTGTCCCGGGGCGCTTCCTGCAGCCGACCTTGAAGGTGCTGAAGACATTACCCCAGTTCACCCTCCTACCGCCCTTGCTCCTCGTGCCCATCTCTCCAGCTGCTCCATCCCGGTACTGCAGTCAGCCGAGCCTTTGGGTCCTTGGGGCGGGTTCACCCGAGGAGGCATGGGACAGGTATCGGCAGCTGGGATCAAGTGAATACCTGGAAGAACTTATAGAAGTGAGGAGCATACTTCAGAAGGAAATCAGGAGGGCAAAAAGCGGGCAGGAGATAGAGACGGCACAGTGGCAGTAGAATTGCTGCCTTACAGAGTCAGAGACCTGAATACTATCCTGACTAAGGGCACTGTTTGTATGGAGTTCACACATTCTCCCGTGACCACGCAGGTTTACTATGGGTGCTCTGGTTCCCTCCCACATTCCAAAGAAATACAGGTTTGTAGGTGAATAGACTTAGGTAAAAATTGTAAATTGTCCCCAGTGTGTTGGATAGTACTCGTGTATGGAGTGATCGATGGTCGGCTGTATCTCTAAAGTTTAAAGAGATCGCTCGGGCAGATAATATTAAGGAAAATTCAAAGAGATTTTAGAAGTACATTATAGGAAAGAGGGTGACTAGAGAGAGAATAGAGTTCAACAGAAACCAAAGCAGTCATCTCTGTGTGGAGCCACAGGAGTTGGGCAAGGTCTTCACTGTTTTTATTGTGGAGAAAGACATGAAGACTGGGGATCTTTGCACAGTTAATTTAAATATTTTGAGGACAGTCAGTATTACGGTCGAGGAGGTGCTGACATCCTAAGCTGTGCAAAGGTAAATAAATCTCCCAGGCCTGATCAAATATATCGGAGGACACTGTCTGAGGTTCGCAAAGAAAATGCAGGTGTCCTGGCTTTGATGCATGATCACTATATTACACAGGTGAGGTGACAGAAGACTGGAGAGTGGCTAATGTTGTACCTCTATTTAAGAAGGACTGCAAGGAACTACCTGGGAACTGTAGACCAGTGAGTCTAATATCGGGAGGGTATTCTGCAGGCTAAGAGATATATATATATATATGCATTTGGATAGACGGGCTGATTAGGATAATCAGCATGGTTTTCTATGTGGGAGATCATGTCTTACAAATCAGATTTTTTTTTTTTAAGTAACCAAAAAGGGCAAACACCATTGTCTGTATGGGCTTCAGTAAGGTATTTGATAAGGTTCTGCAAGGTAGGCTGCTGTGGAGGGTTAGATAACATGGGATCCAGAGAGAGCTAGCCGACTGGATAGAGAATTGGCAACATAGAAGGAAACAGAGGGTGAAGGTGGTCGATGTTTCAGACTGAAATCTGTGACTAATGGTGTGACTCAGGGATCGGTGCTGGGCCCATTGCAGTTTGCGGTTTATATCAATGATTTGGATGAGAATGTAGAAGGCTTGATAAGTGTATCTGCAGCATCCGACTTTTGGAACAAACTTTAGACTTTAGAGATGCAACACAAAAACAGTCCCTTCGGCCCAGCGACTTCATGGCGACCAGTGATCATCTGTACACAAGCACTATCCTACATTATCTTATACACCAGGAACAATTAAGGATTTTAATCGAAGACAATTAACGTACAAACATGCACGTCTTTGGAGTGTGGGAGGAAATCGGAGAACCTGGAGAAAACCCACATGGTCACAGGGATCACGTACAAACTCCGTACAGACAGCACCCGTAGTCAGGATCGAACCCAGGTTTCTTGCACTTAAGGCAGCAACTCTTCCACTGTGCCACCGTGCCGCCCTCGTGTTCTGTATGTAGTTTTTTTTTTCCAGTTTTGATAAAATATCAAACCTGAAATCTTAGCTTTGCTCGCTCTCCCCAGATGCTGCCTGACCTGCCTTCTCCCATTCTGTGCTGGCTGAATTTGGAAATCTGGATGGTTCGATGGTCCGGTATTATCACACGTATCGAGGTACAGTGAAATTCTATTTTTTGCATACAGTTCAGTAAATTATTACTCAACATGGGCACAATCTCAAGTACAAATTTTATAGAAACAGCCCACTGAGATGGTATTCAAGAGGCGACAGATTTTGGTACCATTTTTTAAGTCTCAATTGCAGCGGCCACAATGGCCCATTGCAGCCGTCGCCTCTGTCTGGATCGTCCCACGACCCGTCATCCATCTCCTCGCCCGGCCTCCGTTCAGCTTTTGAGCCTCAGGGGCACCTCCCGAGCTGGCCTTGAGGATCGGGAAGATAAGACCCCCTGCTTCTTCTTACTGGACCTTTGTTCTTGCATCCGCCGTCGCCGACTCCCTCCACGCTCCTCTCTGGTCCTCGGTTCTCGGGGGCGAGAAAGGGCTGGGATGGGCGGCTTCCCCTACAACCTGGTTTCCCCGGTTCCACAATGGATGAACCAGGCCTGCCTTGCGGCCCAAATAGATGGAGCCGTAGAGTCATAGAGTCATACGGCGTGGAAACCTGCCCATTGGTCCAACTTGCCCACACCGACAAACATGTCCAATCTACAATAGTCCCATAAGCTTGCATTTGGCCCATATTCCTCTAAACCTGTTCTATCCATGAAATTGTTTCTTCTTTTTTTAAATTTAAAAAAAAAATTAGTTGGAAGTAAATACAGTAATGTGGTACCTAAGTACTTGATGCATCCAGACATATTACAGTTCTTGTAAAACTTTTTATTTTTAATTTAATAATAAAAGAACAGTGATAGAAAGAAGAAAATAGAGAGTGTCGTAGGCAATGGTGGTGGTGCTAATTTGTGATATAATAAGACGAGCCCGAAAAAGAGATAGATAGACAAGAGAGTAGAAACGAATAGCAGGAGAGACAGAAAGAAAAAGCTAAAGAGATTTAAAAAAAAAGAAAGAAGGAAAATAAATTAGGAGAGATATACCTATTTAATATCTTTACCCACCAGTCACCCGGTTCTGAACCATTTAATTTCTAAGGTTATGTTGCATCATATGCTTGTAAGAAGTCGATAAAAGGAGACCAAATCTTTAAGAATTGGTCTTCTTTGCCTAATAGGAGGAATCTCATTTCTTCAAGATGCAACGTTTCTGACATATTTGAAATCCACATTTTAAATGTTGGCGTGGATGCGTTTTTATGACATAAAAGTTTTTTTTGCTGTTATTAAACCATAATTAAAGAGAGATTCTAGGAATGTAGTTAGCTTACGTCCCTCTTCCATTGATCCGAAGATAATCAGTTCTGTATTGGGGTTCAATTTTATGTTAAATAGTTTTGTAAAAGTTCCAAAGATTTCATTTCAAAATTTATGAAATTTTGTACAGTAGAATGTGGTATAGTGGCATTTTGAGTTAGACATTTGTCACAAATGGGGGAAATGTTTGGAAATATTTTTGTTCAGTTTAGTTTTCGAGTAATATAATCTATGGAAAATTTTCAATTAAATTAAGTTACAGTATGCCTTACATTAATCGAACATTTATGTACATATAATAGGTTTTTTTTTCCCATTTGTCTTTCGGAATTTTAATCAATAATTCTTGTTCCCAGTCCCTTCTAATTGCGTCTGTCGTTGGTGTTTCTATATTTAAAATTATATTATATAAATATAATATTAAATTGCTTGATTCTGCCTTTCTGTTCATTCCTTCATCTAATAAATCTGAGGTTAGAGTTTGATATCCTTGTATGTGTTTTTAAAATAATCTCGAATTTGGTATTTGAAAAATTGATTACTTTTCAGATTATATTTTAGTTGTAGTTGTTGGAATGATAGAAGTTTTCCCATTTCATACATATCTCCAATCATTTTAATTCCTATTCTTTCCCAATGGATAAACGTTTTATCAATAATAGATGGTTTGAATGAGGATTGTTAACTATTGGAGAAAGAAGCGATAAGTTTCTTAATTTTAAAGTTAATTTTATTTGTTTCCAAATTCGTATTATACTGTGAATAATTGGATTCTTCTTATATATTATATTGTTCAGTTTCATTGGAGAAAGAAGAATCGCTCCTATATTTTAGGGGGAGCAATCCTCTTTCTCCATTCTTATCCAGTTTACTTGTTGGGCAGAACTGTCCAACCATAAAATTATATTTTTAATATTCACTGCCAAATAGTAGTACAAAAAAGGGGGAGTGTCAGTCCCCCCAATTCTTTAGGTTTACACAGATGTTTTCTTTGGATTCTATGTGATCTATAGTCCCATATGAAATTTGTAATATCAGAGTCTAGTTTTTAAAATATTTTTTTTGGTAAATATATTGATAATGATTGAAATAGGTACATGTTTGTGGTAAAAAGATCATTTTTATAGTATTTATTCTACCAATTAAGGACATCGGCAATGTTTTCCAGAATTTAATCAACACATTCAATTTAGTTAATAAGGCATGTAGTTTGCATTAAAAAATGATTTATATTTTCTAGTAATTTGGATACCCAAATACTTGAATTTTTTTGTTGCAATTCTAAAAGGGAATTTCAACAGATGTGTCGGCTCTTGAGGTTTTATCGTCATAATATCGCTTTTATTCCAATTTATTCTATATCCTGAAAAGGAACCAAATTCCTCTATTAAATTTAATATATTTGTTATGCTAATTTGCAAATTTGTATTGGATAATAATATGTCATCTGCATATAATGAAATTTTATTATTTGAGTGTTTGGTATTATATCCATGAATATTCAGATGACTTCTTATACTTTCTGCTAAAGGCTCTATCACAAGTGCAAATAACAGGTGCGATAGTGCACACCCCTGTCTATTGCCCCTTGATAATTGGAATTTCGGAGATAATATGATATTGGTCAGTTTTCTAGCCGTGGCTTGTCACATAATAATTTTACCCATGAGATAAAATTCTCTCCCATATTAAATGTTTGCAATACTTTAAATAGATATTGCCAAAACAACTTGATCAAAAGCTTTTTCTGCATCCAGTGAATTAATGAATAAGTCTTCCTCTTCAGTTTTATGTGAGTACATTATATTAAACAGACGTCTCAAATTGTTGAATGAGTATCTCTTGAGTATAAACCCCGTTTGATCCAGGTTTATTAGTTTACTAACATATTTACTCAATCTACTCGCTAGGGTCTTTGCTAATATTTTTTTATCTGTATTTAGGAGTGCTATGTGTCTATATGAACCTGGGTCTACTAGATCTTTATCCTTTTTAGGTATAAGTGTAATAGTTGACTCGGTTAGTGTTTCTGGTAGTATATTTTCTTTAAAAGCATGTATATATAAATTTTGTAAGCATGGTGAAATTATCTCATAGAATCTTTTATAGAATTCATTACTAAAGCCATCTGGTCCTGGCGTTTTCCCATTCTTCAACAAATTTATTGTTTCTTCTATTTCTTTAAGTGTGATCTGGGCTCCTAATCCCTCTTGTTCCAACGTGTTGAGTTTTGGAAGATTACAATTGTCTAAGAAGTTTGTAATTTTAACATTATCTGCTAAGGTTTTAGATGTATATAGATTTTGATAAAATTGAGCAAATCTTTTGTTAATGTCTTTAGGTAATGTTAATAATTCACCTTTATCTGATTTAATTTTAGTAAATGTATTTTCAGTTTCCCGTTTTTTCAGTTGACGTGCTAAGAGTTTATGTGGTTTATCACTGAATTCAAAGTTTTCCTGTTTTGTAATTTGAAATAATCTTATTATTCTTGCCAATAACATTTTATTTAATTTGTATTTCAGTATTGTTATCTTATTATGTTTATTTATGGTTGGTTCTTTGGCATTATCTAGATCTAATTGTCTAATTTGTTGTTCTAGCTGCAATTGTTCAGTGTTGTTATTTTTATTTTGGGAAAGCTTGATATGAAATTATAGTTCCTCTAATGAATGCCTTAAAAGTTGCCCATAATAAGGAGGGTGTAATCTGCTGTTTTAAAAATGTACAACCTTGTGAGTTTTTAAAATTTGGGAGTTAAACCTCCAGAATGATTTTTTAACAGGCATTCCTTCTAATTTTAAGAAAAAAGTTAACGGGAAGTGATCAGAAATAATACTATTATGATATTTAGAGTTGTATGTGTACGAAATTAATTTCGTGTCCACTAAAAAATAGTCGATACATGAATACGTTTTATGTACCGTTGAATAAAACGAGTATTCCCTTCCAACTGGATTAGCGATTCTCCATGCATCTGTTATGTTTGTGTTTTTTATGTATGTATTTAGGGGTTCACTAGTTTTAGATTTTATGTTCGTCCTTTTTTGTTTTGCTGATTTATCCAGATATGGATCTAGAACACATTTGAAATCTCCCCCTATTATCACATTTTGATAGTTAAACTCTGAAATTATATCCAGAATTTAATGAAAGAATTGAGGGTTATCAAAGTTGGGAGCATAAATGTTTATCATAGTAAGTGGGGTAGAGTGAATTTCTCCCGTAACTATAATGTACCTCCCCTTTTTATCTGCTATGATATTCTTTGATTTAAATGGTATACCTTTACAAATAATAATAGCCGTGCCTCTAGATTTAGAAGTAAATGAAGAGTAGTATGTTTGCCCAATCTAATTTGCCTTCAATCTTATCTGTGTTTGATGTTTCAAATGTGATTCCTGTAAAAAAAATGTCAGAATTGAGTGTTTTTAATTGCGCAAAAATCTTACCCCTTTTAATTGGTTCATTAGCACCCCATTATATTCCAGCTTCAAAACGTGATTCCTCCAGTATTCTTTTGTTTATCGTCTTGCATTGTAAATCATGTTAATACCCTTAAGTCATATGGTGCAACCAAGTACATTAGAACTCTAGGTGATGGGTGGTCGTCCACAGCTGTTAAATTTTGTTGGCATCTCCCCTTCAAAATAGGCCTTAAAAAAGACCAGAAAGTGTAAAGTGGTGAAAAGGTAATTGAAAAACAAAAAGTGATAATATAGTATCTAAAAAGAAAGATATTATAAAAAAGAAACAAGAAAAAAGAAATAGAAGAAGTAGGTAAGTTGTTGTAGACTTCCGTAGATGTTGTTATGCATTCCGCTCTGCCCTCTTGACCAATTATTATTAACAGGAAGAAAGGCCGGTTCAAAATTGAAAAATATATAAGAGAAAACGCATTTCAAATCTAACTATCCAAAAGCATCTTCAAAAAATCCAACATTAAGTATATGCTAAAATATACCAATAACTGTGTTAGTTATATACCCGTGTATGCCTATATACCGACAATTATTACATTTCACTCCCCAATTAAGTCCCATTCTTTTATTTAGATTCCAGGAGGTTAACCAGATTCAGACCCTTGGATAGTTTCCAAGTATCTAAGTTTCCTCCCCCCCTCCTTTACGCACAGCTTAGACTAGATCTGCTATATCCATTAAACTTGTTAGTATATTGTTAACACATACTGATTATATTTAACTCATTATCCTTATACTTAGGAGTTAATTAGCATCGTGAGATAAACCCACCTTTTCCCCCTTAGGGGAATCAGTCATTATTACGCTATGCATCAGTATTACACAGTAGTGGGTTATTGTTGTTGAGTTAGTTCTGTGTTAATTGTTTTATGTTAGTATATAATTGTATGTTTCTTAAGTCATAAACGTTTGTATACAAGTCCATTAGTATTATTTTTTCATATTCCCAAATTCCGTTTGTTTTCCACCTTCACTTGTTTTCTAAGTCCTTCTAATTGTTTCTTCAACGTTGCAACAGTCTCTGCTTCAACTACCTCCTCTGGCAGCTCGTTCCATACACTCACCACCCTTTGTGTGAAAAACTTATCCCTCAGGTTCCTATAAAATCTCTCCCCCTCACCTTCGACCTATGTCCTATGGTTCTTGATTCCCCTATCCCGGATAACAGTATCTACGCGTCTATCTGATCTATTCCTCTCATGGATGTGTCTAATGTCAAATACTTTCTGGCACCTACTGAAATGTAACCCAACCTGAAGCCCCTTGCATAACTGACCAAAGGAAAATACAATCTCTTTTCCACTCTGTTCTGGGTATCATTTACTGTGATCAGAAATATTAAATATTAGAATATAGAAGCAGAGATGTAATGCTGAGGCTTTATAAGGCACTGGTTAGACCGCATTTGAATATCGTGAACATTTTTGGGTCCCAAATCTGAGGAAGGATGTACTGGCATTGGAGAGGATTCAGAGGAGGCTTATGAGAATGATCCTGGGCATGATTGGATCGTATGAGCATTTGACCTGTGATTGCTGGAGTTTAGAAGGATAATTTTTAATTTTTAATTGAAAATGAAGGGCCTGGATAGAGTGGATGTGGATAGGACCTTTACACTAGTGGGAGAGTAGGGATCCAGAGGGCACAGCCTCAGAATAAAAGGAGGTACCTTTAGAAAGTACTGTAGATGAGGAGGAATATCTTTAGCCAGAGGCTAGTGAATCTATGGAATTAATTGCCAAGATGGCTGTGGAAGCCCAGACATTGAGTATTTTTAAAGTGAAGATTCACAGGTTCTTGATTGTCAAAAGTGTGTCAAAAGTTACAGGGAGGAAGCAGGAGAATGAAGTTGAGAAGGAAATATTGATCAGCCATGGTTGCATGGCGGAGTAGACTTGATAGCTCAAATGGCCTAATTCTGTTCCAATGACATGTACTTATCAACTATGCCAAATGCTTTAATCTCTTCCTACCTTAATATTCATGACTGATTGTGTTGCTTTTCCCTCCTCTAATGTTCATTCTGTTCAAGAACCTCCTGTGGTGTTTGCAGCAGAGTGCAAACCGAGACCCACGAGTCACTTATTTTATATTTGAATATCCATTCAACCAAAAGTATTCATTTTGTTTTGCACCAGAGACCCATAAGCAATGAGCTCGCAAATTAAAACAAATGGAAATTGAAGCAGCTCTCATTTTGAATATTTGAGATAATTTGTTTTTCAAAATGTTATTCTGATTTACTTCTGTGTTTTCATTTCTGGTACAAATGTCTGCTGTCAGTGCAATGGGGTTGAAAGGTTAGCACTCCTTTCATTCTTCTCTTCTTGGAATTGTGATTAGTGGGCTACTCAAGAGTCTCATTTTGTTGGGGTGGTGTTGAAGTGCTGGATGTCTAGTCTCTGATGGAAACCCTGCCTTGAACATCAGCTAGAAATTCATCCTGTAAAAATATACATTTGTTAACATCTGGGACTCTATTTCTTGGAGTGCAGGAGTATGAGGTGTGATCTTATAGAGGTGCATAAAATCATGAGAGGAATAGATCAGGTAGATCCTTAGAGTCTCTTGGCCAGAGTAGGGGAATCGAGAACCATAGGTTTAAGGTGAGGAATCTGAGGGGTAACAATTTTCACACAAAGGGTGGTAGGTGCATGGAACGAGCTGCCAGAGGAGATAGTTGAGGCAGGGACAGTCGCAATGTTTAAGAAACAATTGGACAGGTACATGGGTAGGACAAATTTAGAGGGCTATAGGCCAAACAGAGGTATATTGGACTAGTGTAGATGGGCCATCTTGGTCGGTGTGGGCAAGTTGGGCCGAAGGATCTGTTTCCATGCTGTATGACTTTATGACTTTATGACTCTCTCACTTTATGACTATATCTAAGTATTGGATTTATGGAATTTGTTTTAGCATAGAAATAAGCTATTCATCCCGTAGACTCAGCTCCTCTGAAATATATTGGTCGGCCACATTCTGTTGTGTTTCCACAACCCTCGTGAGTTAGAAGGATGAGTGGGTATCTCATTGAAACTTACAGAATAGTAAAATGCCTGGATAGAGTGGATGTGGAGAGGATGTTTCCATCAGAGGGAGAGTCTAGGGCCAGAGGTCACAGCCTCAGAATAAAAGGAGTTACCTTTAGAAAGGAGATGAGGAGGAATGTATTTAGTCAGAGGCTGGTGAATCTGTAGAATTTATTGCCACAGACGGCTGTGAAGGCCACGCCATTGGTTATTTTTAAGGCAGAGATTGTCAGATTCTTGATTAAATAAGGGTGTCAAAGGTTATAGGGAGAAGTAAGAAGAATGAGATTGAGAGGGAAAGATAGATCAGCCATAATTGAATGACAGACTCGACTTGATGAGCCAAATGGCACAATTCTGTTCCTATGACTTGTGAACTTACAAATCTATTCCATTCCAAAGTATTCCTTTTCAAGTAGGGAATTTATTATCTATCTTGGAACTCCCTCCTCAACAGCACATTAACTAGAAGAAAACACACAGCCACCTTCACAGGGCAGCACCGTGGTGCACCGTTAGAGTTGCTGCCTTACAGTGCCAGGGACCCAGGCTCCATCCTGAGCTCATTTGCTGTCTGTGTGGAGTTTGCACGTTCTCTCCGTGACCGAGTGGGTTTCCTCTCGGTGATCTGGTTTCCTCCCACATTTCAAAGACGTGCCAGTCGAACGGTTAATTGGCCGCTGTAAATTGACCTGAATGTGCAGGTCATAGAGTCATACAGCGTGAAAACAGACCCTGCGGCCTAATTTGCCCATGCCGACCAACAAGCCCCATCCACCATAGTCCCACCTGCCGGCGTTTGGCCCATATCCCTCTAAACCTAACCCATCCATGCACCTGTCTAAATATTTTCTAAATGTTGAGATAGGATCTGCCTCAACTACCTCCTCTGGCAGCTCATTCTATACACACTATGTGTAAAGAAGTTGCCCCTCAATTTCCTATTAAATCTCCTCCCTCCCCCCCCCCCCCACCTTAAACATATATGTGTGGTTCTTGATTACCCTACTCTGGGTAAAAGACTGTGCATTTACCCTATCTATTCCTCTCATGATCTTGTACACCTCTTCCCATCCTCCTGCACTCCGATGAATAAAGCCTTTTTCTTTGACAAGGTCCCTCACAAGAGATTACTGTGCAAAATTAGAGCACATTGGGGGTAGTGTATTGACATGGATAGAGAACTGGTTGGCAGACAGGAAGTAAATAGTAGGAATTAACTAGTCCTTTTCAGAATGGCAGGCAGTGACTAGTGGGGTGCCGCAAGGATCAATACTGGGACTCCACTTATTCACAATATATATTAACGATTTAGACAAAGGAATTAAATGTGAAATCTCCAGGTTTACGGATGACACAAAGCTGGATGGCAGCGTGAACTGCGAGGAGGATGCTATGAGGCAGCAGGGTGACTTGGATAGGTTGGGTGAGTAGCCAGATGCATGATAGATGCAGTATAATGTGGATAGATGTGAGTTTGTCCACTTTGGTGGCAAGAACAAAAAGGCAAATTATTATCTGAATGCTATAGGAAAGAACTGCAGATGCTGGTTTAAATTGAAAATAGACACAAAATGCTGGAGCAACTCAGCGGGACAGGCAGCATCTCTGGAGAGAAGGAATGGGTGACATTTCGGGTTGAGACCCTTCTTCAGACTGATGTCAGGGAAGTGGGCGGAATGGAGATAGAATGTAGTCAGAGACAGTAAGACTGGTGGGAGAACTGGAAAGGCGGAGTGGATGGAGTTAGAGGGAAAACAATGGCTATTTGAAGTTACAGAAGTCAATGTTCATACCGCTGGGCTGTAAACTACTCAAGCAAAATATGAGGTGCTGTTCCTCCAATTTGCGCTGGACCTCACTCTGACAATGGAGGAGGCCCAGGACAGAAAGGTCAGATTGAGTATGGGAGGGGCAGTTAAAGTGCTGAGTAACCGGGAAATCAGGTAGGTTAAGGTGGTCTGAGCGGAGGTGTTCAGCGAAACGATGTGGTGTCAGATTAAGAAAAGGGGATGTGCAACAAAATCTGGGCATGCTTGTACATCAATCACTGAAAGTAAGCACGCAGGTACAGCAGACAGTGAAGAATGCAACTTGCACGTTGGCCTTCATAGCAAGATAATTTGAGTATGGGAGCAAGAGGTCCTACTTCAGTTGTACAGGGCCCGGTTCAGCCAACACCTGGCATTTTGTGTGCAGTTTTGGTCTCCAAATCTGAGGAAGGACATTCTTGTTATTGAGGGAGTGTGGCGTAGGTTCACCCGGTTAATTCCTGGGATAGCGAGACTGACATATGATGAAAGAATGGATCGACCGGGCTTATTTACTGGAATTTAGAAGGAGGAGAGGGAATCTTATAGAAACATATAAATTTCTTAAGGAATTGGACAGGCTGGATGCAGGAAAAATGTTCCTGATGTTGGGGGAGTCCAGAACCAGGGGTCACAGTTTACGAATAAGGAGTTTACAAATAAGGGGGTTACGAATTTAGGACTGAGATGAGGAAATACTTTTTCAGCCAATGATTTGTGAATCTGTGGAATTCTCTGCCACCGAGGGCAGAGGAGGCCAATTCACTGGATGTTTTCAAATGGAGTTAGATTTAGCTCGTAGAGCTAATGGAATCAAGGGAAATGGGAAGAAAGCAGGAATGGAGTACTGATTTTGTATTTACCAGCCCTGAAAGCAGGAACGGAGTACTGATTTTGTATGATCATATTGAATGACTGTGTTGGCTCGAATGGCCGAATGGCCTACTTCTGCACCTATTTTCTATGTTTCTATGCCTCCTAGCCTGTCCAATCTTTCCCTATAGCTCAGGACCTCGTGTCTTGGCAACATCCTTGTAAATCTTCTCTGCACCCAAACAACTGTTAGGATCTAGGGATAGTTGATGAGAATACAGGCAGATTATTGACACAAAATTGATTTCCACCTCTCCCTGCACCAGAGGTTTGGGTTCTATCTTGACCTCAGTTCTTCGAACATAAAACTTATGAAATTCAGCACGGGAACAGGCCCTATGTTCCACAATGTTTGTGTTGAAGATGACTCCAAAAAAATGCTTCATTTGCCTGCACATGATCCATATCTTTTAGACAAAAGTGCTGGAGAAACTCAGTGGGTGCGGCAGCATCAATGGAGCGAAGGAAATAGGCAACGTTTCGGGCCAAAACGCTTCTTCAGACAGATATAGGGTGGGGGGGACGGGAAGAAGAAAGGAAAAGGAGGAGCCAGAGGGCTGAGGGAGAGCTGAGAAGGGGAGGAGACAGTGAGGGTTACCAGAAATTGAAGAAGTCAATGTTCATACCGCTGGGGTATAAACTGCCCAAGCACAATATGAGGTGCTGGTCCTCCAATTTCCGGTGGTCCTCACGCTGGCCATGGAGGAGGCCCAAGACAGAAAGGTCTACCTTCGATTTCCCAGCATCTGCAGTTCCTTCTTAAACATCCACATCTTTTAGTTTAGTTTAAGGATGGAGCGCGGAAACAGGCCTTTCAGCCCGACGAGTCTGTGCCGCCCACTGACCCCCGCACACTAGCACTATCCTACACACTAGGGACAATTTGCAACCCTTACCAAAGCCAATTAACCTACAAACCTGTACGTCTTCAGAGTGTGGGAGGAAACCAGAGCACCCAGGGAAAACCCATGCGGTCACGGGGAGAAAGTACAAACTTCATACAGATAAGCCACGTAGTCAGGATGAAAACTGGGTCTCTGACGCTGTAAGGCAGCAACTTTACCGGTATGCCACTGTGCCACCCATAGTCTTCCAATCCCTGTCTGTCCACGTGCCTATCTAAAAGCCTCCTAAACGCCACTGTCGTATCTGCATCCAACACCACCTTGATTGCTTGTCCCAAGCATCCACCACTCGGAGTGAAAAAAACATGCCCTGCACATGTCCTTTAAACTTTTCCATTCTCACCTTACAGCTACAACATTTCCACCCTGATGCACCAGAGAAAACAATCCAAGTTAGTCCAACCCTTCCTTATAGCAAATGTCCTCTATTCCAGGCATTATTCTGTAAACCTCTTTGTAGAACTGCATGCCATGAAAGTAAAAAATAACACAAAACTCCAAAGAAACTCAGCGGGTCAGACAGCATTTCCAGAGAACATGAATCAGTAGCGTTTCAGGACGGAACCTTTCTTCAGATGGTCCCCACCAAATCACCTATCCATGTTCTCCAGAGATGCTGCATGACGCTCCAGTTACTCTAGTATTTTATGACTTTTTTTCAAACCAGCATCAGTTTCTTGTGTCACTGCACACAATGAAGGTCAGTCTAGGAGAATAAATTCTGGGTTCAGCAAGTTATTCCGTGTACGAGCAAAAACAAGAGAACCAAGTCCACATCCGACTTCCAACTAAACTGTGTAAGACACAACTACAGATGGTGGTTTACACTGAAGATAGACACAAACTGCTGGAGTAACTCAGGGGGTCAGGCAGCATCTCTGGAGAAAAGGAATAGGTGACGTTTTGGGTCAAGACCCTTCATCAGACTCAAACTGATTGAATTAGTATAGTTGTTATATTCTATCACATTATGTTGAACAGAACAGTCCACAATTGTTCATTTGTTCGGCTAACCAGACAATGTACTGGTACGAGAAACAGCTTAACTAAAATCTGTTACATTTCTAACAAAATGGTATGACAGATGTGTGCATTCACAATTGAAATTCAATCTCAATGTAGCAGCAATTCAAATAGATGGCAAACACCTGTACCTCAATTTGTAATAATATTTTATGGTGTGAATGATAGATTTTCATTCTGCCAAAATACAGTGAGGAAGAGTTTATTGCAATGGATCTTGTGAAAAGATTAACAGATCCTGAATGAGAAAGCTGCAGCAGATTTCTACATGGCTATTTTCTGTCGTGGCACAGTGGTGCAGTGGTGAGTTTAGTTTAGTATAGTTTAGAGCTACAGAACGGAAACAGGCCCTTCGGTCTACCGAGTCCATTCCGACCAGCGATCACCCCATACACTAGCAATATCATAAACAACAGGGACAATTTTCAATTTTTACTGAAGCCAATTAACCTAAAAACCTGTACTTCTTTGGAGCATGGGAGGAAACCAGAGCACCTGGAATAAACCCACGAGGTCTCAGGGAGAATGTCCAACTGGGTCTCTGTGGCTGCAAGGCAGCAATTCTAGTGCAGACCTGCCCCTTGAATTGCTGCCTTACATCACCAGCGACTTGAGTTTGATCCTGACTCTTAAAATTCTGGAAAAATGCCCTTATATCAACATTAAATATGTGGATTTCAACTATGTTTGAAACACTACATCTGGAAGATATGAGACTCCGCCTGGCAGGAAAATCAGATCGGTTCTATCAGACGTGGTCTGCATTTATAGAATTGCTACTAAGATAGGGTGCAAGAGTACCTCGGGCCTTAGTAAAGGGGGATGAAAAACTATCGAGTTGGTAAATTCCTTTTGCGTGATATATAATATAGTAACTGGCTTTTTTTTTCTCTCTCTTGTTTCTTTTTCTTTTCTAGGGTCTACCTCTTAATCCCCTTTCTCTAACTCTTTGACCAAGGGTTTTTTTTTCCTCCCCTTTGGCACGCTCTTTCACTTCCACAACTCTTTTCACCTACTTCACTCTCTTTGTTTCCATTCTCTTCCTTTAAAAGCCATAAAATTATGGGGTACAATGATTATAACAATATATATGTGATGTACACTGATGTATCTACCTCTATTAAATAAAAATATTAAAAATAAAAAATAAAAGAGTTTGATCCTGACGACAGGTGCTGTGTGTACGGAGTTTGTACGTTCTCCCCGTGACCACATGGGTTTACTCTGGGTGCTTCAGTTTTCTACCACATCTCCAAGGACGTACAGGTTTATAAGTGAATTGGCTTCTGTAAATTGTAAAATAACCTGAGTGTGTGTAGGGTATTGCTAGTGTATCGCCGGTCAGCGCAGATTGGGTGGGCTGAAGGGACTGCGTCTCTGAAGTCTAATTGATGCAATGATACAGAAAGCCCAGCAATGCCTCTACTTCCTTAGAAATTTTAAGAGATTCGGAATGTTGATGAGGAGTCTCCTGAACCCTTACAGCTGAACAGTAGAGAGCATATTGACTGGTTGCATCGCAGCCTGGTTCAGCAACTCAAATGCCCTGAAACAAAGGAGATGCAAGAGAGTGGCAGACACTGCCCGGTGGTCCACCATTGTAGGGATCGACAGGAAGTAATGCCTCAGAAAGGCAGCCAATATCATCAAAGACCCACATTGCACTGGCCATGCTTTAATTTCAATCCTACCATCAGAAAGAAGGTATAGGAGTGTGAAAACTGTGATGCCCAAGTTTACGAATAACTTCTTCCCAATAACCATCAGGCACTTGAACACTACACAATACCAACCTCAACTATGAACTTCTATGGACCATCTATGATTCCATCAAGGACTTTGAGGTGTGTTTTTCTCCTGCACCTATTGTCTATTGTGGTTATTAATTCTTGGAATTTTTATTTATTTATCATTTGTGTGAATTATGTTTACAGGTCTGTTACGCTGCTGCAGGTTAGAATTTCATTGTTTTGCTGTATGTACATATGACAATTAAACCCCCTTGACTTAATGCATGTGCTGTTAAAAGTCACACTTTAAGTCCGACATTTGTGATGCGACAGGAAATGAGTTCAAAGCAGATGCAAGGTTTTTTGACATATAAATTGGTCAGTGGATGGAATAATAGAAATAACGATACTAACAGGAAACCCCAGCAAAGTATTATTAGTTAATTTTAGAGCTGATATTTTTGCTTCTGTTTGTGTGCATCTTGCTTGGTGCCACCCTGGCGCAGCGGGAGAGTTGCTGCCATTCAGCGCCAGTGACCTGGGTTCGGTCATAACTACGGGTGCTGTCTGTGTGGAGTTCGTATGTTCTCTCTGTGACCGCGTGGGTTTTCTCCAGGTGCTTCAGTTTACTCCCACACTCAAAAGACGAGCAGATCTGTAGGTTAATTGGCTTCTGTAAATTGCCCCGGTGTGGAACCAGGTTCGTACAGGTTTGTAGGTTAATTGGCTTTGGCGAAGATTGTGAATTGTCCCTCGTGTTTAGGATAGTGCTAATGGGCACGGGATCGCTGGTCGGCGCGGACTCAGTGGGCCGAAGGACCTGTTTCGGCATTGCATCTCTAAACTAAACTATACTAAACTAAATTAAACCAAACTTAAACTAAACTAAAGAATCAAAGCACATCATAAAAGGAACTAAATTTGCTCATCTAGTTTTAACCAGCTTGTTTGATGAGCAGGAACAAGGGAACTGCAGATGCTCGTTTACAAAAAAAGAGTAACTCAACGGGTCAGGCATCATCCCTGCTGGATGTGGACGGGTGACGTTTCGTGTCGGGACACTTCGTATTATTCCAGCACTTGTGTCTTTATTTGATGTGCACCTAATTTGCCCCAAATTTTTCTTCCAATCATTTCAATGTTTTACATTTTAGATATCAATCCAGTTCAATTGTGCATCTGGTTCTGTCACACTTTCAGATAGAGGTGCAATTTCAAATCTCACTACTCACAGCGTGAGGAGGTTTTGTCAAATTCTCCTTCTGACTCTATTGTCAATCAACTTACACATGGTCCTCTAGTCATTGATCTTTTGGTTGGAACATCTTCTCTTTATCATATTTAAACCCTTTGGGGTTTTAAGCATATTTTTTTTTCTTAGCCTCCAGTAATCTCATGAAAAGGCAACATGCAGAATTATTTATTCCCGATGCCTCTATCTCTGGATCTATATACTGATCTGAGGATTGTTTCTAGCTGGCATGTTCCTTTCTACAGATGAACATGTGTTTTTAGTCATTGTTGGTTGCTCAATTTAGTTTTAGTTTAGCTTACATTAAAGATAGTGTGGAAATTCAGCCCACCGGTCCCTGGCCAGCAATCCCCGCACACTAGCACTATCCCACAAACCTGTACGTCTTTGGACTGTGGGATACTTGAATAAATAACAAAGTTTATAGCGTATAAATTGCTAGTGAGTCAAAGTTTACAGTGAGCTCTGAGTGATAGAGTCATAATGTCACACATTCATAAAAAGGGCTTTTGTCATAATGTCACACATTCATAAAAAGGGCTTTTGGCCCAACTTACCCTGCCGGCCAAAATGCCTCATCTAAGCTAATCCCATTTATCCACATTTGGCCTATAGCCTCCAAACCTTTCCTATCCATGTACTTGTCCAAGTGTGTTTTAAATTCTGTTACAGTATCTGCCACAACTACCTCTTGTGGCAGTTCATTCCATGCACCCAATATCCTCTGACTGAAAAAGCTTTTCCTATTCAATCTTGTCCCTTTCACCTTAAACCTATGTCCTCTGGTTCTTGATTTTTAGCTCACCCCTCAGCCTTGTGTACTCCCAGGAATAAAGTCGTAACCTGCCAAACCTTTCCCTACACCCCAGACCCTTGCGTCATGGCAACATCCTCATAAATCTTCTCTGCACAGGTTCGATTATAGTCCAGGAAATGGCACAATCTCTAGGATACTGTTCTTTTGTTGACTATTAAACTTTGCACCCCTCAGAGTGCAATTGAAAAGTTATTCTTTATTTCAGGGCATAATGACGATGTTTAGAATTGCTGATCACACAAACTGTGGATGAGTGGGAAAACAAAATAAAAAATTGCTTCTCTTTTAGGTGAGATGAGCTGGAGTAATGGTCTATCCCTCGATAACCAAACAACCTCCAGTGAAAAGACGAATAGGCAAGGAATAAATAACAGGGGTGGCACAGTGGCGCAGCTGGTGGAGCTGCTTCCTCTCAGCACCAGAGACCAAGGTTCTATCCTGATCTCGGATACTGTCTGTGTGAAGTTTGAACGTTCTCCCTGTGACACCTATATTTCCTCCTATGTCCCAAAAATGTGCGGATGTATAGGTGAATTCTCCTCTGGAAAATTGCCCCTAGTGTGTTGGGAGTGGATTATAAACTGGGATAACAGATGGGTGATCGATGGTCTTGTTTCCATGCTGTATCTCTAAACTAAACTAAAATATTGGGGTAAGGAGTTTTTTTTTTACTGCAGGGAGCAAAGATAAATGCGAATGAGGCCAAGAGAAAGAAGCATTAGCAGCTTAAAGCATGAACAGGCAAAAAGCAATAAGGATGCACTTTGCAGCTTAAATGCTTTCATTCTGAAAATGACTCTATGTCATACAATACTTATTAAAAATGCAGGGATAAGTGTTTATTTGGACCCAAGGGATGTTATGTGTTTGTCAGGCAGGAAATGTTCAGACTAATGGACTAGGCACTCCTCAGACTCATATAGGATGACATATAATATTCTGCGTGAGGCAGGAAGAGCATGCGGAGATGGGATCCAAATATGATTTTCTGCTCCTGTTTATCAGGTTTTCTCTGTTAATTTGTGGCGTTAATTTGATTCTGCGATGGTGTCTCTCCATCATTATTTTATTCCTAATCCTACAGTTGGCTTCCTTCTGAGGAGAAAGATAGGTATGCCACATTGTTGTGCACTAGTGGAGTCAGACAGCCCGGAAACCATGATAACTGAAAGAGAGTTTCAACTCAAAACTTCAAATATTAGTTTCCGCCAGAGATGCTGCTTGATCTGCTGAGATACTCCAGCATTTTGTGTCCATTTATGACCATGACAATTTTCTGAAGAAGGCTCCAGACCTGACCTCCCCTGGCTGCCTGAGCTACTAAGTTGCACTTTAGTTTAGTTTAATTTAGTTTAGTTTAGAAATACAGTGAGGAAACAGGTCCTTTGGCCCACTGAGTCTGTGCTGTCTGGTGATCCCTGTACACTTTCACTATCCTACACACTAGGGCCAATTTTCATTTTTTTAACAAAACCAATTATCCTGCATAATTGCACGTTTTTGGAGTGTGGGAGGAAACCGGAGCACCCGGAGAAAACTCACACGGTCAAGGGGAGAAATACAAACTCTATACAGACAGCACCCTGTGTCAGGATCAATACCGGGTCTCTGACGCTGTAAGACAGCAACTCTACCACTGCTGCACCATGCTCTGTGTTTTGCTTAATGGTTCTAAATTATTCTCCGGCATATCCCAAGGCATCTTACCTTTGATTTACAGGCATTGTTAAATTATAAAAGAATAGTTTAGTTTAGAGATACAGTGTGGAAACCAGCACTTCGGCCCACTGACTCAATACTGACCAACAATCACCCATACACTAGTTCCATCCTACACTCTAGGGACAAGTCACAGAAGCCAATTAACCTACAAGCCTGCACATCTTTGGAATGTGGGAGAAAACTGGAGCATCCAGAGAAAACCCACTCAGTCATGGGGAGAACGTAGAAATTCCCCACCCGTACTCAGGATTGCACCCAGTCCCTGGCACTGACAGGCAGCAGCTCTTAAGGCTGTAACACTGTGCCGCCCTGGAAAATACAGTCAGTCATCTGCACATTGCAATGTTCCTACCGAAGCAAAAAGAAGATCTGCTATGGTGATGCTGGATGAGGGATATATATATATATTCAAATTATTTTGCTTAGGAAGGAATTGCATATGCTGCTTTACATCAATGGTCGACACAAAATGCTGGACTAACTCAGCGGGACAGGCAGCATCTCTGGAGAGAAGGAATGGGTGACGTTTCCGGTCGAGACCCTTCTTCAGACTGAGAGTCTAGAGAGATTGAGACTATTTTTGTTTACTCTTTTTCCTAATAGGGGAGAACTGAGGGGAGCAAAGTTTAATAGTCAACTAAAGAACAGTATCTATAACTAAGTGGAAACTGAGAGCCTGATTTTGTCACATCTTACTACATTAGAATCCATGTCTTCTATCGGCACAACAATCAAAGAGCCAACAACATCATAATCAATCACGAAACAATCAAGGCACTGCACTGGATTATCATCCTCGACTTAATGCCGAGGTCCCTGGAGAGTGAGTCATTTCAAGTCGGGACACCGACATTGTCTCAAGTGAAAGCCAGATTAAATCAAAATGAAAGAACATTTTGCAGACTGATACATAACAGGAATAAGGATCTTGTTCATCCAAAATTATGTTCCAATCATGAGGGCAAATCAATCAGCAGAGAATACTTCAATGCATTTTGGTAAAAAATATATGATCTACATGACATGTGGGTGGCCACGTAGAAAGCAATTTATGTGATAGCATTATAAACTATAATGTAGAGAAATATAAAGTATATTTAAAGTCTATCAATAATATATAGGATGGCACGGTGGCACAGTGGCACAGCAGTAGAGTTACTGCTTCACAGCGCCAGAGACTCGGGTTCAATCCTGACTGTGTGCTGTCTGTATGCAGTTCGTACGTTCTCCTTGTGACCGCGTGGGTTTTCTCTGGGTGCTCTGGCTTCCTCCCACATTCCACAGAGGTAAACGGTTGTGGGTTAATTGGCTTCTGTAAATTGCCCCTTGTGTGTAGGATGGAACTAATGTATGGGGTGATCGTTGGTCGGTGGAATCAATGGGCTGGGGAGCCTCTTTCCATGCTGTATCTCTAAACTAAAACTAAACTAAACTAAACTAAACTAACATAAAAGCATATAATAATGTCTAAAGAAGGATCTTGACCCGCAACATCTTCCCAGGTAGACAAAAATGCTGGAGAAACTCAGCAGGTGAGAGCAGGTGAAACTCAGCAGGTCTCGACCCGAAACGTCGCCTATTCCTTTGCTCCACAGATGCTGCCCCACCCGCTGAGTTACTCCAGCATTTTTGTCTCCCGTCGATTTTTCCAGCATCTGCAGTTCTTTCTTCTTCTTATTTTTTTCGTAAATATTTTTATTAGAAGCATGTATACAAATAATAATAAGCGACAATTTAATTACAGGTTTCTTACATAGCTTCAATTTTTTAATTTTAAAGAATAAAGATAAAGAGAGAAAAAGATAAGAGAAACTATAAACTAATAAAGAGAAACAGAAGACGAAAAAATAAATTACAAATAACAAGATTGTGGAGCTAGATCCAGGAGATATCAAGCATAATTATTCATCCAATCTCAAACTCAAGTTGACTTTTTTAAGAATTCAATAAATGGAGACGATATTCTAAAAAATAATTCTGGTTTGTCAATTAAGACAAATCGTATTTTTTCCAAATGGAAGCTCTCAGTCATTTCCATAATCCACATTTTAATTGTGGGGGCCGCTGGTTTCTTCCAGAATTTTAGTATTCATTTTTTTGCAGTTATTAGACTGTAATCGAGAAAGTGTCTCTGACTTATCGTAAAGTTCTTTCTTAAACACAACATCATCCTTATCCTCCAGAAATGCTATCCCGAGCCGCTGAATTACTGCAGCAGTTTGTGTCTAATATGATTAACTTGGTTATAAAAAAACAGTCTGTATTTTTCATAGATATGATGTCACTTGTAATATTACATGATATTTAAAGTAAAAAACTTAGACAAAATTCCTTGGTATGCTTTAGGTGTATTTACATGTTTCTTGATTTTCTGTATATCCAATTTTCACATAGTTTTAGCTGTGAGCTTCTTCGTATATCTAAGAAAATAATTACCTAAGTGTAAAACAGAAATTTGCACTCACATCTGCACCTCAGGTTAATGAATTCTGCATGAAAATATAGAACTCAAATCACACCTTTGGGGGGTTTGTCAAAGAAAATCTCTTCGTGTTCATTCACATACTTCACAAAACTGGGTCAATAGATTAACCGTTAGTCACTCAACCCTAAAGGGACAAACACTCAACAACAAAATGGACACAATCACTAATAACACCCAAGGTGGTGCCCTGGCCAGGGGATCCTCTGCGGGCTGATCCCAGAAGTGGATCTGCAATCACTCATTTTAAAACTCTGCTCCAACAGCAGCATTTTTTAATCTGTATACTGAGGATGGCTTGATCGTAATTATGTATAGTCGTTCCGTTGGTTGGATAGCACGCATCAAAAAAGCTTTTTGCTGTACCTTGGTACATGTGACAATGCTATACTAATAACTTATTTATGGTCTATCCTATAGGACTACCGTGACCTAGTTATTCGTACCCTCAAATAAATTGTGGTCATGCAACTAAGATTTAAGGGCCTGTCCCACTGTACCAGGTAATTCAAGAGTTCTCCCGAGTTTTCCCTGATTCGAACTCGGAGAATTATGGTAATAGCCGCTCATAGGTACTCGGGCTCTCGTGAACATTTTTCAACATGTTGAAAAATCTTCAAGAGTCTACACGAGCTTACCGTGTTTCCCGACTACCTGCCTTTAGCGTTACGAGCTACTAAGAGACGTCCTGAGCTCCGACGTACCCGCTACGTGCTTACCATGAGTTTGATTTTTTTTTAACTCAGGAGAGCTCTTGAATTACCTCGTACAGTGGGACAGGTCCTTTAGTTAGTTTTGTATGTTGGCCACATCACCCTGGGGGAAAACAGGTACGTGGGAAGGGGCCTCGCTCATCGCCAGCGACTTCACCCCGAGTTCCAGTAGAGCCGAGGGGACTGGGCCGGGGGACAGCTCCACTACAGGGGGGCCCTGCAGCTGTGCACCACCACGTACCACTGCCAGGGAGATCTGCCGTAGAGCAGTCTGGCAGATCTACTGCTATGTCGAGCAGGCCTGCAGGAGCAGGTGCCGCCGGCAAAACACCCCGTCAGACTGCGGCAAGGGCGGAGGTGGCAGCAGTAGACGGTCAGCTTAGCTCTGGGAGCGGCCGACCATGCGCCTCCACGCCAAAAATTGGGCGACTGTGGAGGTAAGCCTGCACGGACTCCGGGGAGCCAGGTTCCGGGGGCCGGCGCCGATCCAACTCACCTGCCTTCGTATCAGAGAGGTGGGTCGCCATAGTCTGGAAGAAGACAGACTAGCGGAGAGTCTGTGCGGGAGTCGTATGAGCCTACTTGGGCGGTAGGCCACGACGACCTGTCATTGGACCCTAGACAGCACCTTACGGAGGTGTGGTCCGATGGTGGAAGCCCCAGTGATATCGCAGGGCCTGGGGAAGTCGGCTTGTCCGCTGCACATAGCAGGGACGGTCGCATAGAGCGGTTGGAGCTCTTAGTGGAGCAACTCCTCCAGCGGGACAGGGACCGGGAAGAACGGGACTCACGGGCATCCACTAGCCGTGCAAGGAGTCCTCTCAGTATCTCGTCTTCACCAGCCAGAAGTGCCAGCAGTTGCCCAGCCGCTGTATTTGAAGACGACCCAGGACAGCCAGTGACCGCTGAGCCAGAGCATGAGGAGGATATGCTGGACGTGGTGGGCAAGTTTGCCGCTACTACACAAACAGGGGAACCCCTGCACCACAAACTGGCAGGCACCATTGATTACCTGACAACTCACCAACTCCAGTCAGGTACTCAATGATACTATGGAGAAAATAAAACTGCCCGAGAACTGCATCAACCTCAGTGTTCCCCTGGTTAATGCTCAAATCTGGGGACACTTGAGTACGGCCACCAGAATGCAGGATGTCCGCCTCCAGCATATCTTAAAGGTCCTCTCCACGGGCATAACGGCGTTTGCTAGGACCCTTGACGGGGATAATGTGTCCAGTGAACAACAAGATGCCCTGGCACTCCTATGCAACGCCCAGTATGAGAACAACTGCCTGCGTAAGAGCTCCATTAAGCCCACACTCAACCCCAAATTCGCGGGGTTGTGCCGTCCAACAACCGCTCCACCACCTCATCAACTGTTTGGAGATCTGTCCAAACAAGTGAAGGAACTAGACGAGGAGGCCAAAACAGCTGGCCTCATGAAACCTCCTACGAGTAGACTTCACCAATACCACTGGCAACAACCACACACAAACTGGAAACCACGACTGCCGGACAGGACACAAAGGACCTATCCACCTCCGCTTCCCCAAACACAACGGCCTTTTTTAGGACAAGGCCAACAGCAACCTGCATGGAAGATGCGGCCGCCATCCCGACAACCTCCATAACGTCCACCCAAAACGACATACGCCGGGAACTGTCGTTAACCATGGAGGTAAGGGGGCCTGGTTCCTCTCAGACCGTAGCATCCCCTCCTGCACAAATTGGTGGGCGATTGCAGGCCTTTTTGGGAATATGGACCACTATCACCACAGATGAGTTTATTTTATAAAGTGTTCAAGGCTATGTTATGGAATTCATTGGTGGTAAAAATCCCCCTACCCAGCATTCGCCTCATCGGAAATTTGCACTATCCTGAAGAGAGGTGGAAGCAAGACAGGTTGAAATTATATGGCTAGCAGCAAAAGGGGTGATTGGCAAGACAACACACGAACCCCTTGAGTTTGTGTCCAACATTTTCACCAGAATTAAAAAAGATGGGGGGTGTCGGATTATAATAGATCTAACTGAGTTGAACACTTTTGTACAAAATACCCACTTCAAAATGGATACCTTTGAAACAGCCAAGCAAATGCTTTACCCGGGGTACTTTATGGCATGCATCAATTTAAAAGATGCATACTATACGGTTCCCATCACTGAATCTCACAGGAAATTTCTAAAATTTGTCTGGAAGGAACAATTATGGGAATACAAGGCATTGCCCAATGGAATTACCACAGCCCCTAGGCTATTTACAAAACTAGTAAAACCTATATTGGCTCTTCTCCGAAAACAAAATTACATGGTCATGGCATATTTAGATGATATCCTAATAGTGGGTCAGACCCTCCAATTGGCTACACGGGCAGTGGCTGCAACTAAGGCTTTATTCGAGAAGCTGGGATTTGTAATCCATCCAGCCAAGTCAAAATTGCACCCAGGTACGGGTTATGGATTATTTGGGGTTTACTCTAGACACCAATTTAATGATGATTACCATCCCAACCAATAAAGCTACTGCTATAAAAGAAGAGTGCCTCAGTCTTGCTTGCGCCAGGGTACCAACCATCCGGCAAACGGCAAAAGTAATAGGGAAATTGGTAGCTACATTCCCAGCTGCACAATTCGGACTGCTACACTACCAAAATTTACAAAGAACAAAGATTGCAGCATTAAAAGCAAATGCTGGGCACTTTGATCGGCCAATCCGGTTACCACCAAAAGCTAGAACCGAGCTACAATGGTGGATTGACAATATTAGTGAGTGTTGCAGACCCATCATAGTAAGCAACCCATCTTTCGTGCTACAGACTGACGCAAGCGCACAAGGCTGGGGAGCAACTGATACTATGTCCAGTTGTGGTGGCAGATGGGACTCTCGTGAGGCTACTTTCCTTCAGTCACACGGGATAACCTATATAAAAATGCTAGGGGCATTTCATGGACTGCGGGCTTACTGTACTAATTCACGGGACTTACATGTCCGCCTCCAAATAGATAACACAACAGTGGTGGCTTACATCAATCATATGGGTGGTATCAGGTCGCTATCTTGTGATGAATTGGCAAACCCAATTTGCGTTGTCATCGATGATTGAGAGTATTCAATGACAACATCAAGTGGATGTTGAACCCCCAAATTTTTGGAGACATTATAGCTCACTATGGGACACCAGATATTGACTTTTTTGCGTCCAGGTTGAACCATCAGATACCAACGTATGTGTCTTGGGAACCAGACCCTGGGGCAATAGCAATGGATGCGTTTTCTATCCATTGGGGAAAATGGTTTTGCTACGCATTTCCCCCATTTTGCCTCATCAGTCAGGTATTGCAGAAAATCAAACTGGACTCTGAAACTGGCATATTGATCATTCCCAACTGGCCTACACAGCCATGGTACCCGATGGTCGTTAAAATTTTAAAACAACCATGGATTTCGATTGGGAAACACCCCAAATTGATTACTCACCCCATTACAGGGGATAGTCATCCATGCCATGGTCACCTAAACTTGTTGGCCTGCAGGTTCTAAAAAGACCACTCATCAAGGCGGGCATCTCACCACGAGCCATGGAACTCATCTCAGCATCATGCCGAGAATCAACTCGGAGGCAGTACCTCACACAGATCAGAAAGTGGGAGGCATTCTGTTCTCGTACCAACAAGATTTCCAATACAGCAACTATACCTGATGTCCTGGAATTCCTAGCTGGTCTTCATTTTGATGCTGGCCTTAGCTACAGTGCCATCAACAGTGCCAGGAGTGCATTATCCTCATACCTGGATATAGGTATAGGCTCAAACCACCTGGTGTCTAAACTCATGAGGGGAGTGTTCAACACCAACCCTCCACGACCCAGATACAACTTCACCTGGGATGTAGGGATCGTTCTGACCCTACTGAGGAGCTGGGCTCCAATGAACGAGTTACCACTCAAACAGCTCACCCTCAAAGTGGTGATGCTGATGGCACTGACTACAGCCCAACGAGTCCAGACGTTACAAAAACTGCGGCTGGATAGCATGGTTTCTGTCCTGATCAAATAAACTTCTTTGTCCAGGACTTATTGAAGCAGCACAGGCCAGGGGCTCATGGGCTGCAGTTGGAGTTTCGGGCATACCCTGTAGATGACACCCTCTGCATAGTCACCCACCTCCACTACTATATCCGAATTACAAGAACCATCAGGAAGAAGGAGCAGGGCTCCTCATCAGCCACAAACCTTCGCATCATCAGGTGACTGTACAGACTATCGCCAGGTGGCTCAGGGTGGTGTTGGATGCAGCAGGAGTTGCTACTAACATTTTTAAAATCTCATTCCACTAGGGCTGCATCCACATCAGCGGCGAGGGCCATGGAGGTGCCCATGGACCACATCCTCGCCACCGCGGGCTGGGCCAGTGAAGAAACCTTCCAAAGGGTTCTACAATAAGCCACTGGTCGCCCCCGCGACATTCGCAGAAGCAGTGCTGGGTGCTGCTCAGTGAATGTCTGTCCCCGAATCAGGTTATTTGTTTGTTATTATTTAATTAAGAAATTGTATTATTTTTCAGCCAGTTTCAACTGAACTGTATTAACAACCTTCCTCCATCAAAATTGCGGCATGGACTCACGTGACTCCGAAGTAAAATAGTAAGATTAAACGAGAATTTACCAAGTTTGAAGGTTGATCTTTATTTTACTAGGAGTCGCGGTGATGGATTTCGTGCCCCCCGCTCCCACCCTCTATCATAAGGTCAACTCGGAAGTTCTACGTTCTTCATCTTACTATTTTCATTCATGGTGCGTTCTGTGATTCCACACCGCTGCTTTGAAGGATGTCGCGCATGCGTGCTGGAGGGGTCTTCACGAAATCCCTCACCGCAACTCCTCGTAAAATAAAGATCAACCTTCAAACTTGGTAAGTTCTCGTTTAATCTTACTATTTCATTGTGATGTTGTCAATATATATGACAATTAAACAATCTTGACTCTTGACTGGTGAATATTGAAATGCTTTTCAGGAATCACGCCCCAATATTTTGAAATTGGTTTGGAACTAATAACAATTTCAAATACAATGATTTGGATTGAAATTGTTTCGAATATGCAAATACTTAATGTACAATATAGGAGTCAAAATGCTCATTTTGCTCTTGTGCATTATGGCACATTAGGTATCTATTGATTCCCAGCAGAAGATGCTGATGGGCCGCGCTCCGCTGCCATGTCTCAGCAGCAGGCCCGACTCGCCTGCCACGGAGCTGGGAACCTGCCTGTAGAGGGAGCCACAGAGCCTGGCCCCTACTCATCCCCGAGAACTGGAGTGGAGGGTGAAGGGAGTCGGTGTCTGTACGGAGTTTGTACGTTCTCTACATTGTTGTATGCAGTTTGTACATTGTGCATCGATTTCTAGAACAAAGGGCCGGTGAGAAGAACCAGGGGTCCTACCTACCGCATCCTCCTGGTCAGGTGCGGGAGGCGCCCCTGGGGCACAAGGGCTGAGGTGGCCGGGTGAGGAGAGGGATGACGGTTCGCTGGACGATGTCAATGGAGGCGATGGCTGCAACAGGCCTTTAAGCAGCTTAGAACAATTGTGTAAGTAAATTGGCTTGGTATAAGTGTAAAATTGTCGATAGTGTGTGTTGATAGTGTTAATGTGCGGGGATCGCTGATCGGTGTGGACTCAGTGAGTCGAAGGATCTGTTTCCGTGCTGTATCTCTAAACTAAACAAAAAAAGGCGCCAAAACCTGGCGACCTTTG
Source organism: Okamejei kenojei (assembly GCA_035221665.1). Taxonomy (NCBI): domain Eukaryota; kingdom Metazoa; phylum Chordata; class Chondrichthyes; order Rajiformes; family Rajidae; genus Okamejei; species Okamejei kenojei. The sequence goes on from CM069141.1 coordinate 51,086,312, forward strand.
CATATGGTCACATTGAGCAGTTTCCATACGTTGAGGGCCATTGAGAAGACATTCTGTGCTTAATCCAGGATTGTATTTATATAAGGCAATCATTTTGGTGAACTGTATGCAAACAAAAACATTTCACTGAGCCTTGGTGCAGGTGAAAATAAAGAACCATTGAGCCATTGTAGAATTCCCCCTGCTGTATTCTTTTCTGCTTACTTCCCTGTAGCCCTGCAACCCATTTTCTTTCACTTGCTGCTTCTACTCCCCTTTGATTAGCAGTGTTACAACATTTTGAGATTTTAAAAGTCTGCACTTTATCCCATCAGATAAAGCATAACTTGATATCTAATTCACTTTTATATCTTCAGTATTAAAAAAGTTATGGCCATTTTCATACTCAGAAATTAGCATCTTCTTCCCTATTGCTTTTCCATTGACAACACAAAAGCTGTGATCGAGGACCGTCAAAAGCCCATAACTTTCTTAAAAATTAAGAGAACTGAATGAAATTTTCAGTTATTATACATTGAAGCATTGTGAAACAAAAATAAAACATCTTACTTGGATGACCTGAAATTAAAGCATATAAATAGTTAGTTACCTAATTGTAGCTAATTACAAAATTGACCGTTGTGACGGAAATAGCAATAAATACCCAGACTGCCTTGAAAATTCAAAAATGCAATATTCTCAAGATCAGAACTTTAATATTATTGTATTATATGCTGTAAGTCCGTAACAGATAGGTAAATAAATTACAATTTCTAGCAATAGACCAAGTCTTTACGGAGAAAATCAGTTGCTAGCTGGTACATTGGCATATCATAATCAGTAGCACCATCATACTTCTCAGATTGTAACCAATAAGCAACTCTGTACACCTTGTTTTTCCTCAACTTTTCAATTGTGGCATTGTAAACTACCAGGTTTTTGATCTTCAACGCATGCATGACATGCCTTTCTGCCCATTACTTTCCCATTAAGAATGTCCTGTAGATCATCACATTTGGAGTAGTCCAAATTCAGATAATCTCTGCGAATGCTGTCTAAATTAGTCTCTTTTGCTGGGCATTTGCATTGACAATTTTGCATTTCTTCTTCGGAGCCATCTGTTTAAAATGGAAAGGGAAAAAAAAACCACTAAATAGCATTAACAGAAACAAGTTATTATTTGCAGTTTTAGAAAAAAGGTAGTAATGATAAAGTTAAACTCTAAAACAAATAGTAAATACCCAACAAAAAAATCATATTCATCAGTATAATCAAATCAAAAATCAATTCATTTAAATTCAATTACTAGATCTAAACATCTATCCATTTCTTAAGAAAAGGATATATTTTTTAAATAGCCTAAGTATCCAAACAACAAACTAATCCCATTCACACAAGAAATCAGAATATAACATGATTTTTAAATCTCACTGTCGAACTTATATGCCAGATGGAAGGAATGTAATGGTTAATTCCCATAAATTAATCTAGAAACATCCACTCTCAATGTAATCAAAATTATTATTTTATGCACAATACATGTGGCTAAAACTGTTGTGGATATTTAGTATAAAAATATTGACTATGGATAGACAATAACACAAAACATGGACGATTTAGATGCTCATGACATGATTGTCCAAAAAAAAGAGAATTTAAATCATCTTGCGAGTGGATGTTTCTGGAATGCGATTGATTGGAACGTTGCCGTAAATTTTAACCCCATAAAGACACTGCTAATTCGTATGGGGCCCAAATAACATTTTTGCAATGTAAAATTAGACTAAAGCCACCCCAAGAAGCAAGATTATATGTGAAATACACGGCTTACCTTTTATTTTGTCCTGATATTACGATCCGTCACATTGAAGGCGTTGAGGGCATTCAAAGTCGCATTTCACTTTAATCCAACTATTAAATTGTCCAGCGATTTAAAAAAAAACGGGAAAGGAAGTCCGGTCGATTTTTCTTCATCGACTAGCAGCCTGAGGAAATTCCTCTCCGACAAGTGATACAAACCTGCATTTTAATCCCACCCCCCCTCTCCCCCTCAAAGGCACCAAAGTTGCGCACACAGCCAGTGGCAGATCTGCAGTGCCGCTGAAGGTAGGTTTTGTAACATCGCTACTTTGATTCTTGATTACCTACGCTAAGCCAATTTACAACAGCCAACGAGCCTACCAGACACATCTTCAGGGGATGTGAGGAAACCAGAGGATGTGGCGGAAATTCACATAATCACGATATAAAACATGCAAACTCCATTCAGCCTGGATTAAACAACAGCCCTTGGAGCTGTGAGTTTAGTTTAGTTTAGTTTAGTTTAGTTTAGTTTAGTTTAGTTTAGTTTAGAGATACAGCATCCTTGTTTAGAGATCCCTATTAAACTAGCGCACACTATACACTAGCAACAATTTCCAATTTTTAGGAAATTAACCTATAAAACCTGTAAGTCTTTGGAATGTGGGAAGAAACTGGAGAACCTGGGGAAAATGTAAACAGGGAGAACATACAAACTACGTCCAGAGAGCATCCATACTCAGGATCGAACCTGGTCTCTGCCACTATAAGGCAGCAACTCTACTGCTGCACACCATGCCACCCACTGAGCTGTACCACTAGTGGCATAATTGGCGTGAAGTCCTACAAGAACAGCCACATGAAGACTGTTATCCAGATCAGAGGATGGCTGCCATACAACAAGTTAGTTTAGTTAACTTGGTTGAGAGATACAGCATGGAAACAGGACCTTCGGCCCACCATGTCAGGACTAACAAATGATCACCCAACACAAAATTACAGAAGCCAATTAAACTGCAATACTGCACTTATTTAGAATGTGCTAGGAAATCGGAGCTCCCAGAGGAAACCTATGCGGTCACAGGGATAATATATAAACTCTGTACAGGCAGCACCCATAGTCAGAATCAAACCCCGGTCTCTGGTGCTGTGAGGCAGCAGCTCTGCACCACTGTGCCACCCAATGTAATCAATGTGATGAAGAATAAATACTGTCATCGATTAGCTGGGCCAAGTGACTTGTTTCTATCCTATGTTATCCGACATAAGTTTAATTAAGTGGATGCTATGCCAAGATGAGGAGGAATGATTCCAAAAGCTTGGCTGCAGAGATGGGCTTTATGGAGCCAAACTCAATTAATAACTAATTTCTGATACTTCTATTTTGAGACAAAGAAAACTGGGAGGTGATGGGCTAGAAGGGTGCAGGATGTTGGTTAGCTCATCAGACCGCAGTACCGGGAGGGAGCCGCTGGGGACGTTGGATGCGAGGAGCAAGGGCCAGTAGGAGGGTGAACCGAGGTAATGCCCCCAGCGTCTTCAAGGTCAGCTGCGGGTGGCGCCCCCGGGACACAAAGATGACCGGGCGAGGAGAGGGACGTTGGTTCATGGGCTGATCTAGTCGAGGGTGATGGAGGAAGGTGCTGCGGAAACCTCGGGCTTTCCTGGATCGGGAACTGTTTCAGTAGACCGAGCATGCGGGCGGACGGGACTTTAGACTTTGGAAATGGCAGCAAAACATGGCGGTGCCCGCATGTGTAAATATGCAAAAATAATTTGACAAATGTGGCAAATGTGACATGCGCCAAATAAAGCACCATTGAACCATTGAATTAGCCAGCATGTAGTTAAAACACGAACTACCTTATTTCATCCAATTTATTTGCTTAACGAAGTCAGGAGGAAATCGAGAGCATGTTGAGGCCATCTGCCCCATTCCAAGTCTATGCAACTGGTGCCAATGAACAGCAGTGCCTATAAATCCTAATAGTAGCAAGGAAGACTAATTCCATTTATTTTGAGACGGCTAGAATACACAAACAGGGATGTAATGCTGAGGTTTTATTAGGCATTGGTCAGACCGTATTTGGAATATTGTGAGCCGGTTTGAGCCCCATATCTGAGGACGGATGTGCGAGTGTTGGAGAGGGTCCAGAGGAGTTTTATGAGCATATGAAGGCATTGGGCCTGTACATGCTGGAGTTTAGAAGGATGTGGGTGACCTCATTGAAACCTACCGGATAGTGAAAGGCCTGGATAGAGTGAATGAAGAGAGGATGTTTCCACTAGTGGGAGAGCCTAGGACCAGAGGGCACAGCCTCAGAATTAAAGTATGTATCTTTAGAAAGGAGATGAGGCGCAATTTCTTTAGTGAGAGGGTGATGAATATGTGGAGGTTTTCAATGGATATTTTTTTAGGTGGAGATTTGTGATTAGTAAGGGTGTCAGGGGTTATGGGGAGAAGGCAAGAGAATGGGGTTGATTCACATGCCAATGGCAGAGTACACTCGATGGGACAAATGGCGTAAATCTGCTCCTCAAACGTATGAACTTATGAACATAATGTTTCTTTCTCAGGATTAAAACATTTAACTTTGCTATGGCAGGATAAATGACGACTCAGATCTACCACAAAACTTTAGCTATAGATGTGGGAGTTTTTTCCTTCACAGTGGAAAAGATTAAGAAGAGAAATTGCCAGCCTATCAACTACCAATGATGCGGTAGAGGTGGCACTGGCTGGTAGTGCCACTGCCTCAGATCACCAGAGACCGATTTTAATCCTGACCTGCATGCCTCATTGTCACCTTCCCCTCAGCAAACAATGAACCATTCTACATTTTCCTTGATCATCATCCCCTTAAAACTGTTATTTGCACACCTTACCCTTCCATATCCCTATGTCTCTCTCTCCCCTGACTCTGAGTCTGCAGAAGGGTCTCAAACAGAAACATCACCCATTCCTTCTCTCCAGAGATGCTGCATGTCCTGCTGAGTTACCTCTGCATTTGTGTCTATCTTCGGTGGAAACCAGCATCTGTAGTTACTTCGTACCCATCACCCATTCACCCATGTGCTATGTTATTCCACTTTCTCATCTGCTCCCTTCGCACTTGGGGTAGTTTACAGAGGGCCAATTAACCTACAAACCAACACGTCTTTTGGATGTAGGAGGAAACAGGAGCAACCAGAAGAAACCGATGTGGTCACAGGGAGTATGTATCCTGCCTTGTAAACACTGTTACTTTGATTTCAACTGAACAAAATTTAGGGCTAAGGCACAGTGTACTGAAGAGACTACATGACCAACAATGGAAGAAGAATTTCACCACATCTATATTACAGCAACTTGAACATGTTCAGTCTGCCTTGACCTACCGATCACCCAGTTGCCAAATATTTTAACTCCCCTTCTCATTCCCATACTTACCTTTCTGTCCTGGGCCTCCACTACTGTTAGAGTGAGGCCAAACGCAAATTGGAGGAACAGCATCTTATATTTAGCTTGGGCAGCTTACAACTTTGTGTAATGAACATTCAATTCTCTAATTTTAAGTAACGCCTGGATTCCCCCTCCCTCTCTACCCCCATCCCCATCCTGGTAATCCTGCTAGTTCATCTATTCATATCCATGTATCCCTTCATTATCACCTCTTCCCCAGCCAACAATGAGCCATTGTGGGCTCTACCTTTCCTTGGTCAACAATGTCGGCTCTGATTTGTTCTGAACGTTTTTATAGCTCTAGTTTCCCTCTCCCCTGACTCTCAGTCTGAAGAAGGGTCTCGCTCCGAAACTTCACCTATTCCTTTTCTACATAGATGCTGCCTGACTAACTGATTTATTCCGGCACTCTGTGTCTATCTTCGGAGAAATACACACCCAGGATCCAAAGTAATTTATATTATAACATAAGAAATTGTGGCAGAAGTTGGTCATTCAGCCTCAAGAGCAAGAACAAGATCATGTCTGCTATTCTACCTCAACATCTCTTTCCTGCCCTGCGCACATGTCCCTTAATTTCTCCAAACGCCAGAAATCTATTGATCTCTAGTTCTAATGTGATTCATGCCCGAGTCTCTGCGGTTCTTCAGGGCAGAAAATTCAAAGTGCTCACCATCCCCAGAGTGAAGAAATTTCTGCTCATTTTAATCATAGGCGACCAATCTTTTATTTTGGAACATACCCCTTTTGCAGACTCCTCATATCATTCTGTTGAGACCGCAAAGTAAATAATTTTGTATGCTTCAGTTATGTTACCAGCCTATGAATAACCTATGAACCACTGTCACTTTTATAATGCCAACCAAGGGCTGAGTATATTAGCACTGTTGTAGAGCTAGATTTATCAGCAATGTTTTTGAGGTTTTAATGCGAATACATTTTGACGCATGGAAAGAGTGCTCTTCTGATAATTTCAACTTCAGTAAGCAATGACAAGATGCACACAGCTATGCTCAACCACAGACAACAGCAGAAAGTGCATTAAAGGATAATTGTCCCAAAAATAGAGAACTCCCAAATCTACATCGCAGTTTATTACTAAATGGACATCATTTCATCATTAGAAACAAGCCTTTAAGATCTGCCATAAAAGATGGACCTTACAACCACTAATTGACCTTCTCATTTCCTCGATGACTTCCTCTTAATATAAGCTTCAGCTGTTGTTGGCTCAGGCAGTCCAAGGCTATTGTGACTTTTAGATGATTATGAATTAAAAGCTCATTTGAACATGGTGCTTATGTCAAAGTCTTGCTGTGTATTGTTTTGCTGTTGGGCTTTGTTCCATTTTCTCCAGATTTTTGCATTTCAATTTGTTTTTCCACTTGAACAGCCAAGTGTTGTATCTTTGCATTCATAGAGCACCTTTACTATAGTAAGTCAGCACAAAGGTGAATTGTTTTAGTTTAGTTTAGTTTATTGTCACGTGTACCAAGGTACAGAGAAAACCGTTGTAATTGCATGCTACCCAGTCAGCGGAAAGACTGTACATGACTACAATGAAGATGTCCACAATGTACAGATACAGGATAAAGGGAATAACATTTGCGCTGAATAAAGTCCAGTAAAGTCCGATTAAAGAAAGTCCATGTGTCTCCAATGAGGTGGATGATAGCTCAGGACCACTCTCTAGTTGGTGACAGGATGGTTCAGTTGCCAGATAACAGCTGGGAAGAAACTGTCCCTGAACCTTTATTGTCCTTTTAAATAAATCAAATGAGACTTCATGCAGTAAAACAACTGATATTTAGTAGCAGTTATTCCTACGGTAAATGCACCATAAATAGTATTGATAAAACATTTTTCCTTACACCGAGAAACAAGGAACTGCAGATGTTGGTTCACACACAAGGAAACAAAGTGATGGAGTAAATCAGCAGGTCAGGCAGAATCTCTGGAGAACTTTGATTGGTGACGTTTTGGGTTGGGACCCTTCTTCAGACTGGGTTTGTACTGACTGCCAGAACAATCCTACCCATCCCATAGCTCCCCCCCCTTATTTCTTTGTGACCTATTCTCTATGCTCTTTAACTGAATCTCCGAGCAAACACCAAAAATACGCGTCATTTACAGAAGTTATTTAAACTAACAATGAGTTTATGTCAGGGATATGAAGGAAACCAGAGCACCTGGAGGAAACCCATGCAGTCATCCCATGCAAACTTCACATAGACTGCACTGGAGGTCAGAATCGAACCCCTGAACATGAGGCAGCAGCTCAACTAGCTGTATCATGGTGTCACCCATTATATTTCAATGCTTCAATGATTTAATGGTTCAATTGTGCTTTGATTATCACATGTGCAAAGTGCAAACACACAGTGAAATTATTTTCTTACAAAATTCTTACAAAAATATTATCTTAGTTAAGTTTAGTTTATTATTATAACCAAAGTAGAGTGAAAAGCTTTTTTGTTGCGTGCTCTTCAGTCAGTGAAAAAACAATACATGGTTACAATGGAGCTGTCCACAGTGTAAAGATGCAGGTTAAAGGGCATCTATCAAACAATGCAGGAAAAGGCTAGAACAAAGCAGGGCTGGCAACAGATAACCAAGGAAGTGTGGAGCCCATAATGGCCCATTGTTGGATGGGGAAGAGGTGATGGTAACGTAACGGGATACAAGGATGTGAACAGTGGAACTAGCAGGACGATCAGGTGAGTAAAGAGAAGTAATGCAAGGGTTACTTGAATCAACTTTCATACCACTGGGTTGTAAGCTGCCCAAGCAAAATATGAGGTGGTGTTCCTCCAATTTGCGTGTGGCCTCACTTTGACAGTGGAAGAGGCCCAGGACAAAATGGTCAGTCGGTATGGGAATGGGAAGGGGAGTTAAAATGGTCGGCAACCTATCCTGGGCCCAGCACATTGATGCAATCATAAAGAAAGCCCATCAACATCTCTATGTGGTTAGATGATTGAGGAGATTCAGTATGCCCACAAAAGCTCTCTTGGACATCTACTCCCCATGCCTTGATTCTTCCATGCCTATCAATGGATTGATATCTGATTTCTTCTCTCCAATCAAGACACAAAGTGCTGGAGGAGCTCAGAGGTCAGGCCAGCATGTGTGGAGGGAGTGAACAGTCTGGAGAACAGTCACGTCCCAAACGTCATCGATCCATTTCCTCCACACTGCTGCCTGACCCGCTGATCCTCCAGCATTTTGAGAGTCGATTAAGGTGCGAGGGAAGTAAGTAGAGGGGATAAGCAGGATTGCCATTTAATCAGACACTATGAATTGACCAAAAGTCCAGATGAATGGAAGAAGATGCTGAGGGAAAGTTTAGTTCAGTTTATTGCCATGTGTACCAGGCTACAGTGAAAGTTTTTTTGGTGCATGCTATCCAGACAGTAGAAAGACAATACATGATTACAATCAAGCTGTCCACAGTGTATGGATACAGGATAAAGGGAATAACGTTTAGTGCAAGGTAAAGTCCAGTAAAGTCCAATAATGATAGACCGAGGATTCCTAATGAGATAGATGGTAGGTCAGGACTACCATTTAGTTGGTGATATGATGGTTCAGTTGCCTGATAACAGCTGGGGAAGAATTCCCTGAATCTGGAGGTGTGTGTTTTCAAACTTCTGTAACTTTTGCCTGATGAGCGAAGGGAGAAGAGGGCGTGACCGGGGTGAGACTTGTCCTAAATTATGTTGGTGGCCTTGCTGAGGCAGCGTGAAGTGTGGACGGAGTAGATGGAAAGGAGGTTGGTTTGAGTGATGGTCTGGGCTGCGTCCACAACTCTCTGGAATTTCTTGTGGTCTTGGATGGAGGTATTTCCAAACCATGCTGTGATGCATCCTGATAAAATACTTTATACGGGGAGAATAAAATGAGATTAGTACAGATAAATACTTGATAAAGTGAATGGACATGGTAGGTCAGATGTCCACATAGTCCAACTCAATGTTGACTGTATCTATTCAAATTTGCCAAGAAACGATGGACCTAGAAATTTTACCAGCAGTTAAGATTGTGACTTTCCATCTTAGCAGGTGATATAAACAGAAAGATATTTGAAAAGGTGCATTCTTTCAGGCAAATTGGATAGCAGTTTAAATATTTACAAGTACACCTGGAGAAAATGCGATACCCTCAGCTATTAAGAAATTGATTTGAGAACCAGAACACAAGCTGAAGGAGGTGGAAAGCAATAGGAAGAGATATAGCGACTTCAGTAATGATGTTATGGATGGTGTGCTTCCAGCTGAGGGCTTTGGTTGCCTTTCTCACAATTAGATGAACTTCATTGCATATTTCTGTATCCAGCTATTTGTTTTCTGGAGAAAATTTGCATAGAAACATAGAAACATAGAAAAATAGGTGCAGGAGTAGGCCATTTGGCCCTTCGAGCCTGCACCGCCATTCAATATGATCATGGCTGATCATCCAACTCAGTATCCCGTACCTGCCTTCTCTCCATACCCCCTGATCCCTTTAGCCACAAGAGCCACATCCAACTCCCTCTTGAATATAGCCAATGAACTGGCCTCAATGACCTTCTGTGGCAGAGAATTCCAGAGACTCACCACTCTCTGTGTAAAGAATGTTTTCCTCATCTCGGTCCTAAAGGAATTCCCTGTTATCCTTAGATTCCCCCTTATCCATAGGGTGGGCTATACACTCCAGAGTTGAGAAGAATGAGAGCTAATCTCATTTAAAATTACTTCCTGAGAGCTCCACAGGGTAAATGTAAGGTTGATGTTATCTCAGACTGTAGAGTCAAGACCTGGAGAGAATGAGAACAGGATCAGTGTTTTGGTTTATTGGTTTTTGTCAGTAAAATACTCAGTTTTATGTGTATTCCGGGCAAATCATGCCATACATGAGTACGTCAGAAGCATTTAGACAGGTACGTGGTTAAGATCGATTTAGAGGAATATGGGCCAAATGCAGGCAGGTGGGACTAGTGTAGATGGTGCATGTTGGCCGGCATGGGCAAGTTTGCAGAAGAGCCTGTTTCCACGCTGTATGACTCTATGACTCTACAAATCTATGAATCTATGAGATAAGGTTATACTAAAGACACAGTCAGCAGTGCAGAATATAATGTGACAACTATAGAGACAGCGCGGATAAAAAAATATGGAAGGGCTGTTAATCCCGGTTAAAACAGAGCAGACATAGCACCAACATTTAGTAAATACTCATGTGTTGTTAGGCCATTTTGGTCAAGTCTGATGTGCTCTGCAGAAATAAGACAAGCTTCTGAATGGTGCCAGTAAGACCCAGATCATTGTTGCATATTCAATTGACAGATGAATGGGATTTCTGCAGAGGATGTGTAAAATGCATGAAGCTGATTGGATTAATGCAAACTAAGTGTACATATTGTAAATAATGTTACCAGACAGTTACCCTGCTGTTTGTTGATTGGTTAAAGTGTTGAGTCCCTGGCAGGTTGGTTTGGATTCCAGGGTAAATGTTGCATTATTCAAGTTAAGTTAGCTTCTTCTGGAAGCTTCTCCTGCTACAATGTAAGGGGGTTCTGTTATTGGTCTATGTAACTGTCAATAATGTATTGTTGTAATTAATATATTTGAGTGGATTGTAAATAGACCCCACTTCTGTAGTTCGGCCCATCAAGGTTCGGGGACCTATAAAAGGCAGCCCCCATGAGGTCCTTTGTCGATCTTCTGGAAGAGCACTTGGGACTGCATGACCTTTTGGAGTGTTTCTGCTTGAACGAGACTGAAGGGCTTGGCCAGGCAGATACAGGGATCAAACCCGTGGTGGTTTAGGTATCGTATAGGGAAATTTGTTGTTCTATCCAAAAATAAAGATTAGTTGTTCCAGTGCTTGAATCAGTATTTTATTGACTGAACTAGACTGGGGGGAAGCTTAGAAGAGCTTATTTACATTGGGGGCTCGTTCGGGATCTCAACGGACCCCCAAACACAAGCTTGCGATTAAGGGTGTTGAGCTGTTCCCGATCGCAAGTGCAGAAAATGGTGCCACGGTGCGGTTTGCGCATCAGTTTTCATCACCTCACTAGTCGGAGCAGATCGATCATTCGCGGGCTTGGGAAAGGATCCCAACGAGATCATAGAACAAAGTCTAGCAAACACTGAGGGCATTCATGCCTTTTTGGGGTTAGAGGCCCTACTGGAACTGGGTTAAAGGCCCATAACATCAGGGTTGGGTTACAGGCCCTCTCCGCTGGGTTAAAGGCCCTCTCCGCGGGGTTAAAGGCCCGTAAAACTTGGTCATAGTTGGTAGCTGCAGCTGCTTGCAAAAACCAAAAAACTATTCCGTTAAAAATAAAACTAGAGGTCCGAGGCCCTATCAAGTTTGGGTATCCAATTGAGTGGATATTTCAAGATGACCTGGGTGTAACAGTGCTTAGCACTGCGTCATTGCTGGTGGTGCAGATTTGAAGTGTGCTCCAAAAATCGGCATCGACTGCAAGAATGAACAGGTTACGTGCTGACTCCCGGTGCCAAGCAGGTGGAAAGGAAGAAGCCTTTTTGACAGGGTGAGCCTACGTTGGTTAAAGTCCACGCCTGTTTGAGATGTTCAGATCTCTGAAAAGACGGGGGAGGACTCGTAAATGCATCAGGCACTTGGTTGTTAGAGTATAGATTGGTTGAGAATACTCTGATCAATTCAAGAATTCTATCCAAACTAAATTTGAATTGGAATTTGCGTACGTCGAGTTACGCACCAAAAGGCAAATTCGTCCGATCAGAGCAAACTGAAAATTTTCATTTTGAAAGTATCTAAATTCAGAATCTCATATTGAGGTGCTGGACAATTTAAAGTGTGCACATATTTGTCAGAATTCTGTGTATTTTAAAACATCGAAGTCTGTATAGTGTGCTTGAGATCGATTCCTACTAGCGGCTGATCAACCAGGAGTAGTACCCCTCTGATTGATTGTTAATTAGTACCTGATAGCGAAGAGTAACTGAGAGAAGGGAAACACATTTTTTAGTGAAAAGTAACCAGAGGGGAAAAAGTACCCCTAAGTCTGAGAGTGGAGGGGAGGGTCCCCCAATAAAAGTCTGAACACTTAGTGAGAGGAAGAGTATTTGAAGGTGAAGAGTAGCTAACTAAGAGGTAGTACCCCACAGTAAAGATTACCCTAGGAAGGAGAAAGTCTTCTGTATTGGAGGGAGAGGTTCACTGGTTGATAGCAGCGCGACGCGGAATTGAAATGAAGTGTGATTTGTTTTTGGAATTGTATATTAAAAATTGCTGTTAATGTACTGTGTTTATAGGGTATTGTATTCTTGTGATAGAGTCTAGTAAATTTCAAGTGTATATCTTTCTCAGATCCAAATTGTGTATAAATACTTTGTTGCATGTAAGATACTTTTGGAAAGTGTTAAGATTATGCATTGTTATAGTGCACTGATTGTGTATTGGAAGTGTTGGAAAACTGGGGTAATAGTGGGTTAGAGTGAACATATAAGAATTTGGTTTAGTAGGGATTGTATTAGTATTGAAGTCCGATCCGTGGTTGTTCGATTGGGGGTTTGTATCCTTCCAATCGATTGCTTCATGGGAGGGATTGTTCCATTGACTGGCGGTACGTGTTTTCAAGCTTTTGTACCTTCTGCTCAACAGGAGACAATGACCAGGGTTTGAATGGTCCTTGATTATATTGGCAACTTTCCTGAGGTTGTGTGAAGTATAGATAGAGGCGGGTGGTGGTTGGTGGGGGCGCTTGTTTGTGTGATGCATAGGGTTGCATTCACAACTCTCTGCAATTTCTTATGGTAGTGGGCTGAACAGTTGACTTTCCGAGCAGTGATGCATCTGGATATGATGCTTTCTATGGTGCATCTGTAGAAATTGGGAAGATTCATTGGGGGCATACTAAATGTAATTAACCTTCTGTGTAAGTTGATGCTGGATGTGTCTTTCTTGGCAGTAGCATCAATTACCAAATTATTGATATTTCCTGAAGCTTTGTTTAGTTTAATTTAGTTTAATTTAGTTTAGTTTAGTTCTGAGATACACCGTGAAACAGGCCCTTCAGCCCATCGAATGTGCGCCAACCAACAGTGTGTTTTATCCTACACACTGGGAGATAATTTATAAAGCCGATTAACCTACAAACCTGCGCATTTTTGGATTGTGGGAGGAAACCGGAGCACCCAGGGAAAACCCACACGGTCACAGGGAGAATGTATAAACTCTGTACGGACAGCACTGAGATCAGGATCGAACCTGGGTGTCTGGTGCTCTAAGACAGTAACTCTATTGGTGCACCACCGTGCCATCCCCTAGTTGAAATTGATGACCACCTCCTATATTTTACTGACATGGAGGGAGAGGTTCTGGTCTTGACACCAGGCTTTGTAGATCTCCAATGGAAATACAAGGAACTGCAGATCCTAGAATCTTGCATAGAGCAGAAAGTGTTGGAGTAACTCCGTGGATTAGATAACATCTCTGGAGTACATGGATAGGCAACTCTAAGGGAGTAATCCTACTGTCCCTTTCACTTGCTTCTCATTTTCCTGTGCCTGTGCAACTTATTTTCTCTCACACAAATCCATCAACTCATCTTCGATTATTTTTCCATTAATAACTTTGCAGGGAAATTTGCAGATGGTGTGGTTCTCACTGCATTCCTGCCATTGTCTTTCCTGGTGATAGAGACCATGGGTTTGAAACTTAAAACTATACAGTGCAGGAGCTGGCCCTTCTGACCATAATGCCAATTTAAACTGCACACTGCACACGGAAGACATATCAGAATTAACCCATTCAGCCCATCAAGTCTGCTTTGCCATTTGATCATGGCTGATCTATTTTTCCATCCTACCCTCATTCTCCTGCCTTATCACCGTAACATCTGATGCATTCGCTAATCAGTAACATACCAATCTCTGTTTTAAAAATACCCCAATGACTTGGCCTCCACTGCCGCCTGCGGCAATGAATTCCACAGATTCACGCCCCTTTGGCTAAAGAAATTCCTGTTCATCTCCATTCTAAAGGTATGTCCTTTTATTTTGAGGCTGTGCCCTCTGGTCCTAGACTCTCCCATGACATGGTCTATACTCCTCCATACTTCTCTGTTCATGTGTCTGCCTAAATGCCTCTTTAATGTTGCTCTTGTATCTGCTTCCACACCCCTCATGACAGCATGCTGCAGGCACCTACATTCCATGTAAAAAAAATCTCATAGAGTCATAGTCATAGAGCATGGAAATTGGCCCTTCGGCCCAACTTGCCCACACCGGCCAACATGTCCCATCTACACTAATCCCACCTGCCTGGGTTTTGGCCATATCCCTCCAAACCTGTCCTATCCATGCACCTGTCTAACTGTTTCTTAAACATTGCAACAGTACTTGCCTCAACTACCTCCTCTGGCAGCTTGTTCCATACACCCACCACCCATTACACTTTCCTTTAACATCTCCTTTAAACTTTCCCACTCTCACCTTAAAGCTTCTCTACACACTTTCCAGCTTGACAACATCATTCCTGTAACATGGTGACCAAAACTGAACACAATACTCTAAATGTGGCCTCACCAACATCTTATAGAACTGCAGCATGACCTCCCAACTTCTATACTACACATATTTGTGTTCTCCAGAGAAGCTGCCTGACCTGCTGAGTTACTCTAGCACTTTGTATTCGATCAGTCTGACGAAGGGTTCCGACCCAAAATGTCTTTATTTGTTTAGGATATTTTAGGATGTTTATAGTGTTTTGCTTTTCCAACCAGTGAGACTTCATCAATGCAATACCCAATGTATTTGAGAACCATTGGTCGCCTTTACTTGAAACAGAGCTGGAACATAACTTTCACTCCATCAAAAGTGAATGATATATGTGCCTTCTGGCACCACTTGCCAATAATCCCACAGCTCTGTCATCCATGTTCCACATGTTACTGAAATGTTTACTTGCGATTTTTGTATAATTATGAGCCTGTCAAACAGCAGACAACTTCATCTCTCCAAACCGCTGTTAAATTTATCTCTAACATTGTTTTCTGTCAAACTGACATGATGGTTAATCAGTGTATCACAGCGATGCCTTATTAACTTGACCTAAATCATTCTTATCTGCGTGTTATATATGTGAAGGGAAGGTCTGCTGCAGGCAATCAATTTTTATTTTGTTTAGTGGAATTAAAGCTACTAAGATCAACATATTGTGAAATAAGAAAGAGTTCAAAGAAGTATTGGTGAAATTTATGTTGTCATTTCATTTTGAGTTATACGAGGCTTTAGAACATATAAGATGGAAGATAGATACAAGATAGAACATAGGACATAGAACATAGGACACTACAGGACAGGATCAGGCCTACCAGCCCATAATGGCCATGTTGAACATGATGCCAAGATAAACTAATCTCATCTGTCTGCTATGATACATATCATTGATCAGTTTTTGTCACCATGCTTTGGAAAATATGTTGTCAAGCTGGAAATGGCGGAGAGAGGATGTTGCCAGCACTCACAGGCCTCAGCTATAGGGGGAGGTTGAGCAGGCTAGGACATTATTCCTTGGAGTGCAGGAGATTGAGGGGTTAACTTATAGAGGTGTAAAAGATCATGAGAGGAATAAATTGGGTAAACACACAGAGTCTTTTACTCAGAGTAAGGGAATCGAGAACCAAAGGACATAGGTTTAAGGTGAGAGGGGAAAAAATTAATAATTACCCAAGGGGTAACTTTTTTACACAGAGGGTGGTGGGCATATGGAATGAGGTGCCAGAGGGGGTAGTTGAGGCAGGTACTATTGTCATGCTTAAGAAGCTTTTAGATAGGTTTATGAATAGTATAGGTTTAGAGGGATATGGGCCAAAGGCAGGCAGATGGGATATGTAGAATGGGCATGTTGGCCGGCGTGGGCAAGTTGGGCTAAAGGACCTGTTTCCGTGCTGGATGACTCTATATTCCTCCATTATCTGCATAACCATGTAGCAAAGAAAAGGTTCATAAACACCACTATTGTATCTGCCTCCACCACCATCTGTGACGGTGTGTTCCAGACTCCCACCACCCTCTGTGTATAATGTTTGGCTCACCCGTTTGTATTAAACTTTTCCCCTTCTAAAGGCCCTCTAATCTTTGACATATCCACCCTGGGAAAAAAAGATTCTGGCTGTCTTTAACAAAACAGTGTTGTTCATACACTGAAACTGATGTTGGACAGGAAAAGGACTTGCATTTATACAATATCTTTCACCTTCCTTTTCACAATACGTCGGATACATCTTACAGATGATGCGGGGCTACTGCCTTAAGTGGATTAGGGTGTCTAGTACTGGGGGTCACCATCTTGAAACTGGCTTTGTAGTTGGGGAGGATGGCCAGTGATTCATGCCAAAGAGGAAAATAAGTTACATCAACCAGAGAGTTTGGAGGTTTCCACCCAAGAGGGCTTTGCTAATTCAGCCACTTGGTATGTTAATGCCAGAAATTGATAGATGTTTGGATATGGGAGGAAACGAGAGAGGTGGTGCAATGAAGTGTTTCAGAAAGATCGCCTCTCATTCTTCTGAAGTCCATAATCTATCATTAGAAATGCAGCATGGAAACGGACCCTTCAGCCCATCACGTTCACGCCAACCAATGATCATCCATTCTATCCTACAAACTAGGGATAATTTACAGAAGCCAATTAACCTACAAGCCTGCACGTCTTTGGAATGTGTGAGGAAACCGGGGCACCCGGAGAAAACCCACGCAGGTCACGGGGAGAATGTGCAAATACTCTACAGGCACCACCTGCAGTCAGGAACAAGCCTGGATCTTGGGCGCTGAGAGGAATGTACCGCTGTGCCATTGTGCTGCCTATGTGCTCTTCATAAGGAACTGTCATACTTGGTGTATCTTCTCTGCAGAGATACCCTTGTTTACAGGCAGAGAACAAAATCCTATGCTTTACTCCAGAAGTGGTCACATCAACGTCCAGTACAGTTGTAAACATCCTCAAATTTGTAATATATCCTCCTTGCAATAAAGGCCAACATGCCAAAAACCTACCTGTCTGGATACTCTGAAGATAGACACAAAATGCTGGAGTAACTCAGCGGGCCAGGCAGCATCTCTGGAGAAAAGGAATCAATGACATTTCGGGCTCAGACCCTTCTTGAGACTGAGGAGTCAGGGGAGAGGAAAAAGTAGAGGTACAAAAAGCTACAAAGAAAATTAGAATAAAAGGTTTGAAAATAACAAATCAAGTCCAGCAAGGATGATCAAAGAAAGGTTCCTGGCTGAAAATAAATACTCCACCACTTGCACCAACAAAATCTTCCAAACCTTGTACCGAGGAACCAAGGAGAAATTATGCTTGGTTCTTAAATTCCAGCGGGTTTGCGGTGGAAAGCATGTTGATGAGATAAATTGCTGTGTCTGCCAGAGTGTTCACTCCTCTCAACGAGAGGCTAGCTAAAACAAAAAAAAAACTATTTCTAAATTTTGTTTCAACAAGAAATACGCAAAAGGGAAAGAGGATAATGCTGTGAGCAATTGCTTAACAATATAATTACAATGCAGTAAACTATCTATTTGTCTGTTAACATGACAGTATAAATTACGATAGTGTAATATTTAATAACCGTGCAAACATTGTGCAGACTTCTGACTAGCCATCTGTGAAGGTCAAGAACATGTTTACTCTGCTACTAGAACAAACATAGCCGGCGCCGCAGATTAGCATGACTGAATAATTCCGATTCCATTTTATTTTCAGTAAGGCTTCCCATTTAAACAGGCCATATTTAGTCTAAAATAGACACAAAATGCTGGAGTAAAGGGCTTGTCCCACTATACGAGTTTACCCAAGAGCTCTCCCGAGTTGAAAAAAATATCAAACCCGTGGTAAGTATGTAAAATGTACGTAGCTGGTACGTAGGAGCTCGGGACGTCTCTTAGCGGCTTGTAACGCCAATGGCAGGCACTAGGGAAACGCGGTAAGCTCGTGATGTTTTTTCAACATGTTGAAAAATGTCCACGAGAGCCCCGAGTACCTACGAGCGGCTATTACCGTAATTCTCCGAGTTCGAATCAGGGGAAACTCGGGAGAACTCTTGAATTACCTCGTACAGTGGGACAGGCCCTTAACTCAGCCGGACAGGCAGCATCTCTGGTGAGAAGGAATGGGTGATGTTTCAGGTCGAGCCCCTTCTTCAGACTTCTCAATGAGAGGCTAGCTAAAACAAGGGTCTCGACACGAAACATCACCCATTCTTTCTCTCCAGAAATGCTGTCTGTCCTGCTGGGTTACTCCAGCACTCTGTGTCTATCTTCAGAGTAAATCAGTATCTTAAGTTCCTTCCTCCATATTTAGTCTAATTTAGTTTAGTTTAGAGATACAACGTGGTAATAGGCCCATCAGCCCACAGCGGTCACCCCGTACACTAATACTATCCAACTATTTACAATTTACAATTTTTACCAAAGCCAATTGAGCTACAAACCGGCATGTCTTTGGAATGTGGGAGGCTCAAGATATTATGACTGTTTGACGGCACTGGACCTTTACTTGCTGGAGTTTAGAAGGTGGAGGGGGGGACCTCTGAAACTTAACGAACAGTGAAAGGCATGGACAGAGTGGATGTGGAGAGGATGTTTCCAATAGTGGAAGTGGCTTGGACCAGTGGAAGTGGCTTGGACCAGTGGTCACAGCCTTAGTATAAAAGGATGTATCTTCAGAAAGAAGATGAGGAGGAAATTCTTTAATCAATAGGTTGTGGATCCATGGAATTCATTGCCACAGACGGCTGTGGAGGTGGTCAATCGATATTTTTAAGGCATAGATTGATACATTCTTGATTAGTATAGGTGTTAAGTGCTATGTGGAGAAAGCAGGAGAATGGGGTTGAGAGGGAACAGATAGATCAGCCACGATTGAATGGTGGAGTAGACTTTGTTAAATCTGGCCAAATTGGAGCTGCCAGGACATTAAAATTGAGTAAAGGTTTGTGTGCTGATAGGCCATTTTGGTCAAGTTAAATGTGCCTTTTGCAGAACTTGGACAAGCTGCTGAATGGTGCCAGTTTGTCTGGAGCCTATATAAGAGCTGCAGGGAAAGAATGGGACATCTGCAGGTTCTTACAATAAGGTGTAAAATGCTGGAACTGATTGGGTCACTGCAAACCAGATATACACAGTATAAATAATTTTGTGAGATGGTCATCCTGTTAATTGATGATTGGTCGAACTGTTGAGCCTTGGAGGAACTGTTTGAATCTCAGGGCACATGTTGCTATGTTTGCATCCTTCTAGAAGCTCCTTTTGAATACAATGTATTAGTTACTGTATTATTGGGTTAGGGAACTGTCTATCATGTACTGTATTAATCGACATATGTTATTGGACTGTATGGAGACCACCGCCATGTGGTTCGGCTCCTCAAGGTTCAGGGACCTATAACAGGTAGCTCTCACGAGGTCTGATGTCGAACCTCTGGAAGAACGCTTGGGACTGCGTGACCTTTTAGAGTGTCTCTGCTTGCATGAGGCTAGAAGGGCTTGGCCAAGCAGATACAAGGATCAAACCCACGGTGGTTAGGTATTGTATAGAGGAATTTGTGTTGTGTTATCCAAAATAAAGTTTAGTTGCTCAAGTGCGTGATTAGTATTTTATTGGCTGAAACTAGACTGGGGGGGGGGGGGGCTTAGAACGAGCTATTTACATTGGAGGCTCATCCAGGATCTCAACAGACCCCCACACATGTTTGAGATTAAGGGTGTTGAGCTGTCTTGATCGTGTGTGCAGAAATCGGCACCACAGTGCGGTTTTCGCATTGATTTTCGGCACTTCGCTAGCCGCAGATCGATCATTTCAGGCTTGGGAAAGGGTCCTAATGAGATTGTTGAACAGAGTCTAGCAAGCAAGGAGGGGTGATTACACTCCTTTGAGTTAGGGGCCCATAAAACCAGGGTGAGGCTAGAGGCCCTGCTGAGTTTGGGTTTAAGGCCCTTTCCTAAGTTAGAGGCCCGAAACTTGGTCATAGTTGGCAGACTGCAGCTGCTGGCGAAAACCATAAATTCAGACTTGATTTAACAGCCCTACCCAGATTTGGAATCCAATTGGCAGGATATTGAAAACAAGTCTGGTCTACGTGCTAAGCGGTGAAGCATTTGACCTGTCATTGCTGGGAGTGCTGATGAGAAAGGTGCGTTCCAAAACTCGGCATTGACTGCCAGCGCGAAGAGGCTAGGCGCTGACACCTGGTGCCAAGCAGGTGAGAAGGAAATCCTTTTGTGCAGGTAAAAGCTAGGTCGGTTAAAGGCCACGCCTGTGTGAAGATATCCGAATCCCTCCCTGGAGTGACGGACGTGGAATCTCGTAAAGGCACTGGGCTCGGTGGCTAGAGTATAGATTGGCTAGGAATACAAGTCCATTTGAGATTTCATTAGGCAAGTAAATTGTATTTGAGAGCCTACGTACGTTGAGTGGTACGCACCGAAACTAATTGGTCCGAGAGTGAACTTAAATTTGCAGAATCAAAGTTTCCAAATACAGAATTTCACATTGAAGCTCTGCCCCAACGGTAGAATTCGAATTATGTGTATATAGAACTTTGGAGTTTGTGCGCGTTTGAGATCTATTCCAAATAGCGGCTCTTCAACAGTTAATGGTAACCCTCTGATCGATTGTTGATTAGTACGTGATAGCGAAGAGTACCTGAGAGACGGGAACCTGGTTTACTTGGTGAAAAGTACCCGGATGTGAGAGATAACCCTAATTCTGAGAACTTAGAATGGAGGGATAGAGGTCCCCCTATAGAAGTCCAGTCTTAGCAGGAGGAAAGTAACATTTAGGAGGAAAAGTAGTCATTCAAGTAGTACCCCTCAGCAAAGAGTACCCGAGGAAGGGGAAAATCTTCGGTATCGGAGGGAGACGTTCACAGATTGATAACAGCACGACAAGGAATTGAGATTGAGTGTTTGTGATTTGTGCGCTAGCGTGTTAAATTATTATTGTTACCCAGGCCAAGATATACGTATACGAATCCCCCCCCCCCCCCCCCCCCCCCCCCCCCCCCCCGATGTTGAGCGTCTACCACTCTCAGCAATCAATGAATGTCGTGAAATGCTCCCCACCTACTGGCACAAGGGACTTCTTAACATCTTGTCCTGTGTACTTGATTCTGAAAATCTGGACTCGTCCAGTGACTGCTGTGAAAGGACAGCTGACAACATGGGAAAGTCCATGTGACAGCTTGGAGAGACAGCTGACAGGAGGAACAGACCCCACTGGGGCCGTCATGGGCTAGCTACCCATGACAGCAGTCCCCAACGCAGTTTTAGCTAGTTGGAGACACCCGCTAAATGCTACAAAAAGTAAATTAAAGGAAATACCCCTAGAGCCTGCGAGAGTGGGGGCGCAAGATGGCTCACCGATTGATAACACGGTTACAGACCCAGAAACGGAAACGACCACGGACAAGGAGAGCATGGCACATGAGACATCCACAACAGCTGCGGGACACAAACTTCAGGTGTGCATCTGTGGTTGGGAGAAAAGAACATCAGTGATGGGCTTGAAGATCCACCAAGGGAGGAAAAACTGCTTGAGAGAGCAGAGACATGGGCCTCGCATTGACCAGTACTTCTTACGAAGCAACCAGTCAAATCAGTCGAATGAAGCACAGCGACGGGACACAAACCAAAGTTCGCAGAGCATCAGCACCCATGTCACTGAAGAGGGTGATACAAGCACAGAAATGCCGGTGGAGGAGCCCTCGCAACAACTACAAAGACCTCCATTGGAGGGAAAGATCAAAGGGCATAAACCTGGAGTGAAGTGGCCCAAAAGCTGTTGAAAAGAAAGAGTGGGAGACGGTCAACAGTGACCTTATACATATCTTGGAGCAACAAGTGGGCACAGCAGTGGAAAAGCTTGAAAGGATGGGCAACACAATCTACAGCTATGGAGAGAACGGTTTGGGGTGAGAAAAGGGAGAGGTGGAAAGAAATTACCAACACCAATCAAGTCCAGGAGGCAGCAGGAGATCGAGAGGCTAATCAGAGAGAGGAGACAGTTGAAAAAGCAATGGAAAAAAGCAACTGACGCAGAGAGAGAAGGTCCTCCAAGAGGACATCAAGAGCCGATTGGCAACCTTGCGAAAAGCAGAGAACATGAGGAAACTTCGCAAGAAGAAAGAACACACAAGAACACGGTTCTACAAAGACCCCTTTCAAGTTCATCAAAGACCTCTTCGCAAAGGAAAAGAGTGGAACTTTGAAAACATCAAAACAAGAATTGGAGGAACACCTGGAAAAGGCCCACCAAGACACGAAAAGGCATGAGCAATTAGTCATCCCACATGACATCCTGCCTATTCAACCACCTGAATTCAACCTGGACACCAGCCCTCCGAAATGGAAAGAGGTAGAGAACACTGTCCGGCGAGCAAGAGCAGCATCAGCTCCTGGGGCCAAACGGAGTACCATACAAGTTCTACAAGAACGCACCGGATGTGTTACGCTTTCTATGGAAGCTCATGAGGGTGGTGTGGAAGAAGCAAACAATACCTAAGGCGTGGCGAAGGGCCGGTGGCGTACTAATACCAAAAGAAAAGGATGCATCAGACATCAGCCAATTCCGGCCAATATGTCTCCTCAACGACGAGGGAAAAATCTTTTTCAGCATTGTATCACAAAGGCTATCCACCTATCTGGTAACAAACATTGATACATCTGTACAGAAAACAGGAATTCCAGGATTTTCGGGCTGCTTGGAGCATACAAGCATGATCTGGCACCAGATCCAAGCAGCTAAGAAGGACAAGAGAGACCTACATGTGATCTTCCTCGATCTGGCCAATGCAATTGGTTCAGTTCCCCATGAACTTCTTTGGGAATCTTTTGCCTTTTTCCATGTACCAGAGCTCATCACCACACTGGTCAAGAACTATTTCCAAGACCTGCAGCTGTGCTTCACAACAGCTGAATTCAGTACAACATGGCAGCGCTTGGAAGTAGGCATCATGGCAGGCTGCACAGTCTCACCCTTGGCCTTTACAATGGCCATGGAAGTCAACATCAGGGCCTCAAAATGGGTGGTGGGCGGTGAACAAATCAGTGCTGGGCTCCGTCTGCCACCCATCAGGGCATACATGGACGACATGACAACAATAACCACTACTGCAGCATGCACCAAGCGGCTACTTGGAAAGCTGCAGGAGAACATCAAGCGGGCCCGAATGAAAATCAAACCAAGTAAATCTCGAAGCATCTCCATAGTTAAGGGGGTGCTTAGAGACACAAGGTTCTGCATCGGTGACGACCCAATACCAACAGTGTCTGAGCAGCCAGTAAAAAGCCTGGGCAGATGGTACAACGCAAGTCTCAAGGACAAAGAGCAGGTGCAACAACTAAGGCAAGAAATTGTCAACGGCCTGGAGAACATCAATCAGACCCGACTGCCTGGGAAACTGAAGCTCTGGTGCCTACAGTTTGGACTCCTTCCTCAGACAATGTGGCCACTGACCGTTTGTGAAGCCCCAAGAACAACTGTGGAGAAGATGGAGCGAACTATAACTTCATACGCGAAGAAATGGCTCGGTGTCCCACGATGTCTAACTAACATCGACCTCTATGGCAAAGGGGTCCTGGAACTACCTCTCACTAGTCTAACAGAGGAATACAAGTGTTCCAAAGTAAGACTCCAGATGACACTGAGGGACTCTAGAGACAAGACCATTGCGCCGCCCCTAGTAACGGGCCGGAAGTGGACACCATCTGATGCAGTACAGCAAGCTTCATCAGCCCTGAGGCACAAAGACGTCGTGGGGCAAGTGCAGCAGGGAAGAGGAGGCTTTGGCCTTACGACAAGTAAACCAACTTGGCGAAAGGCCACAACATCAGAGCGGAGGACATTGGTGGTTGAGGAGGTGCGGCGACAGGAGGAGGCCGCAAGAAGTGCAAAGGCGGTCTCTCTTGCCAAACAGGGGCAATGGATGCAGTGGGAAGGTGTGGAGCGGAGGAAGATCAGCTGGAAAGACCTATGGGAAATGGAATCGAAGCAAGATCAGCTTCATCATCAGAGCGACATACGACGTCCTTCCATCACCAAAGAACCTCAATCAGTGGTACGGCGAGGATCCAACCTGTGCCCTCTGCCCAACTCCAGCGACCCTCAAACACATCATGGTAGGCTGCAAGACCAGCCTCACGCAAGGGAGATACACGTGGAGGCATAATCAGGTATTAAAAAGCCTGGCAACAGCCCTTGAGAACAGGCTGTGTGCGACCAACTCCTTGCCTCCGAGAGCAAGCAACCCCCCCCCCACTTAAGGGCAACAACCTTTGTCCGAGAAGGACAGAAAACACCGAAACATCCTTCCACTAGATCAGAAGAAGGAAACCTATGCAGGGCCCGTGACTGGAGGATGCTGGCGGACATCGGCCGACAACTAATCTTTCCACCTGAAATTGCTTCAACCAACCTCAGTCCAGACTTGGTGTTCTGGTCCCCTTCACAGAAGACTGCTTACATCAGAGAGCTCAAAGTTCCATGGGAGAACTGTTGAGGAGGCCTATGAGCGTAAGAAGCTGCGCTACACAGAGCTTGCAGCAGAGGCAACGCAGCGTGGCTGGAACACCAAAGTCTATCCAGTTGAAGTGGGATGCAGAGGATTTTTTGCAACATCTACCGTCAGACTGCTGAAGGAGCTTGGAATCCACGGTCAGGCTCTGCGGAAGACCATAAGATCGCTCTCAGATGCGGCTGAAAGAAGCAGCCGCTGGATTTGGCTCAAGCGGAAAGACCCATGCTGGGCCCCAAGTATGTCATGGTGAATCTTTGGGGCAGTTTGACATGGGACACGCGCTGAGGGCTGATCATCCTGCAGCGGGCCGCCCTTGTGGAGGGTGTATAGTGTTAAAAGGCCGAAACACCCAGTGATGCAAGGGTACACTACTGATGATGTGTCCTGTGCCCAACTGTCCTGAAGGTTACCCAGGCCAAGATACGTATCCCCCCCGCCCCCCCCCCCCCCCCCCCCCCCCCCCCGATGTTGAGCGTCTACCACTCTCAGCAATCAATGAATGTCGTGAAATGCTCCCCACCTACTGGCACAAGGGACTTCTTAACATCTTGTCCTGTGTACTTGATTCTTAATTTCCAACATTGCCTTTTTAGTATCTATCGGATCTGAACTGTATCAATATTTTGTCTCTGTAAACATTTTTAACGTGTGTTAAGATCGCAGACCGCTAATTGTATTGCCTATGTGAATGCTTAAGGGTTTTGGGTGTTAGTTAATTGCGGTAAAAGTGCGTTTGAATTGAATATATGGCATGTGTTTAAATCAGGATTGTTAGTAATGTTAAAATCCGATTCGTGGTGATTTGATCAGGGTTTGTATTCTTTAGATCGCTGTGTCGGGGGAGCAATCGTTCCATTGACCGAGTATGCCATGAGGAGGATTTATTAGAGTGTGTGATTCATTGTCATAATAAGCGGATGCTTGGAGTTTATACTGGGGTGTGTCTTGGTCTACTTGTAATTGGGGGAATAGTTTTTTGTTTGATTATAGTTTTACTTGCGTGGTTTGGGTTTATTTGTCTTTGTGAACTTAAAGTGTTCTGACTGGACGAGATTGCTGCTCAAATTTAAATATAAAGAGCCTTAAGGGCCTGTTGTTGAAAAATGTCCACGAGAGCCCCGAGTACCTACGAGCGGCTATTACTGTAATTCTCCGAGTTTGAATCAGGGGAAACGCGGGAGAACTCTTGAATTAGCTCGTACAGTGGGACAGGCCCTTTAGTTTGGGAGACCGGAGATTCTTTGTTTACAGGCTGGAAGTTGAATGAGGTGATTGTGATCGACTGATAAGAAAGTTGAGCGCGCGATCGAAGGGTGATTGAGTCGAAGAATTGAATAGAGTGATTGAGTAGAGTGATTGACTAGTGGTTGGGAAAGATTGAATGTACAATTGTGTGAAAAAGGTATGAATCTGCTAGACGTTAGTTATTGTGTGGGAGCAATTTCAGTGGCCTTGGAGTGTGAAAGGAAGAAGCGAGAGTATTGATGAGGTGTGAGGGCTTTGAAACTTATCTGTGTTGTGTCTATTGGGTAGGCGGATGGGAAATATACTAGTGAAGAACCTATCAAACATTCCTGAAAGTCCATTGAGAATAATTTGTGAGAAAATTCCTCAGGAAGCAGAGAGATTAAGGAAATTGTCGGGGAAATTAAATAAACTTTTAGGGAACAAACTTTGGCCGATAGGTGGGCTAAAGTCTGTAGTAGGAATAACCTACATAGAGACAATCATTAGGCAATATGGGAACAGTGAACAAGCTTATTGAATTATGGAAAATGTTCTTTA
Source organism: Okamejei kenojei (assembly GCA_035221665.1). Classification (NCBI taxonomy): domain Eukaryota; kingdom Metazoa; phylum Chordata; class Chondrichthyes; order Rajiformes; family Rajidae; genus Okamejei; species Okamejei kenojei. The sequence goes on from CM069141.1 coordinate 51,112,869, forward strand.
CAGCAAGGAAAGTAACTAAATAAGTCGTTTAGTTTTGTTATAAGACTTATTTAGTTAATTATTTAGTTATAACTAAATAAGTCGTGCTGCTTTCTGCTTTGAGAATGGCAGCATCAAAGTTTGGGATTAGAATGAAAGAAGAGAGAACTGGTCCTTCTCTAGGTATTTCGGAACAGGGAGAAAAAGATAGTGGAAGTCAGCAACAGGTACACGAGAGAGCATCAACTTTTAAAGGAGAAATGTCTACGATGGCTCTTAAAGGGGAGGTGCCAACTAAAATTAAACTCATCAAATTTAGTAAGATTGCAGTGGTTAGCGTGGATCTCGAAGGAAGAGAAGCACAATATATAAAAGGATGGGCACACATTTTTGGAATAGACTCACAGCATTTCTCTCAGCCCTCTCATGTTCTTAGTTCTGAAACACCTTGCGCAGCTTGCGAACAGGGTACTCGGGTGGAGTCAGTGGTGTCTTCGACTCCACCCACTAAATTTAACTCCAAAGTAGGGAAAAGTAGGGTGCCAAAATTAATTGGGAAACCAAGTGGGGAAGTAAAGGAATCCTTCCTAAAGGGCCTGTCCCACTTTCCCGAGCTGCTCACGAATTCCCCCGTATTTTCCCCTTGACTTAAACTCGGAGAATGTTCGTAACGGGTCCGTAGGAGGCCGTAGGAGACCGTAGATATATTGTAGCGGTTCATTATGTCAGCTGTAGGTACTCGGGGCATTAAATATTGCAATTTTTCTCCTCCTTTTATCTTTTTACTATCTTTTAACTCGTGGACATTTTTTGTCATGCTGGAAAAAAAACGTCCCAACTTACCTGATGCCCCGAGTACCTACGGCTGACATAACGAGCCGCTATGATAGATCTACGGACTGCTACGGCCTCCGACATTCCCGTTACGAACATTCTTGAGTTTGAATCAAGGGGAGAACTCAGGAGAATTTGTGAGCAGCTCGGGAAAGTGGGACAGGCCCTTAAAGTACAGAAATTCCGGTAGCAGAAAGAGCAGGTTCTCTGAGGGTGAGACAGCAGGGGGATATGAAATAGCTGATCCTGCTATTGCAAAAATTATAAGATCAGAACAAATCCCTGATATTATGGATATGGAGCGGATTCCCTGTAGGCAATTCCCTAGTAAGAAGCTGCCTACTCCGCCTTTAGAATTAGATCCCACAGTAGGTGCAGATTATCCCCGGGCTACAGACATCCACGTTCCAATGCAATCTGGTTCAATGGCAGCTAAATCCTTCCAATGACCAGTACTAAGAATCCAGAAATGGAAAGTAACATTGAAAAAAGAGGGGGAATTTAAAGCATGGATCCCTCCTGGTTACCTTAGGGACATGCCAATCCGAGAGCCAACTTTCCCTCAATTTGGTTGGAGAGGCTATTGGAGCCGATCTTGCCCTGTGAGGGAACACAGAGAGGGAAGGTGTCAAAGAAGAGGGCCATGTGGTCTAAGACGTCAGTGGATCACTAGAGGTTACAGGGACACCTGGGACCCTGAAGATAGCGGAAGAGAACACTGGCCAGAGGATCTGGAGGCAGGGACATTCTGGCAGGCAAATCCATTCCAATAGCCATGATCTGCCAGCTAGTACAAAGTAAAAAGATGAAATCTGAGGGAGTAAAGTTGGAGGAACTGTCTGAATCTCAGGGCACATGTTGCTATGTTTGCTTCCTTCTAGAAGCTCCTTTCGAATACAATGTATTAGTTACAGTATTATTGGGTTAGGAAACTGTCTATCATGTACTGTGTTCATCGATATATCGATATATGTTATTGGACTGTATAGAGACCACCCCCATGTGGTTCAGCACCTTAAGGTTCTGGGACCTATAAAAGGTATCTCCCACGAGGTCCTATATCGATATTCTAGTAGAACGCTTGGGACTGTGTGACCTTTTGGAGTGTTTCTGCTTGCACGAGGCTAGAAGGGCTTAGCCAAGCAGATACAAGGATCAACCCCGTGGTGGTTAGGTATTGTATAGAGGAATTTGTGTTGTGTTATCCAAAATAAAGTTTAGTTGCTCAAGTGCTTGATTCTGTATTTTATTGACTGAAACTAGACTGGGGGGTGCTTAGAATGAGCTACTTACAACTTGATGGGCTGAATGGCCTAAATCTGCTCCTATAGCATGAACGTATGAAACCAGAGCACCCAGAAAAAACTGGCATGATCACAGGGAGAAAGTACAAACTCCGTACAAACAGCACCCATAGTTAGGATCGAACCCGGGTCTCTGGCGCTCTAAGGCAGCAACTCTACTGCTGTGCCACAGTGTCACCACCAGCTGTCAACTGTTGTGATGAGGAAACCTGTGTCCATCTCAGCTTCACTCTGGTTTAATAAGGCATCAAACACAGAACATAAAGCATAGAGCATACAAAATTATGTTTGGCTTGATTGTTTTTCTGTATCATATTATCTGATATGAATGGATAGCATGTAAGACAAAGCTTTTCATTGTACCTCAGTACACGTGACAATAATAAACCGAAACCTAAACCTAGATTGACGTTTCTGCACAGCACGGGGGGAGTGCTGCATGCCAGGGGATTAAGCTAAGACCTCGTGCATTGTTGCCTGAAAGAAATCGGATCATGGCACAATTTAAAAGAGAGTAGAAGACTTCTCTCCAATGACCAGACCAGTGTTTACCACTCAACCAATAGCAGTAAAAATAATTAACTGGTAATTGATTTTGCTGAATACAGATTTAATTGGAAACTTAACTAGAGCTGCAACATGAACAGTGTGGCTGATAGGCAGTGGGTATAGTTCACATAATCTACTGACCTACTGACTCCCCAAGGTCTTGCTCTCATTTGCAAGGCGCAAGTCAGGAGTATGATGGGATTTTTTTTCCAATTGCATCGGTGAACACAGTTCTAACACCACTGAACAAGCTTGACTCTAGTTTAGTTTATTGTCACGTGTACCGAGATACAGTGAAAAGCGTTTTGTTGCATTCCATGCAGTCAGAAGAAAGACTGTACATGATTACAATCGAGCCATTCACAGTGTACAGATATAAGACAAAGGGAATAATGTTTCGAGCAAGATAAATTCTGATTAAAGATAGTCCAAGTGTCTCCAACGATGTAGATGGTCGCTCAGGATCGCGCTCTCATTGGTGATAGGATGGTTTAGTTGCCTGATGACAACTGGGAAGACACTGCTCCTGAATCTGGTGGTGTGCGTTTTCACACTTCTGTACCTCTTGCCTGATGGGAGAGGAGGGAAGAAGGAGTGACCAGAGTGAGACTTGTCCTTGATTATTCCAATTAACCTCATTGTGGCTTTTGCGCTTTTTCTCCTGATCTGCACTTTCCTTGTAACCTTGTTCCTGGGATGGCAGGACTTCCATATGAAGAAAGACTGGATAGACTCAGCTTGTACTCGCTGGAATTTAGGAGATTGAGGGGGGATCTTATAGAGATTTACAAAATTCTTAAGGGGTTGGACAGGCTAGATGCCGGAAGATTGTTCCCGATGTTGGGGAACTCCAGAACAAGGGGTCACAGTTTAAGGATAAGGGGGAAGTCTTTTAGGACCGAGATGAGAAGATCATTTTTCACACAGAGAGTGGTCAATCTGTGGAATTCTCTGTCACAGAAGGTAGTTGAGGCCAGTTCATTGGCTATATTTAAGAGGGAGTTAGATGTGGCCCTTGTGGCTAAAGGGATCAGGAGGGGGAAAGTTTAATGGAGATGTCCAGGTGGCATATACGATAGTGGAGTATAAGAGGCTTTTAGATGGGCACATGGAAATGCAGGCAATATGGGGATATGGATCATGTACAGGCAGATAAGATCAGTTTAGCAGCATCATGATCGGCACAAACATTGTGGGCCGAAGGGCCTGTTCCCGTACTATACTCTTCTATGTTCTATGTACTATGTTCTATGTTCTATGTTCTATGTATGATTTGATTGTACTCATGGTATGAGTTGTATAGATAGCACGCAAAGGTTTTCACTGTATTTCAGTACACTTGACAGTAATACCACTCTGCCTGTGATATTATTAATTATAACAGGGGGAAAGCAATTGGAACAAATAAACATACAAACTGCAGAAGACAATTAATCCCCTTAAACTTGCACTGCTATTCAAGGAGATGGTGATCTAATTCTGCATTAGGTCTAGGTTTACATTTATTATTGTCACATATACCGGGATACCGTGAAAAGCTTTGTTTTACGTGCTGTCAAAACAGATCAGATGTAGTATACATAAATACATTCAAGTCAAACCCAAGTACAATACAGACACAAGAAACTGCAGACGCTGGTTTACAACGTATTGCAGTAACTCAGTGGGTCAGGCAGCATCTCTGGAGAAAAACTGAAGATAGCTGACATTTCGGGTTGGGTCTGCCAGAAACGTTACCTATCCATGACTTCAGAGATGCTGCCAGACCCACTGAATTAGTCCACCACTTTGTGTCTTTTTTCTTTTGAAGTGCAATAGATAGAGCAAATGTGAAGATACAGAGCTATATTTATGGGTAGAAAAGATATTTAAAAGAATAGGGCCAATATATGGATGCTATAGCTATTGTATCAGATGGGATGTTTTACTTCGGAGTCATGTGAGTGACTACGTGAAGAACCCACCAGCCCGCATGCGCGTCATTACGTCTAACGCATTGCGCCGTGACTGGCTGGTAGGCGCGTAGCTCCTCCAGCGGTATGTTTAAAGACCCTCAGGTAAGTTCTTGAACTTAGTCTGCGGACGTTTCTTCAATTTCTTGTTGCAGCATTTCAAGAACGAACACCAATGGACAAGACAAGGGTGAAGTCCAGACGGGCCGCGGGGAGAACCGCTATGGAAGACCACAGGAGTGCAGTTAGCGGGCGGCCATCGTTTCACCATCACGGTCGCTGGCGGCGCAGCCAGCAACTTCGGACTTGCTGTCCATGGAAAGCACCATGGCTACCCCGAGAGTCGGGAAGGCCAAACAGAAGTCCAACAGGCTGGTTGACTCGGACGAGTCCGGCCGGGAGGGTTCGCCTCCTCCAGCGGGGAGCGTCTTCGGACGCCTTTTTCCGAGTGGAGCATCTTATGGAGAAGATGCTCCAGCATGATATACTCCACAGACAGGAGTCAGGGGGGCAGGGCTGCATTATATATCCCTATCTGAGGAAGGGAGCGTAGGTCCTCAGTCCTGGGCTGACTCGCACTTCAGTGGTGTGTCAGGGGAACGTTCCATGACTCTAGACCTGCGTGAAGCAGAGGTACCCACTATGATATCAAAATTTGCTGTGCCTCGTTTAGAGTCCCGGCCGTAAATAGCTCCATTTGGAGTTACATGGGTGGAGGCATCAGGACTCAGGAGGTCAAACTCCAAAGGATCCTGAACTGACTAGCGTACGGGGTCACGGCATTTGCCAGGTCAGTAGACGGAAGCTCCCTGTTGGAGGCACAACAGGACGCATTGGAATTGATGTGCAGTGCACATTTTGAGATAAATTGCTTCCATAAAAACGCCATTCGTCTTGTCCTGAATTGTGCACTGTTTGTGGAATTATGCCGGTCCACCAATGTGCAGCCACCAAATTATTTATTTGGGGAAGACCTGCCCAAACAGGTCAAGGAGCTGGATGAAGAGTCAAAGGCTGTGGGGCTACTCAGAGCTCCACGTGAACAAACCTTCGTCGTTCCGACGGCAACACCCCTTTGCCTCTACCAGCAGTAGACGGCCTGCAGGAACCAGTGCCAACCCGAGGACCGTAAGAACCGGGTAAAAGCCTTTTTTAGGACAAGGCTCAAGCCGCCCGACATCGAAGATGCGCGATTGGCGCACTCCAGCAGATCAACCCCCCAAACATCGGGGGCAGAAATAAACACCAAAAATCCACTGGTAGCCATGGATGTAGGTGGATCTGGTTCTCTATGGAACATGCGGTGTGTGGGTCAATCACATGCTGGTGGGAGATTATGTTTCTTTTTGAATGAATGACATTGGATAACATCAGATTGGTTTATACTGCACAGTATAAATGGGTTCCAAATTGAATTTTCTGATTCACATCCACCCATGCAGCATACTCCAAACCAAACCTTTGTTCGTTCACAACAAGATGGTTTGGATGTACAAGCTGAAATTCTGTCATTATATTCAAAAAGAGTAATTGAGAAATCGAATCATGAACCTCACCATTTCGTGTTCAACATATTTACAAAGCAAAGGAAGGATGGGGGATTCAGAATCATCCTTGACTTTACTCAACTCAACACCTTTGTGCAGTACAGCCATTTCAAAATGGAAAACTTTGTTACTGCCAAACGATTGATTTCCAAGGGATGTTATATGGCATGCATCAATCTTACAGATGCATACTATTCAGTGCCCATTCATAAGGATCACCGAAAATACTTAAAATTCAACTGGATGGGGCAGCTATGGCAGTTTAAAGTGTTGCCTAATGGGTTGACTTCAGCCCCCAGATTATTCACCAAATTATTGAAAACAGTACTGGTGCTTTTATGAGCTCAAAAACACATAGTAGTGGCATACTTGGATGATATCCTTAATATAGGCAAGTCTCTAGAATTGGCTATTTCAGCGGTCTCAGCCACCAAACTCTTGTTTGACTGGTTGGGGTTTCTCATCCATCCAGTTAAATCCAAGTTGACACCATCCCAAGTCATGGATTATTTGGGATTCACCATTAACTCTGTTCATATGTCTGTAACTCTGCCTTGAGGCAAGAGATTGGAGTTAATAGAAGCCTGCAATTACCTCATAACGAAGCAGCAGCCTTCTATTCGACAAGTGGCCAGTTTAATTGGCAAATTAGTGGCTGCTTCCCAGCTGCAAAATTTGGGCCTTTGCATTATCAACAATTACAACAAGCAAAGGTGCAGCCACTTAAACACCATTTAGGTCACTTTGATAGGTCTATGCAATTGCCGGCTGAAGCCATTGCCGAGTTACAATGGTGGAAGTCCAATATTCGGCATTGCTCTAGCAATATTTCGGTTGACAGTCCTTCAGGTATTTTACAAACTGATGCCAGTGCTCTGGGATGGGGCACTATTGATACCATCTCTAGCTGCGGTGGCAGATGGAATATGCATGAGCTATCATTTCTTCAGTTATATGGCGTTAATTATTTGGAGTTTCTGGCATCACTCTATGGATTGAGGGCTTATTGCAGGAATATGCACCATCTGCATGTCCAATGACAGATTGATAACACAATCTGGGTGGCATACATAAATCACATGGGTGGAATAAAGTCAGTATCCTGTGATAAATTGGCTAACCTCATTTGGCACTGGTGCATTACAAGAAATATTTGGGTTTCAGCTACCTACCTGCCAGGTAGGTTCAATATGGTGGCGGACACCAGGTCACACAAATTCAATGACAACACAGAATGGATGTTGAATAATAGAGTGTTTAATGATATTATCTCTAGGTATGGAACACCGGATATAGATTTGTTTGCATCCAGAGTAAATTATCAGTTACCGAAGTATGTTGCATGGGAACCAGACTCAGGGGCAGTAGCGGTAGATGCATTCTCGCTGCATTGGGGAGGAATGTTTTTCTATGCATTTCCCCCATTCTGCCTTGTCAGTCGATGCCTGCTTAAAATTAGGCAAGACTCTGCCTCAGGCATTCTAATAGTCCCTGACTGGCCCACACAGCCATGGCATTCACTCATTCTGGGTATGGTCATAGAACCTTTCATGGCGGTTCCCAAATGCAGGAATCTGCTTATTCACCCCATCACTGGGGAGGAACATCCTCTACATGATCGGCTAAACTTATTGGTTTGCAGATTCTAAGAATACCTTTCCTCGGGTTGGACTATCTAATCGTACGGTGGATGTGCTAACTGCGGCCTGGAGAGACAGCACTAAAAAACAATACATCTCCTACATAAAGAAATGGGAAGTGTTCTGTTTGCAATCTAATATCTCATATGACACAGCGCACATAACCAATATTTTGGAATTCCTCTAGAAACTTCATTTTGACGAGAGATTGAGCTACAGTGCTCTAAATTGTGCCAGAAGTGCGTTGTCGTCATACTTGTTGCCGACCTCAGGACACCACTCTGTTGGGTCTCACTCATTAATATCCAAATTCATGAGGGGTATCTTCAACTTGAACCCTCCAAGGCCCAGATACATGGAAATATGGGATGTAGGTATGGTTCTCACACTGCTTTGCCAATGGGCTCCAGCAACATCCATGTCCCTACTCCGGCTCACGTACAAGGTAGCGATGCTCATAGCACTAGTGTCAGCTCAAAGAGTCCAGTTATTGCAGAAGCTACGTCTGGATAGGATGATCGCTTCTGCCAGTGGTATAACCTTTTTTGTGTATAATCCAATCAAACAGAGTAGACCAGGTACTTCCGGCCTTAATCTTCTATTCATGGCATACCCCTTGGACCCCCGATTATGTGTGGTCACACACCTCCAGCAATATATTAAGATCACCAAGGGCCTTAGGGGGCCAGAACTAGCATTATTTCTTAGCCACAAGAAACCGTATAAAAAGGTTTCAGCTCAGACCGTCTCCAGATGGTTGAAACAGGTTCTAGCTGATGCTGGTGTAGATATTGAAATATTCAAATCTCATTCCACCAGGGCTGCAGCTACATCCGCAGCGAGGGTCATGGACGTCCCATTGGACCATATCCTAGCGGCTGCAGGATGGTCCTCAGAATGCACGTTTCAGACGTTCTATAACAAACCCTTAGCCAGACCGAGTGTATTTACAAACTCCATTTTAAGTACAGTTTTATAGTCTCCTCTCGGGTGAGAGAGGTTACTATTGCTATTTTGTTCATTAAATCATCAGCATGTTTAAAATTATGTCATGTCTGAATACTTTACTTCTCCACTCTTCCTTGGTCAACTAATACAGTGAGTGACGCATGGACTCCTTTCCACGGCTTAAAATCACAGAGCTTTGAAATCTTCACATAGTCACTCATGTGACTCCGAAGTAAAATAGTAAGATTAAACGAGAGACTTACAGTCAAAGAGGTGCTATGTTACTGGGAAATATAGGGGAGAATAAAATGGGTTATAATATGGCTAGTTTAGAAGCACTGCAACCTGAAATGGGTCATTGCCGAAGAGTCTGTTTCCATGTGCAAACTGCAAACTCCCACAAACAGTAGAGTCATAGATTCACACAGTGTGAGACAGGACCTTTGGGCCAACTTGTCTACACCGACCAACATTTCTCATCTACACTAGTCCCACCTGCTTACATTTGGTCCATATCCCTCTGAACCTATCCTATCCATGTACCTATCTAAATGTTTCCTAAACATTGAGATAGTACCTGCCTCAATTATCTCCTCCGGCAGCTCATTCCATACACCCACTGCCCTTTGTGTCAAAGAGTTACCCCTCATGTTTCTATTAATTCTTCTGCCCTCACCTTTAACCTATGTCCTCTGATTCTCAATTCCCCTATTCTGTGCAAGAGTCTCTGTGCGTTTACCCGATCTATTCCTTTGCGTGCTATCTATTGCTCTCATGATTTTATACACCTCTATAAGATCACCCCTCATCCTCCTATGCTCTAAAGTATAGAGTCCTAGCCTGCTCAACTTCTCCCTATGGCTCAGGCCCTCGAGTCCTGGCAACATCCTTGTAAATCTTCTCTGCACCCTTTCCAGCTTGACAACATCGTTCCTATATCATGCTGCCCAAAATTGAACATAATACTCTAAATGTGGCCTCACCAATGTTCTATATAACTCCCAACTTCTATACTCTATACTCTGGCTGATGTAGGCCATAGTGCCAAAAGCCTTTTTGACCGCCCCATATACCTGTGACGCCACTTTCAAGGAAATGTACTATGATTGTGACCCGATTATTTGTTTTATAAATTGAGTAGGTGGATACAGGTCTTCCAAAGAATGCCATGTGTGCTTTTACTTTCACCTCAAAGAACGCACACACACCAAAATCCTATACTTCCAGCGGCGGAGGTCCGCAGGAACTGGAGGACAGAGATGTGTGGTGCATCTGTCACCGTTCCTGTTAGAAACCAGCATCACTGCATCGCTAAAGTTTTCAACGATGATGAATCTAAGAGCGAATAGTCATTTAGTTGGAACTGCTCTGCCAACTCCAGAGCTCTTCGTATTGCACAGAATGTACAGCATATATTTTACATTTATGCCTCTCGAGTGGGATTTGAAGCCGCAGCTTTATGACTGCTAAGAGTACTGTTGACTGAGACCGACACTGGAGTTGAAATATTAAGCACATAAATTATGTCAGGATATTACAGTGGAAGTAGAATTTAGAATTGGCATGATGGTTGGCACTGACATTGTGGACCAATGTGTCTGCTCCTGTGCTCTACTGTTCTGTGCTCCAGACTTAGGTTGGCATGGTGGCGCAGCAGTAGAGTTGCTGCCTTACAGCTCCATGGGCCCTCGGTTTGATCCTGACCACAGTATCCGTCTGTACGGAATTTGTACATTCTCCCTATGACCACGTTGGGTTTCTCCACATGCTCCGGCTTCCTCCCATATTCAAAAGACGTGCAAGTTTGTAGGTTAATTGGCCCTAGAGTGTAGGATAGAACTAGGGTATAGGTGATCGCTGGTTGGCACAGACTCGGTGGGCTGAAGTGATTAATTCCATGATAAATTTTAAGCAATATCCCAGAACTTTAATATTTCCTCATAGTCTATGCATCGTTTAACCCAAAAGATCAAGTAATCTGTGATATATTTCAAAAACAAGACTATAAATTCAGTAAAGATAGACACAAATTGCTGGAGTAACTTAACGAGTCGGGCAGCATCTCTGCAGAAAAAGGATGGGTGACATTTCATATCAGACCCTTCTTTAGACTTCAGAAGACCCTAAACGTCACCCATTCTTTTTCTTCAGAGATATTGCCTGACCCGCTGAGTTACTCCAGCACTTTTTGTCTATGTTTGGTATAAACCAGCTTCAACAGTTTTTTGTTTCTACTGTAATTTTGGTGAGTTGGTCGAATGGACCTTGTAATAACATGCAGCCATTATCAATGATTTAAACAATACTTTATTTATACTTTATTGTCATGTGTACCTAGGTACAGTGAAATGCTTTGTTTTGCATACAACCCAGTAAACTAATGTTGCAGACTTCACCTCACAAGTGTCGCCAACATTTTGTGCAGACAAAGTATCAATGGTTCACTGTAAGTTGTAGGCTATGAATCAGTAGACTTTAAATGGGGGACAACCAGGTTCTCATGCAATGGAAAGTCCATCACAAGCTGAAGCATTGTTACGTATGTTGTACCAAAACAAGAAGCAGGAACAGATGGTCATTGAAATGTGAACGTGCAGATCTCCAATTGAATGTTGAATAAATACAAGAGGGAAAAAGGTCTACACTGTCTCCTATTTTTCTCACTATATCGTGTCAGCTCAAAACAATCCAAAATAATTCATTGAAATGTTCAGGAGGTTGTGACCAATTCCCGGAGGCTCTCCCATGTGACTCAGAGTTGGCACTGCACAAAGATCAGGACCAGTGGACTATGAGAGTATATTTGAATGCTCCCTGGCACGTTGTAAAACCCAGCTTGGTGCTGGTGTGTGGCTGGATTCTGGGCAGAGATCGGAACACAATTCACAGCCTGCGCACACCAATTTATTCATTTAAAATGAATAAATATCGAAAAAGCACACACGGCAAAGAACTTTTCATTATTCATGAATGGGTTGAGAGCAGCAACCAGCATTTAACATCCACTTGCTACTGGCAGTGATCCTGACCCACCATTGTCCTCATTGTAGACCTTTGGACTAACTTTGATCAGAGATAGACAAAAAGTGCTGGAGTGGCTCAAAGGGTCAGGCAGCATCCCTGGAGCAAAAGTCTCTTTAATCAGACTTTTAATCTCTTTACTGGACTTTATCTTGCACTAAATGTTATTCCCTTTATCCTGTAGCTGCTGTGGACAGCTTGATTGTAATCATGTATAGTCTTTTTGCAGACTGGTTAGCACACAACGAACAACCTTTTCACTGTACCTCAGTACACGTGACAATAACAGACTAAACTACGTGGAATGAGCTTCCGGGGGAATTAGTTGAGGCAGGTACTATCACAATATTTAAGAAACATTTAGGCAGGTACAAAGATAGCATAGATTTAAATGGATATGGGCCAAACGGCAACATATCGGTGGGACTAGTAGAGATGGGGTAAGTTGGTTGGCATGGGCCTGATTCCACACCATATGAATCTATGACTATGACTCCATGACTCTATGTATATGCAATGCATCTATTCAAGAACAAATCTCTTCAAAATACAAAAATAATTCCCAGTTATATTGTGAAGGACTGTAGTTTTTAGCAAGCAACCTTGCTGTTAAATCTGAATGTGCCATGCAGAATTGAGCTGTGCAATGGGTTCTGAGGACTATTCCTCACCAAGGAAGGCAAGAGTTAAGATGGCACAAGATCTTTTGAGCCAGAGTTTTTCTGAAATGAATGATCAGATGCCTTTATATTGAAATAAAAATAGAAATTATCGTCCGAAAAGATGTTGAGTGATTTCTAAAAAAGTATTTGTTAAAGGTTACAATAGATCATAAAGCCTGTGGCGCCCATTATGTGGGCTTCACATAGAGAGGTCATGATTCAGTGGAAGGGAGACCACAGCACTATAGACAAAATATTATTATGAGTCTCATTGAAACTGACCGAATAGTGAAACGCCTGGATAGAGTGAATGTGGAGACGATGTTTCCACTAGTGGGAGAGTCTCGGACCAGAGCCAAAGCCTCAGAATTAAATTACGTACTTTTAGAAAGGAGATGAGGAAGAATTTATTTTGTCAGTAGGTGGTGAATCCATGGAATTCATTGCCACAGATGGCTGCGGAGGTCAAGTAGATAGATATTTTTAAGGCAGAGATTGATAGATTTTTGAATGGTATGAGGGTCAGGGGTTTCAGGGGAGAAGGCAGGAGAATTGAGTTAAGAGGGAAAGACGGATCAGCCTTTATTGAATTATCATTAGGGTTAGGAGACTTGATGGGCTGAATGGCATAATTCTACTTCTATAACCTATGAACATGAACTTAACACTCACACATTGGTGGATACACACGCACACACGCACGTACACACACAGATACACAGACACATACCCACACACACAAAGCAGTGACATGGTAGATGGCCAGGAACTAAGCATATTACAAAAAGAGGTGACCACTGTCCAGTCCAAAACAGGTACAGACCTCCCCACCATCAAATAAATCTACAGGTGTCGCTACCTCAAAAGGTAGCCAGCATCATCAAGGACCCACACCATTCTGGCCACGCTCTCATATCACTCTTGCCATCAGGAAGACGGTATAGAAGCCTGAAAACTGTGACGTCCAGGTTCAGGAGCAGCTTCTTCCCTACCACCATCAGGCTATTGAACACTATGAACTCCAACTAAACTCCGAACTATGAACCACCTGGGTTGTACTAAGGACTTTGTACTTTGGGCTTTGTTTTGTTTTTTGGGCTATATTTGTTTTAATTTATTGCAGGCGGCAAATTCGTCCCGCCGATCGCCACGGAAGTCCCGATGAAGTCGAGATCAACCGTCTCAGCTGGGCTAGGTGCCACATTTTCGGGAGGAATTCCGGGCTCGATTTTGTCCGGATTAAAGGCTGGTCCGGGACTGGACCAACAGTTACCGGAAAACCAGTGGTGGACCTGTATTATCTTGCGCGCTATCATAGGACTTACTATTATTCTTACCTCTGCACAACAGCCACTTCCAATCAGTGTTGGCTCTGTACACAGAAGTGCCTTCTTCCATTTCTGTCAAAGGTTCATTGACCTGAAATGTCTCTATTTCTATGTCTTGAATGTTATCCCATCATATTCTATTTATAATTCAGAAGTCTAAATGGTGAAGAACGCATATCAGATTTAAAGTTTAGATTTCAGAGAAACAGGGTGGAAACAGGCCCCTTAGCCCATCGAGTTCACGCCGACCAGCGATCACCCCAAAAACTAGCACTATCCTGCACACTAGAGACAATTTATACTTTTTAACATAGCCAATACCGCAGCATCTCTATAGAACCTATAGTCCAAACTTAAAATCTCGCCTATCGATGTTCAGTTGGGATGCTGCCTGACCTGCTGAGTTACTCCAGAACTTTGTGTCTTTTTTTTGTAAACAAGCATCTTCATTCAGTTCCTTGTTTCTGCTCATCAAATAAGCTGATTAAAATTGGATGAGCAAATGTAATTGTTTTTATGATGTGCTTTGATTCTTTAGTTTAATTTAGGTTACTTTAGAGATACATCACTGAAACAGGCCCTTCGGCCCGCTGGGTCTGCGCAGACCAGTGATCACCCCGTACACTAGCATTATGCTACACACTGGGGAAAATTTACAATTTTTACTGAAGCCAATTAACCTACAAACCTGTATGTCTTTGGAGTGCGGGAGGAAACCGGAGCACCCAAAGAAAACCCATGCAGTCACAGGGAGCACGTACAAACTCTGTACAGACAGCACCCATAGTCAGGATCGAACCCAGTTCTCTGGTACTGGAAGGCAGCAACTCTACCGCTGTGCGACTTTTCCTGCCTTCAATTGCTGGGGATTGAGTGTAAGGTTGGGGAGGTTATCGTGCGGATATATAAAATAATGGTTCAGCCACGGTTGACGCACCATGTACAGTTGTTGTGGCAGAGTATCGGTAGGACAGCTTGTTCCATATGCCCACCGCCCTATGTGTAAAAAAGATTCCTCTCAGGTAACTTTTGGTAACTGTCCCTTGGAATGTAGAAAGCTGAGGGTGATATCTGATACATGCAAAATTATGATGAAGGTAGATAGAGTAGAATAGTGTAGGATTTTTTTGTGTAAAACTAGAGGATTTTAATGGGATCTAAAGGGGATCTAAGGATGATCCCGGGGATGATTGGGTTAACATATGTGGAGCGTTTGATGGCGTTGGGCCTGCACTTGCTAGAGTTTAGAAGGATGAGGGAGGATATCATTGTAACATACAAATAAAGAAAGGCCTAGATAGAGTGAACGGATAGGATGTTTCCAGTGCTGGGATAGTCTAGCACCAGAGGGCACAGCCTCACAATAAAATTCCGTACCTTTAGAATGGAGATGAAGAGGAATTTCTTTAGCCAGAAGGTGGTGAATCTGTGGAATTCATTGCCTTTGGTAGTTGAGGAGGCAAAGTAATTGAGACATTTTCAGGTGGAGATTAATGGGTTCTTGATCAATAAGGGTGTTAAAGGTTGTGACAAGAAGGCAAGAGAATGGGATGAAGAAGGAAAAATCAGCCATGATCGAATGGTGGAGCAGTTTTGATGGGCTGAATGGCCTCATTCTGCTTTGTCTCCTTGGTCTACTGATCTTATGATCTAAGGATGTTTTTTTTTTTAAGTAGTAGGAATTAGGAACGCATTGCCTAAGTGGCAAGAGGAGGCAGGTATATAAGATCACGACTCCATTCTCCTGCTGTCTCCCTGTAACCTTTGACACCCATACTAATCAAACACTCATCAATCTCCACATTAAAAATACCCAATGTCTTGGCCTCCACAGCCATCTGTAGCTCACAACATTTATGCAGTACCTAGACTGTATCCCAATTACTAAGACATATGAGGCTGGAGACCATGTCTATTATAGGAAGTTACCATGGACATGATGTGCAGAAGGAATTGTCTCTGTGCTGCATGACTCTGAGACTCTATAACCTGGCTTTTGTTATAGTGACATTTTTGGTGCTTGTTCCTGTTCAAATGCTCGCAGGTCAATAAGGAGTGTGTTAGATTGGGATAAAAAGTTCTATCAGTGGGTTTAAATAAGCTTTCAATAAGCAAGTGCCCAACCATCAAAGAGTCAACCTTGCATTAGCAAGAAGAAAGCATCCCAACGATCTCTGATCTTTCTTAATTGACAGGCACATTAGCTGCAAACGTTTGATGTTGCAGAAGAGAAGGCAAAGCAGACATGTTGTAAAATGTGAGCTGAGGTATTTGGTTTTAAAGCGGCACAGTGTGTAAAGTTGTTGCCTTACAGCACCAGAGGTGCCGTCTGTACGGAGTTTGTGCGTTCTCCGTGTGACTGCATGTGTTTCCTCCAAGTGCTCCGGTTTCCTCCCACATCCTAAAGGCATGCAGGTTTGTAGGTTAACTGGCTTCTGTAAATTGTCCCTAATGTGTAGGATAGAACTAGTGTACACTGCTGGTCGGCATGGACTCAGTGGGCTGATAGGCCTGTTTCCATGCTGTATCTCTAAACTAAACTAAACTAAACTAAGCGGTCTGAAGAAGGGTCTTGTCCTGGAGCATCACCTATTCCTTTTCTTCAGAGATGCTGCCTGACCCGTTGAGTTACTCCAGCATTTTGTCTCGATATAAAACTAAACTAAAGGTATCCTAAATGTAGTAAGCATTCTTTAAACAAGTATTCTGTTTGAATTCTGTTTAAATAAGTATCCTCCATTCTGATGGAGGACAACAATTTTCCTGAAGGTTGAGTTTGATCCAGATGATATAAATTTGTAGCTATTGATTGATATTGTTTGTTATGAATATTGACCCGAGACAATCTGGTGAGCATAGTGAGCTTCAGGCTGGTAAGTGAAGTGTAGATGTGGGATTGGTGCCCAATATGTATTGTGTCACCACATTACAGGGGGGATGTGTGTGCACTGGAGAGAGAGCAGAGCATCTTAACAAGAACATTGCCAGGACTGGAGTTTTACTGGTAAAAGATTTACGGGTGGTACAGTGGCACAGCGGTAGAGTTGTTGCCTTACAGCAGCAGAGACCCGGGTTCGATCCTTACTACAGGTGTTGTCTGCATGGAGTTTGCCCGTGACCGCGTGGGTTTTCTCCGTGTCAAAATATGTACAGGTTTGTAGATTAAATGGCTTTGGTAAAATTATAAATGATCCCTAATGTGTAGCATAGTGTTAGTGTACGGGGATTGCTGGTCGGCGCCAACCCGCTGGGCTGAAGGGCATATATCCACGTTGTAAAAAATAATTCTGATGGAGCGAAACACAATGCAAATTGAGATGATCGGGGAAAGAAAGAGATCTGTAATCTTTAGATTACAGGAGAATCTTTCTTTCATCTCTGCAATCTTCTGCATCTTGCAGATGACCTTTCAGCATGTTGCAAAAGCAGTTTTGAGACATTCTTTCTTTTTGTTATACTGTTCTCATGGCATATGTTCTTATTAACACCACACAAACCACCTCCTTTGTTATCCTTAATTGAGTTGCAGAGGTACACAAAATATGCCACTCTAAGTGAGAAATCATATTTGCTCCGCTTGCTACATGCAAATCGAAAAACAAAATGCAAAACAAAACAACAGCATAAGGTGCTATTAGTAGAAGGTGTGAAATCTCATTTGTGTCATGTCGAAGGCAAAACTGGTAGGGGCTATTTTAAAACCGTAAAATATCAGGTCTTCCTTTTGCAATTAAACTCATGATTCGCCACCAATCTGGCATTGTCTAATGACGCTGTTATTTTAATTTCCTGATCACGATGGATCCCATAATCAGTCTTGATGCTGTTTAATAATTTATTGCCCTGAACTCTCATTGGCTATCTTTGCAAAGAGCAAACATTTTGGCTAATCTTCCATCTGGCGTACACACACTTCGAAGATATCCTGCTGTTTCTATCGCAATGTTGTATTCAGTTTATTCCTTGCTGTGAAGACTCTCAGACATTTGCAGACTCACGGCTGGGTGGCTGAGCCGGGAGATATCATAGTTGCACATAGTGGCTAGAGCCGCTGCCTCACAATGGCAGAGATTTGGGGTTTGATCCTGCAGGAGATTTTACCCGTACCTGGAATTTGGCTTTACTTGGGCCTAGCTCAGAAAGCAACAGGCACAAAATAAAACATCCCGCAGATCAGTGAATTCCCTCATGTGGAGGGAGTGGATCTGAAAGTGGGATAACATGGAATTAGTGTGAATGGGTGAGCAATGGGCAGCATGGACTTGATGGGCCAAAGGGCCTTTTTCCATGCTGTATCAAGGATCGAAAGAAAGCGCTGCCTCTAAAAAATAGCTAGCATCATCAAGGACCCACACTGCCCTGACCAAGTTCTCACTTCACTCTTGCCATCGGGGAGAAGATGTAGGAGTCTGCTAACCATGACCTCCAGATTCAGGAGCAGCTTCTTCCCAAACACAATCATATGTTTATTATAAAATAATATGAACTCTCTTGGTTGCACTAGGGCCTTTGGCCTTCTGTTTTGCAGTAATATTATTACATTTTCATTTATTGTTTTTTTTTTTGTTTATTAATTTGTGAGTTTATGCAATCTGTGAGTACTGTGTGTACAGACCTGTTACTACATTGCCACTAGTAGGAATTTCATTGTTCCGTTTTGGTACATATGAAGAAGGGTCTCGACCCGAAATAACACCCAATCGTTTTCTCCAGAGATGCTGCCTGACCCGCTGAGTTACTCCAGCACTTTGTGTCTATCTTCGGGATATACCAGCATCTCCAGTTCCTTTCTACATTGACAATTAAACACTCTTGACTCTTGATTCTTCGCCCTTCATGTTAAAGTGCAGTTCACAGGTTGCTGATATTTAAGTGAAGCGAATAGGTTATTCTTTTTCTCTGTGTAAGCAGTGTTTATTTTTTGCGAGACTGCTCAATGATAAGTTAGAGCGGCACGGTGGCACAGCAGTAGAGTTGCTGCCCGACAGTGCTTACAGTGCCAGATACCCGGGTTCAAATCTAATTATGGGTGCTGTCTGTACGGAGTTAGTACGTTCGCACCGTAACTGCGTGAGTTTTCTCCAAAATCCTCAGTTTCATTCCACACTCCAAAGACATATAGGTTTGTAGGCTAATTGGCCTGGTATAAAAGTCAATTGTCCCTAGTGTGTGTAGGGTAATGTTAATATGCGATTGCTGGTTAACGTGGATTCGGTGGGCCGGAGGGCCTGTTTCCGTGCTGTATCTCTAAACGAAACTAAACTAAACTAAACTAAAGTAAACTAAACAAAACAAAACTAAACTAAACCAATTGACAAAGAACATGGATTTTATCTTGTCTACTTCCAGTCCCTTCCACGGTTGTTCCCCTCCCCCACTCTTCTCTGCGCTTTGAACCATGGGACAATACTAATTCAGTGCAACAGGAAGAGCTGTCACTGAGAATTCCCCAGTGGTCGGCGGTGCCAGTAATGGCATTATCGACAGTCATTACGGGGTGTTTTTGACTCTTTCTTCATACGAGTGGCACAGTTTTCCACATGGGGGTAGTCTGATGCCAATAACATAATTGGATATGGGCCAATTAGATGTACACATCAAAATCAGGACAGCTCACTTTGTCTCAGTCCTACCCCACATCAAATACAAGGCCATAATTTTTTTTTGTTTTTCACCTTGTGCTCTCTGCTTTAATCACCGATTTAAATTTGGAAACATTTTTGCCCTATCTTTTATCGGTCTCTCCTGAAAATCTGGAGAGCAGTCCTTTACTCAAAACATCAGTAGTAAAGGGCACAAAGTGCCGGGGTAACTCAGTGCGTCAGGGCAGCATGTCTGGAGAATATGGATAGGTGACGTTTAGCGTTGAAACCCTTCTTCAGACTGATGGACACAAAATGCTGGATAAACTCTGCAAGTCAAGTAGTATTTCTGGATATAGATACAAAATGCCAGAGTAATTCATCGCTGAGTTACTCCAGCATTTTGAGTCTCTTATCAGTTTAAACCAGCATCTGCAGGTCCTTCCTACACAGTATCTCTGGAGAACATGGATAGGCGATGTTTAGGGGCGTGACCCTTCTTCAAACTGATCAAACTGATGAAGAAGGTTCCCGACCCAAAACAGCATCTATCCATGTTCTCCAGAGATTGTCGCCAGACCGGTTGAGTTTCTCCAGCACTTTGTGTCCTTCGTAAATCAGCATCTGCAGTTCCTTGTTTCTACATCAGAGTTGGGCAGCATGGTGGCACAGTGGTAGAGTTGCTGCCTTGCAGTGACAGAGACCCAGGTTTAATCCTGTCTCTACATAGTTTGTATGTTCTCCCCAGGTGTGCTCCTGTTTCCTCCCACATTCCAAAGACGTACAAATTTTTATGTTAATTGATTTCGGTAAAAATTGTAAAGTTCCTAATGTATAATGTTGTACTAGTGTCAGGAGGATTGCTGGTCGGCATGGGCTCGGTGGGCTGAAGGACCTGTTTCTGTGCTGTATCTATACAGCAAAATGCTATATAGGAGGGGCGGCGCTGCCCTGTCAGCTGCGGCTCGCCTGCAGTCCGTCTGTTTTTCTTTTTATTTGTTGTTTTCTTGTCCTGTTTTTAGCATTAGTTTGAGTTATTATGTAGTGTATGTGTGTGGGAGGGGTGGGAGAAACGTTCTTAGTCTCTTCCTTTTGGGGGGACGCAACTTTTCTTGTTGTATCCCCCGTCTGCGTCTCCGTCTGCGCTGAGGCCTATCGCGGAGCTGGCAGCCTCCAACTCTAACTGCGACCGACCCGAGGCTCCGGAGGTAGAGCCAGCCAGGACTTACCAGCGCGGGGCTGGCCGACTTCGGGGCTGCGGCGGGTTCAGGCGTTCCGGCGGCCCGACTCGGAGCTGTGGCGGCTTTCTGATAGTGGTAGCGGCGGCAGCGACTTCGGAGGCCCGGCCGCGGGCCCAGTGGACGACATCGTCGGGAGCTCGCAGGTCACAGGTTGGTGACCTGTTTTTCCGGAGCTCCCGCGGCAACAGCTGCGTCCGCTGGACTGGAGGGCGGCAGCTTCGACAGCTTCGACCGCCCCGGGCCGCAGAGTTGAACCGGCCCGCTCGCGGAGCGCGGTTCACCCGCGGGACTTATTTACATCACCCGGTGCGGTCACAACATCGGAGGCCCGGGTCACCTCAGCGCAGAGGAAGAGGAAGAGGAAGAAGGGAAGAGACAAAGACAAGATTTTTGCCTTCCACCACAGTGAGGAGGTGTCTGGTGAACTCACTGTGGTGGATGTTAAATATGTGTTTATTGTGTGTTTTTGTTATTTACTATATGTATGACTGCAGGCAACGAAATTTCGTTCAGACCGCAAGGTCTGAATGACAATAAAGTTTTCCAAGTTCCAAGTCCAAGTATACTCACTAAACTGATATAAATTTCCAAACACCTTAAGCAATTATCCTTGCCTTCTTCCAATACTCTAATCAGTTTCTAATCCAGATTGGTAACTAGAGTTGGAGCTGTACAGTGTGAAACAGGGCCTTCAGCCCACTTTGTCCATGTTGACAGGTTGCATACATCTAAACACATTTTAGATTGCATAGAAACACAGTGTTTCTTGCCCAGAGTGGGGGAATCGAGAACCAGAGGACATAGGTTTAAGGTTAAGAGGGAAAGGTTTAACAGGAACCTGAGGGGTAACGTTTTCACACAGCAGGTGGTGGTGTATGGAACGAGCTGTCTGAGGGAGTAGTAGAGGCATTTAAGAAACATTTAAGAAACATTTAGACAGGTACATGGATTAGACAGGTTTAGAGGGATATGGGCCAAACACAGGCAGATGGGACATGTTGGATGGTGTGGGAAGTTAGGCCGAAGGACCTAATTCTATGCTGTAAGACTATAATTTTATGAATGCCTGAAAAAATCTTGAAATAGTTTTAACGTGTTTTGGTTAAAAAAATTGAATA
Source organism: Okamejei kenojei (assembly GCA_035221665.1). Lineage (NCBI taxonomy): Eukaryota > Metazoa > Chordata > Chondrichthyes > Rajiformes > Rajidae > Okamejei > Okamejei kenojei. The sequence goes on from CM069141.1 coordinate 51,134,574, forward strand.
TACTGTATATGCAGTGCACTCATTGCATTTCCTTTAGCTAGGCTTTCTGTTACTAGTTGCTAGTGAAGAACACTATCAGGTTTGTCAAGTGTATCCTTGCTTTCTGAAATCAGTGTTGGCAACTTCTAATTATTTTCACTTCATTGAATAATGGAATGATATAGAACATTTTGACCGTCAAACCTATTCCGGCTCGATTGGTGTGTTCAATTAATCCTACTTCACTGCTCTTCCCCACAGTTCTTTTCCCAATCTGTTTCCTCGGGCTACTGACTTCTCTGCCACTGGAAATAGTTTTTCTTTATTTGCTCTATTAAACTCCTCATGTGTTTGCTTTATCTGTATACCATAAGACATAGGAGCAGACTTAGGTCATTCAGCTATCGAGCCTGTTCCACCATTCCATCATGGCTGATCTATTTTTTTCTTTCAACCCTGTTCTACTGCATTCTCCCTGTAACCTTGACACCTTTACTAATCTAGAAACTGTAAACCTCTGCTTTAAAAATACCCATTGCTGTGTGTGACAATGAATTCCACAGATTCACCACCTTCTGGCTGAAGAAATTCCGCCTCAACTCCGTTCTACAAACCTGCATGTCTTTGGAATGTGGAAGGAAAATGGAGCACCCGGAGAAAGCCCACACAGCCACAGGGAGAATGTAGGAACTCTGCACAGAAAGCACCCATAGTCAAGATTGAACTCGGGTCTCTGGCACTATGAGGCAGCAACTCCACCGCTGCACCACTGAGCCGCCATTGATAAATAATTGAATAGACTAAATAGACACAAAATACTGGAGTAACTCAGCTGGTCAGGCAGCATCTCTGGAAAAAAGGAATTGGTGACATTCCTTTTATCCAGAGGTGCTGCCTGACCCGTTGAGTTACTCCAGCACTTTGTGTCTATCTTATAAACCAGCATCTGCAGTTCCATTCTACACACAATTGTTTAAATAATTATCCATTTGAGACAAAGATGAGGAGAAGGTTCTTCTTTGTGATGGTCACAAATCTTTGGAGTTCTTTACCACAGAGGAACTATGAAGGTTGACTCAATACACAATCAAGATTGAGGTAGAAAGTTAGGCTTCAAGGGAATCAGAGTTATGGGGATAGGCAGGAAACAGGAGTTAAGGTCAAAATCAGATTAACCATGATCTTATTGAAAGGTAGACCGAACTCAAGGGATTGCATGGAATACTCCTGCTTCAATTTATTTTGCTTTTTATGTTGCTGTGTTGCCACTTATGTGGAAAGGAACATTTTATCTTTCCACAGCCAATATCAGTATCAATCTTCGTCAAAGATCAACTGGATGAAAATGGCTTCTCTTTACTCAAACTATATGTTTTATGCCTCAAACGTGGTACCGGGGACACACTATGAGAATTATTCCTTTCTTTACGATAAATATCAGCAGTTGAATATTTTTCCATCATTATCAGTTCTTAGCAACTAAGTTGGCATTAACATTTGCAAAAGACTTTGTTTCCTGACACGAATATTTACAAATATACCACCAGGGAGCGCCACATTATGGCAGCCTCGACAACAGTCTGTCCGTCTTTTCGTCTTTTTTTTGTTATCATTTGTGTGTTTTAAAAGTTTATGTTAATATCTCTGATTTGTTTTATGTGGGGAGTGGGGGAGGGCGTCGGGGAAACTTTTTTTCTATCTCTTACCTTGCTGGAGATATGATTGTTTTCCAGATCGTATCTCCGGTCGCTCTGCAGCCTAACATCGTGGAGCTGGAGTACTTGCTCGGGACTGACTTTGAGCCCCACCACGGGGAAATGGACATACCATCGGAGCCAATTTATTGCCTGAGATCGACGCTCCAACTGTGGCCTACGGATTTCACTATCGAGGAACTCGCAGTCAGGAAGCTCCAAACGACGCAGAAGGTTCAACCAACCCCGACCCGGGTCAGATCGCCCGACGCGGGGGGGCTGAGGTTCCCCCCTGATGCAGGAGCTTGATTGCCCCAGCGCAGAGAGCTCGACCACCGGCTACGGGATCCAAGATCGCCCCGTCAATGGAAGGCTCGAGGACCGGGAGAACAAAGAAGGGGAGAGATGGAACCTTTTTTGCATTCCATCACAGTGAGGAATGTGGAGGAGTCACTGTGGTGGATGTTCATGTTAAAATGTATTTTGTATGTTTTGTTGCTTTTTAATAGTAATGATTGTTTGGCAAATTAAATTCCTCGTATGTTGCAAAACATACTTGGTTAATAAAGTATGATTATGATTACGACTATGATTATGAAATATGCAAAATAAACCAATAAAAGAAGACACAAAGTGTTGGAGTAACTCAACAGGTCAAGCATCTTCTCTGGAGAACATTGACAGGTGATGTTTCAGGTCGGTTCCCTTCTTCAGATTCAAAACATTACCTATCCATGTTCTCCAGAGATGCTTCCTGCTAAGTTATTCCACCACTTTGTATCTTTTTTTGTAAACCAACATCTGCAATTCCTTCATCCCTTTAATAATGGGCTCCACCCTTCCTTGGTCATCTAATGCTAGCCCTAATTTGCTCTGGCCTTTTCCTACCTCTAGTTCCACCCCCCACCCCTACTTTGAACCTGAAGAAGGGTTCAAGCCCAAAATATCATCCATCCTTTATCTCCAGAGATGCTGACTGATCCATTAAGTTACTCCAGCACTTTGTGTCTATATGCATTTCCTTCGGCCTACTGACAAATAAAATGCAGCTTGTAAGTTGCATTCTGATATATTATTCATATCACTGGACCAACTAGTTTAATTCATTGGTCCACTCACAATTCCTGTCCAGTAAAGTATGTTTGAGAGTATACTGAGATCATTCCACCAGGTGGCACTTCAATGGCAGCCTCGCCTCCAGTCTGTCTGCATTTTTGATCTTTTTTTTGGTTATTATTGGTGTTTAAAAAGTTTGTGTTAATGTTCTCCGGATTGTTTTATGTGGGGGGTGTGGGAGGGGGTCGGGGGAATCTTTTTTTCAATCTCTTACCCTGCCGGAGATGCGATTGTTTTCCGGGTCGTACCTCCAGTTGGCTAACATCGTGGCGCTGGAGGCCTTGCTCGGGACTGACTTTGAGCCCCACCGCTGGGCCGTGGACTTTCCATCGGAGCGGATTCCTTGCCTGGGATCGACGCTCCAATTCTCAATCTTTTACCTTGCCTGCGGACTTTAACATCAAGGAGCTTGCAGTCTCCGGTTGAGATCGACGTCGGGAAGCTCCAAAACCGCACGACGTTCGATTAGCTCCGACTTGAGGTAGATCGTTCAGCATGGGGGAGCTGAGAATCCCCCCCAATGCAGGAGCTTGATCGCCCCGATGAGGATGCCCACCGCTGGCTACTGGAGTAAGATCATCCCGTCAACGGAAGCTTAGAGGTCCCCGACCGCTGGAGGACCAAGAAGGGGGAGATTTTTTTTTTTTGCCTTCCATCATAGTGAGGAATGTGGAGGAGTCACTATGTGGGATGTTCATGTTAAAATGTATTTTGTGAGTTCTGTTGCTTTTAATTGGTATGACTGTATAGCAAATCAAATTCCTCATATGTTGCAAAATATACTTGGCTAATAAAGTATGATTATGATTATGATTATTTCTGATGTTACTTAATTTGAGTTTCTAACAATGACTTTTTTTTCTAAACCCACCAATAATTCAACACAAGTTCTATAATCTGTGACCTGGGTTACAAAATGTAACCTCTCTACTTCTCAATTCCATCCTAGAAGCATAGGATAAATCTTAGTAAAGCACCGATTGAAACATAGTTGAGGTATTGAATCTGATTCTGGTCACAGAGACTTGCTGAGAGGCTCACCAAGGGACAACACAGTGGCGCAGGGGTAGAGTTGCTGCCTTACAGCGTCGGAGACCCGGGTTCGATCCTGACTATGGGTGCTGCATGTATAAATTTGTATTTGTCTCGGCCCTTCCAGTCACCATTTGTTTTCCCCTAGTCCTCTATCTGCACTCAGACCATATCCCTCCATTCCCTTCATGTGTTAAAATCGATCCTGGCTGGAAGCTTTTCCTCCCAGGTCTGTCTCCTCATGTCATGCCCTTTCCCCTCCTCAATGCGTATCCACGTCAACTCTGGTTTGAAGGTTAACCTTCTGCGCTCCAAAGAATAAAGACCTCAGTAAAAATTGTAAATCTCCTCTGACTCTCCTATTTTGTTGACATCCTTCCTATAACTCGTTGAAGGACAATTTTAACATGTGTTGATTTATAAAGTGATTGCTGGTATGGCGCCCTCTTTCCACAGATTCCTCAGTGTCCTATTTTGGCCCAGGGGCCTACTTCTATCTTTAAAGTAAACTAAAGACTGATACAATGTAGGAACAGCCCTTTGGAGATACAATGTAGGAACAGGCCCTTTGGCCCACTGAGTTAGTGCAGACCATTAACAAAAGTTTACATTAAGCTCAATTTTAAAAAATATCTCTCCACTAATGAGATCATCTATATACTTAAAAGTCTCATCTTGACCACTTCCTGTCTGCGCTGTATATTGATTTTAGAAAAAATGCTACCATATATTGTTATGATCTTTGGCTGTCTTACTCACAGTCCTCTTCCACTGATCAGGCCCCAAGGATTTTTCCCATCGATGAAAAATAAAAGAGTTATGAGTGTTTAAAAAACCTTGAGATCCTCTCGCCTGTCAATCACTGCGATGAAGGTAACACCCCTTCCGGGGGGGGGGGGGGGGGGGGGGGGGGGGGGGGCGGACTATAAAACCTCAGATCCCTGAACATGACTTGGCCACTCTGCAAGATCATGAGGGGGAGGCCACATCCCTCATTCTAAGCTGGGAATCAACTGAACTGTGAGTCTGCAATGTACTTGAATAAATGATTTGTTAGCCCTTAATGAAAATGAAATGAGTTGTTTGGCCTGCTGCCCTGCCTGTACTTGAAACTGCAATGCTTTATTAGAACCGACTGTGTTTGATTCAAAAGACCCGCTCATTTTGTGACTTCCACTTAGTGGACAGGTCGCGCTGATTGCGTAATTTCTGGTGAGTGCAGAGGGCGCGCAGATTGCGGAGGTGCTACTGACTGCGGAAGCCCCAATGTGTGTGCGTGTGTATGTGTGAGTGTATGTGTGTACGTGTGCATGTGTGAGTGTATGTGTGTGCATGAGTGTATGTGTGAGTGTATGTGTGAATGTACATGTGAGTGTATGTGTGTGAGTGTATGTGTGTGTGTGTGTGTGTGTGTGAGTGTACGTGCGAGTGTACGTGTGTGTATGTGTGGGTGTATGTGTGATGGTACATGTGAGTGTACATGTGAGTGTACATGTGAGTGTACATGTGAGTGTACATGTGAATGTATGTGTGACTGTCAGTGTGTGTGTGTGAGTGTGTGTGTGTGTGTGTGAGTGTGTGTGTGAGTGTGTGTGTGTCTGTGTCTGTTTGTGAGTGTCTGTGTGTGAGTGTATATGTGTATGAGTGAGTGTACGTGTCTGTGAGTGAGTGAGTGTGAGTGTGAGCGAGTGTATATGTGTGTGTGTGTGTGTGTATGTGTGTGTATGAGTGTATGTGTGTGGGTGTGTGTGAGTGTGTATGAGTGTATATGTGTGTGTGAGTATATGTGTGTGTGTGTGAGATTGGGTTTGCTTGAAGTGCTGTGAGATTGGATTCGCTGTCGGCACTCTGCTTGAAGTGCTGTGACATTCGATTTGCTGCCTGCACACTGCTGGAAGTGCTGAGAGATTGAATTTGCTGCCTGCGCTCTGCTTGAAGTGCTGTGAGATTGGATTCACTGCCTGCACTCTGCATAAACTGCTTTGAGATTGGGTTTGCTGCCTGCACTCTGCTTGAAGTGCTGTGAGATTGAATTCGCTGCCTGCACACTGCTTGAAGTGCTGTGAGATTGGATTCGCTGCCTGCGCTCTGATTGGGTGCTGTGAGATTGGATTTGCTGCCTGCACTATGCATAAATTGCTGTGACATTGGATTTGCTGCCTCCACGGAATGATGACGAGGTAAATTCTCAGATTTGCTTTGTTAAAATTTGACAGCTCAATCTCTCTATATTAAAAAAGTCCCTTTTTTATGAACAGCAAGAGACATCAAGAGGCAATGAGCAGCAGAACGCAACAATAGACACAACAAGAAATAAATTAATAAATCATCTTTAACATTTAAATTGTTGTTATATTTTAAGAGTCATTCACATTTTAAACTTTAATAAATCCCTTTTCCACTTGCCATGCCTGCGTGTTCTTCAACACAATGGGTACCTAATAGGCAGGAATGGCTGCACTATCGAAGAGCCACTAAGTGTGCATGGGGGGGAAGTTGAGGGAGGGGAGATGCACTGAATGCGTGGGGGGGAGGGGAATGGCAAGGAGCAGAGTAGGTGGGTGAAGGGAGAGGGGATGACTGAGTGAACTGCTACCACACCAGCCATGTGTGACTAGACTGCCAGCCCACCAGCCATGAGTAAGTGAACTGCCAGCCCACCAGCTGTAAGTGACTGAAGTGCCAGCCCACCAGCCATGATGTAGTGAACTGCCAGCCCACCAGCCATGATTCTCTGAACTGCAAGTCCAAGAATCCATTCAGTCCACAATGTCCATACTAGCCCTCTGGAAACCAGTCCCTTCAACCTACAACACCCATAATAGCGCTCCAGAGATCCACGCAAGGATAGACTTTCCTCCTTCATTGCTGTGATCTAAAAAAAGATGAAAATGTCTAAAATTGATTGTCCATCCTCTCCCCCTTCTCTCTCACAGTGTCTGTCACTTGTTTTCGGCAGAATTTGTAGCAGTTCCTGAGCTGCCAGCCCGCCAGGCCTGAGTTACTGTGCTGCCAGCCTGCCAGGCCTGAGTGGCTGAGCTGCCATGCCTCAGGGACTGAGCTGCCAGTCCAATATTCCAGTCGGCCCACAATGTCCATACTAACCCTCTGGAAACCAGTCCCTTTGGTCCACAACACCCATGCTAGCGCTCCAGAAAACCCCCACCCTCTGGCCAGCAATATTGGAATTGGTGGAGAGATGGAATATTGCATTTGGGGACCAGCACTCCCATATGAAGCAGGTACCTAATGCGTCCCACTTAGTCCAGTTAACACTTTGCAAAGGATGAGGAGGGTCCAGAAAGTAAAATTTACTGGGATGTTTCCAGAGATGATAAATGAGGTGTTAGCATGGAGGAGTTGCAGCAATTCTCCTTGAAGAGAACAAAGAGTTAGAGGATATTTGACAGTAGGGTACAAGGTCTTGGGGACACAAGGAACTGCAGATGCTGGAATCCTGAGCCAAATACAAAGTGCTGGAGGAATTCAACAGGTCAGGCAGCATCTCTGAAGGACATGGAAAGGTGATGCTTTGGGTCGGGATGCTTTCTCAGACTGGGCAAGTGGGCAGAGGAATGGTGATTGAAAATGAATACGGAGAAATGTGAGATGTTGCATTTTGACAAGTCTAACATGGGCAGGACCTACACACTGAACAGAAAAGCTCTAGGGGTTGTTGTAGATCAGAGGGATCTAGGAGTGCAGATACAAATGTCCTTGAAAGTGGCATCAAACATATGGAGCGGGTGGTCAAAAAGACCTTTGGCACATTGACCTTCAACAGTCAGAGTATTGAATAGAGAAGATGGGAGGTCATGTTGCAGTAATATAAGACGTTAGTAAGACCACATTTAGAGTATTGTGTTCAGTTTTGGTCACCGTGTTACAGGAAAGATGATGTCAAGCTGGAAAAGATGCAGAAAGTGTTTACGAGGATATTGCCAGAACCTGAGGTTCTGAGCTATAGGGAGAGGTTGAGAAGGCCCACACTTTATTCCCTGGAGTGTAGGAGGATTAGGAGTGATCTTATAGAGGTGCATAAAACCGTGAGAGGTATAGATCAGGTAAACATACAGTCTTTTGCCCAGAGTAGGGTAATCGAGAACCGGCGGACATAAGTTTAAAGTTAAGGTAGAAAGATTTAATAGAAAACTGTGGGGTACCTTTTTCACACAAATGGTGGTGGGTGTAGGGAATGAGCTGCCAGAGGAGGTAGTTGAGGGAGGGACTTTTACAATGTTTAAGAAACATTTACACAGGTACATGGATAGGACACGTTTAGAGGGATATGGACCAAACACGAGCAGGTGGTATTAAAGTAGATGGGGCATCTTGGTCGGCGTCGAAGGGAATGTCTCCGAGCTATATGACTCTATGATTCTAGACTGATTCAGAATCATGACTGGTTTCAACAGCATAGATCGAATTCCCATTAATTGCTCGATCAAAGATAAAGTATCGGAGGTTGAAAGCATTGGATAAAATATACAGAGGACAAGCTTTTACACCGAGATTGACAATAATAATCTGTTTTTTGCTGCCTGTGAACGTGATGGAAACAGTCACTTTAGTCCAGGGAACTGGACAGGCACTTAAGGGGATATAATTTGCTGGGCTACAGTGAAAGATTTAGGGAATGGGATGAACTGGATTGCTTTATAGAGAGCCAGCATGGTTCAATGGGATGAATGATCTACAGTAACAATTCTAGATTTAGTACTAGTTTAAAATAAAATGATCAGCTGTGCTTCAGTTGGGAGTTGGCTCGACATTGAGAAAATTATCATTTCATGAAGTATTCTCATGGCTGATGTGAACTGACTTCACATCAGCCATGATCGTATTGAATGGTGGTGCAGGCTCGAAGGGCCGAATGGCCTACTCCTGCACCCATTTTCTATGTTTCTCTGTTTCTATGTTTCTATGACTTCCTCACTGGTTTAGTTTAATTTATTGTCACTTGTACCGAGGTACAGTGAAACGTTTTTGTTGACTACTAACCATGCAGCGGAAAGACTATACATGATTGCAATTGAGCTATCCACAGTGTATAGATACATGATGAAGGGAATAATGTGCAAGATAAAGTTCTGTAAAGTCCAATTATAGATAGTCCGTGGGTCTCCAATGATGATAGCTCAGGACCGCACTCTAGTTGATGATAGGATGGTTTAGTAGCCTGATGCCAGCTGGAAAGAAACTATCCCTGAATCGGAAGGTGTGGGTTTTCACATTTCTGTACCTTTTTTCTATGGGAGAGGGGAGAAGAGGAAGTGAAACATGTCTGTGAGATGCTGCTGCTCAAAAAAGGAGTAAAGTGGTGGAGTAAATTTATGGGTCAGGAAGCATCACTGGAGAATATGGATAGGTGACGTTTTGGGTCAGTTCATAAGGTCTTAAAGTCGTTCAGCCCATCAAGTCTACTCTGCTATTCAATCATGGCTGAACTATCTCTCCCTCCTAACCCCATTCTCCTGCCTTCTCCCCATAACCTCTGACACCTGCACTAATCAAGAATCTATCTATCTCTTTCAAAATATCCATTGTCTTGGCCTCCACATCCTTCTGTGGCAAAGAATTCCACAGATTCACTACCCTCTGACCAAAATGTCCTTTGACACTGGGGGGTTTACAGCACAATAGATAAATTCGACAGCAGTGGGCGTTGGAGAGTGTGGAACTGATTTGTTGACTTGGACTTGGATTGTTTTGGATTGGATTGGATTGTCTGATTGTTCTCACACTTGAACCAATTTTTCTCAGGAATGCCGGAAGTTGTAGGGTGACAGGATATGTGACATGTAAAATTATGAGAGGCAGAGGTAGTGTAGACTGTCAGTGCCTTTTTTCCCAGGATGGAAAAATCAAATACCAGAAGCTTTAAGGTGAGAGGCGCAAAATTTAAAGGAGATGTGCGGGGCACTTTTTTTTTACACAGCGGGTGGTGAGTGCCTGGAATGCACTGCAGGGGGTGGTGGTTGTAAGCAGAAAGATTAGTGGCATTTAAAAAACTTTTGGATAGTTATATGGATATGCAGGGAATGGAGGAATATGGGTTTTTGTGCAGGCAGATAAGTGATGGTTTTGGCATCGTGTGTCGCATGGACATTGTGAGTCAAATATCCTGTTCTTGTGCTGTATTGTTCTATGTTCTATGATTCACAATACACAAGCACAATATGAGACAGAACTTCAGGTTGATGAAAATCAACAAAACTGCAGATGCCTGAAATCAGTAATAAACTCGGTATGTGTGCTGATATACTACCGTGGTATAATGCCGAAAACTATATTTTGTACTTGGTATATTTCCCTTTACTCTACCCATTGTAAAAAAAAGGACAAAAAGTGTTGGTGTAACTCAGCAGTTCAAACTGCATCCAAAGGTGCAGCCTGACCTGCTGAGTTACTCCAGCACTTGGTGTTCAATCAGTCTGAGAAAGGGTCATGACCCTAAACGTCACCTATCCATGTTCTTCAGAGATGCTGCTTGACCTGTTCAGTTACTCCAACACTTCTTTCTCTTTATAGGAAACCGTCATCTGTAGTTCCTTGTTTCTACCTGTTGTATCTGAGTTTGACTTGATTGTATTTCTGTACAGTATTACCTGATTGGATAGTATGCAAAACAAAACTTCTCGCAGTGCTTTGATACTCATGCCAAAAATAAACCTAGACCTAAACCTAAACCTATCTCAGATAGTTCCAAACTCCATTCTCACAGGCACCATGATTCATCAGATAATTGTACATTTTGTGTTTTTTTTTAAATAATTGATACACTTTCCTCAAACAGAGATGGCAGAAAATGTGAAAACTTAATGGGCCGCTGAACAAAGGTTCTCTTCCCTACAAATCTCTTTGTAAAAATCTACTTATTGCCTTTTTTTTTAAAAAGTGCCCTTTAATTATTCCACTCTATTGCATTGGAGTGGAGCCTAGATTTCTGCAGTATCCATTGTCATTTTTGTAAAGGCAAATTGAGAGGCTCAATTATAGATTCCTGTTGCTGTCAAGAGTATGTATTAATAAGATTTGGGCCATGGACCAAAATGAAGTGTTACACATATTAGAGCCTCATTAATTTCTCCTGGATGTGAACTTCCAAATTTTTTGTTTTAGTCCCAAAAAAACTACTTATGCGATAGTGTTTTTGTATCTCTGGGACAGAAAAACAAATCTGAATATGATGCATGCACAGTGGCACATTGGCAGAGCTGCCATCTTCCAGCACCAGAGACCCAAGTTCGAACCTGACTACGGGTGTTGGCTGTACGGAGTTTGTATATTCTCCCTGTGACCACATTGGTATTCACTGGGTGCTCCAGTTTCCTCCAAAACCATTCCAAAGATGTACAGGTTTGGAGGTTAATTAGCTTTTGTAAATTGTATGCAGTGTGTAGGATAGAACTAGTATATGGGTAATTGCTGGTCAGCATGGACAAGTTGGGCCAAAGGGCCTGTTTCCTCGCTGTATTGCTCGACATGAGTTGTCTCTGGGTGCTCCGGTTTCCTCCCACACTCCAAAGACTTACAGGTTAATTGGCTTTGGTAAAATTGTATATTGTCCTTAGTGTGTGGGATAGTACGAGGTGATTGCTGGTCGGCGCGCACTACGTGGGCCAAAGGGCCTTTTTCCGCATTGCATCGCTAAAGTCTAAAGTCTAAAGTCTAAAGTCATGTCCAAAAAAAAAGATGCATTCATTAAACCACAATAACTTGAAAAGACATGATGACGATTTAATACATGAAGGGCCATTGAGTCCTTGCAAAATGTCTTTGTTATTTTCAAGTTGTGAACGTTCATCCATTAAGATGGCATTACGGCATTAAAATACTGAGGCAATAAATACTTGTGTGCTGATATTACAAAGCTTCATTTTGTTGTTGGAAAATGGTAGAGATGGGACACTGAGCTTTAAGAGCCTCTTGTGTCCTGAAGTTATTGGAAATGTAATTGATGAATGGATTTAATGAATTTTAACCCTCCTAAGTTGCATTATCCCTATTGTACTGTTCAGGGAAAAAAAAACCTCTAATGATGGATTCTTGTGTGTTAAGAAAGTCTAACAACATTACAGGCTTGCAAGCGATCAATGAAGAAAATAAGGTCTGTGAAAATGAAAGGATGCAAAGTTGCCACATCCATTATGAGTGCAAGGGCCAGGGAAACTAGTTCTGAATGTGGGGAGAATTAAATGGAACTAATGAGAGATTCGTGTGATTGGGTGCTTGATGAACCACATGGACTTGATGAGCTAAAGGGCCTGTTTCTGTGCTTTAAACTTGGAGATACAGCGTGGACACAGGCCTTTCAGCCCACCGTGTCTGCGCCAACCAGCAGTCACCCCGTCCACTAGTACTATCCTACACATTGGGGATGATTTACGATTTTTACCAAAGAAAATTAAGCTGCAAACCTGCACATCTTTGGAGTGTGGGAGGAAACGAGAGCTCCAGGGGAAAACCCACACGGTTACAGGGAGAACGTACTATACAAACTCCGTACAGAGAGCATCCATAGTCAGGATCAAACATGGGTCTTTGATGCTGTGGGGCAGCAGCTCTACCCGCTGCACCACTATGACGAGTTAAAAGATCATACAAGGGATAGCAGCATAGACCAGCGCGGAGAATATGCGCCACGGTCCAGGAACCCGCTCGGAAGGCCCGGCTCACCCGCCCAGGTGTGGAAGGAGTGAGACAGAGGGCCGTTCTTTAGCCAACCTACACCTTACAACCATGGATGCTGAACAAAGGGCCGTTTTAAAGATGGCAGCAGATGGTGGAGATTAGCGGTGCTGCCAAGGCAAGGGGCCTGTAAGGTCAAGATAAGACTGATCTCGTAAGAACTTAGAAATTTTGTGGGCGACAGAAATTTTGTGGGCAACTCTCTGTGTAGGAAGGAACTGCAGATCCTAGTTTACACCGAAGATAGACACAAAATGCTGGAATAACTCAACAATTCAGGCAGCATCTCTGGAGAGAAGGAATGTTCTCTCCTGAGATGCTGCCTGTCCCGCTGAGTTACTGCAGCATTTTGTGGCAACTCTTTTCTTACTGTCTCAATTACTATTACACTACAATCTTTGCACTTTTGTACTTATCTATGATTGTGCTGTAGTATGATTTTACTGAATTGTATGCAAAACAAAGATGTTCATAGTGCCTGGGTACATAGGTTCATGTGACCATAAACTTCATCATCATCATCATCATCATCATCATCATCATCATTATCATCATTATCATCATCATCATCATCATCATCATCATACATGACCTTAGACCATTGAGTCACACAGCACACAGTCCATAAAACCATCAAGTAGCAACTCACATCAGTGCTATTTTGTTTTACCTCACATTCTCATCAACTTTCCCCAGATTCCACCACTCACTTCAGCACCAGTGGTTCTTCAACCTACAGTGGCCAATTGATCAACCCAACTTGCACATCTCTGGCTGCTGAGAGGAAATCAGTGAGTTTGGGAAAACCCCACAAGGGTCTCAGAGGGAGCAAATGCAATCTCAATGCAGACAGGGCGGCACAGTAGCACAGCGGTAGAGCTGCTGCCTCACAGCACCAGAGACCTGGGCTTGATCCTGACAACTGGAGGTGCTATCTATGTGGAGTCTGTATGTTCACCCTGTGACAGTGTGTGTTTTCTCAGGGTGCTCCGGATTTGTCCCACATTCCAAAGACGTGCAGGTTTGTAGGTTAATTGACTTCCATAAATTGCCCTGAGTGGATAGGACGCAAAGATAACATGGAACTAGTATATGGATAATCAATAGTTGGCATAGACCTGATGAGTCGAAGTGCCTGTTTTCACACTGTATCTCTAAAGAAAACTAAATCGATGCCAGACAGTACTAGAGGTCATAATTTAAACAGTCAACGGAACGAGGACATGAAACGCTATATACTTCTCTTTCCACGGAGGCTGTCTGGCCCATTGTGTGAATCCAGCATTTTCTGTTTTGATTTCAGTTTTCAAGCATCAGCATTTTTATTTTTATTTTAATTTCTGGTGTGGGATTCAACATGGTTAAGAATCCAAGGGCAGATTGCTTTACTGCCAGACAATCCCAGCAAGCTTGTGCTTTGAGCAGTGAATGTAGTGTCAGATTTGACCTGAAGAAATTTTCAGGAGGTTCAAGGCTTCCACATTTCTTTCATTTAGAGTTTTGTTTAGAGATAGAGCATAGAAACAGGTCCTTCAGCCCACCGAGTCCATGCCGACCATCGATCACCCCCTACAATAGTTCTAACCCACACACTGGGGACAATTTAAATAAACCAATTAATCCTAATGGGTAAAAGTTAGAAGAATGGGGTTAAGAGAGAAAGATAGACCAACTATGATTGAATGGTGGAGTAGACTTGATGGGCTAAATGGCCTAATTCTGCTCCTATTACTTATGAACTTATGAAAGCTGCACACCTTTGGGATGTGGGAGGAAACGGGAGCACCTGGAGAAAAGCCACGCAATCACAGGGAGAATGTACAAACTTCATACAGACAGCATCTGTAGTCAAGATCGAACCTGGGTCTCTGGCGCAACAAAGCAGCAACTCTACCGCTGCACCACTGTGCTGTCCTTTGGGTACACATGTGGCAAAAGCTAGAACCTATTGGGATTTATGTGCATGAATACAGAATCAGTATTTTGTGGAAAATACTTAGTTTATATTTATATTTAGTGCATTGAGTTCCCTGAATTCAAGGAATGACCTCAAAAGATCTGAACTTCATGTGATTAAATTTCCAAACTTTGCTTTGAAATTTGGAGTGGAAAAATTGGAAATTTGAACTAAATAGTATATTATTCCATTACTTCTGATAATACTCATCTTAGATTTATATTTTGAAAGCTGTCATTCTGGTCAATTTAATTAGAAATGTATACTTTGTAGCGAAATGTATTTCTAATTTATAGTACCCAAAACTGAATTAATACTTTGAAGAGAAAAATGATCAAAAGATCACAAGGTATAGCAGGAATAATAATGCTGTCCATGGCATTTTTATGATGTTATAAAAATCTGCTTTTGGAAATGTTCTTAACTTTTTTCACAGGAAAATAAACAGTTTCTTCCCAGCTGTTATCAGACAATTGAATGATCCTGCCAAAAACTTGAGAGCAGTCTTGACCTATTATCTCCCCTTGAGTTACTCCAGCACCTTTTGTTTTGCTTAATGCAGACTCGATGGGCCAAATAGCCAAATTCTGCTCCTATGTCTTATGGTTTTATGTAAGCTCAACTCGTCTTTCCTCGTAGTATTACCCGCCCATTACCCACCCATTCCAGGTATTTTGGAGACACAAGATACAACAGGTGCTGGTTTACAAACAAGAAATACACAAAATGCTGGAGAAATTCAGCAGTTCAGGCAGTATTCCAAGAGTCTGAAGGAGGTTCCTCATTGGAAATCCTCAGACTATCTTTGATTGGGCTTTATTGGACTTTATCTTGCACTAACCATTATTCTCTTTATCATGTATCTGTTGTCAAATATACATAGCAAAACTTCCAGAAAACACCAAGGGATAGGGATAGGTAGAGTGCTTAAAAATGCTTAAAGTCCTCTTCATGTGTTATAATCAATCTGTGCTTTAAAGAAAGTTGAAATTGAACATGTGTGCTCAACACTTACTGCAGTCTTCTATAGTCAGATTATATTCCCTGTTGTTAAAGGACAAATGGCAATCATAAAACAATAAAATAAGGTTGAAAGGGTAACAGGACATTTGCTTATCAGTAATGGGGTGGAATTGTTGCTGTGTTTACTCTCCTGTGCCTTTTGGAGGTGCATGATTTATAATTGTTATAAGATCATTCAGAAGAAGGAAAAATACTTAAGTGCCTGCTGTAGTAAACAAAACATCAAAGGAAAATTCTGGATATAAGGAGCAGATGAATCTGTGTTCGGGAACTGTTCGCAGTGGTCACTGTATTTGGCATTCTTAAATAAAGTCTTGATTGTCTTTCCGATCTTTGTGTTGTGTTTTAAAGTTTACTTTAAACTGTACACTGTGGATGGCTCGATTGTAATTGTCTTTCCACTGACTGGTTAGTACGTAACAAAAGCTTTTCTTTGTACCTCGGTATACTTGACAATAAACTATACTAAACTCATGATTTTGTACACCTCTATAAGAGCACTTTTCATCCTCCTGCACTCCAAGGAATAAAGTCCAAGCCTGCTCAACCTAATGTGAAGGGTCGTTTCGGGTCGGGACCCTTCTTCAGACACTTGGTGAGATGAGCTTATATAAGGCCATAATACATAGCAGTAGCATTTTGGGTCTTGAGCCGAAACATCACCTACTACTTTTCTCCATAGATCCTGCCTCACCCACTGAGTCTTTCCAGCATTTTGTTGTCTACTGAGTAGCATTAGCCTATTTGGCCCACCACATCTCCATTGAGCAAAACAAAACGTTCTGGAGTAACTCAATGAGTAAGGCAATATCTAGGGATGGTATGAACAGAAAAAGTTTCACCTTAGGACCCTTTTTCATGCTGAATGGTGATCATAGGGCCATGTTCATAATACATAGGAGCAGAATAAGGCCTTTTGGATCAGCGAGTCTCTTCCACCATTCGATCATGGCTGATCTATTTTCCTCTCTCAACCCCATCCTCCCGCCTTCTTCCCGTAACCTTTGACACCCTTACTAATCCATAATCTATCAATCTCTGCTTTAATAATATCTAATGCCTTGTCCTCCACAGCCGTCTGAAACAATGAATCCTACAGACCATTTCATGGTTGACTTTTTAGATTAAAACCCTGCATCAGGAAAGAGAGTGAAAGGGGAAGATATTAAGTGTGACCTGGACAGTGGATGTGGAGAGTATGTTTCCACTGGTGGGAGAGTCTTGGACCAACGGGCATAGCCTCAAAATAAAATGATTCACCTTCAGAAAGGAGATAAAGAGGAATTCCTTTAGTCAGTGAATCTGTGGAATTCATTGCCACAGACAGCAGTGGAGGCCAAGTCATAGAGTAATAGAGTGATACAGTATGGAAACAGGCCCTTTGGTCCAACGCCCATATTGGCCAACATGTCTCAGCTACATGAGACGCACCTGCCTGCGCGTGGTCCACTTCGCTCCAAACCTGTCCTATCCATGTACCTGTCAAACTGATTGCGATAGTTACAGCCTCAACTACCTCATCTGGCAGCTTGTTCTATCAGGTAAAAGTTATAGAAGTATGAAAAGAGCATCTCCAGATTCAGGGACAGTTTCTTCCCAGCTGTTATTAGGCAATTGAATGATCCTGCCAACAACTAGAGAGCAGTCTTGACCTATTATCTCCCCTTGAGTTACACCCACCATGCTTTGTGTGAAAAAGTTACCCCTCAGAATCCTATTAAATAATTTCCCCTTCACCTTGTACCTATGTCCTCTGTTCCTTGCTTCCTCTACTCTTGGCAAGAGACTCTGTGCATCTACCCGATCTATTCCTCTCATGATTTTATACACCTATATAAGATCACCCCTCCTCCTCCTGTGCTCCATGGAATAGAGAACCAGCCTACTCAGCCTCTCCCTATCTCAGACACTCTAGTCCTGGCAACATCTATGTAAATCTTTTCTGAACCCGTTCAAGCTTGACAATATCTTTCCTATAACATGGTGCTCAGAACTGAACACAAAATTCTAAATGTGGTCTCACCAACGTCTTATACAACTGCAACATGACCTCCCAACCTCTACACTCAACACTCTGATTGATGAAGGACAATGTGCCAAAAGCCTTTTTGACCACTTTATCTACCTACGACTCGACCTTCATGGAACCATGCACCTGCACTTCTAGATCCCTCTGCTCTACAATACTCCCCAGAGGGATGCCATTTACCATGTAGGTCCTGCCCTTGTTAGACGTCCCAAAATGAAACACCTCACTGGGTATTTTTAAGGTGCAAATGGACAGATTCTTGATTAGTACGCATGTCATGGGTTACGGGGAGAAGGCAGGAGAATATGGTTGAGAAGGAAAGATACATCAGCCATGATTGAAAGGCGGAATAGGCTTGATAAGCTGAATGGCCTAATTCTGCTCCGAGATCTTATGAACTTATGATGTGTATAGAAGTCAGAGTGGGGCGTTACTCAGTGTCAGATGGAACACAGGTATGTGGCGTTCCTGCTTGCAAACCATTTCAATTCCCCTTCCCATTGCCACACTCAGAGTAGGTACAGAAGATTACAATTGCCATGTCGTCCAGTTGATTATATCGCCTTGGGTCTCCTGTACAATGTTATCCAATTGGTAGTAAATTCTCGTTACTATGTCCCTGATGTGTGTTTCCATCTCCAGGTGCGGACTAACTCATATCTTGATTGTGGTTCAGAGAAGCGTCTCTGATGTTCTAATATAATCTCAGTATATGACATGCAATTCGAGGGAAAAATAAATTATTCTAATAAAACACAGCATGACTGGATATTCTCTTTCTCTTGCTACTGCAGTATTCTTCACAAGACTTTGAGAAAATGTCAGAAAATGTTCTTGGTGAGGCTATATAAAGATGTAGTAAACAGAAAGTGTAGGAATATTCAGAGGGCCGAGAGTCTACAGTCAAGAGTTTTATTGTCATATGTCCCAGACAGAACAATGAAATTCTTACTTGCAGCAGCACAACAGAATATGTAAACATAGTATCTGTAAACAATATAATAAACGAGAAAAAAAGTTATATATATATATGTATATGTAGAAAGTACATATAAACAATGATCACATGGGAGGGCTGGTCCCCCAACGCAATATTCCACCTCTCCACCAATTCCAATACTGGTAACCAGTGGGGGAGGGGAGGGGGGGATTTCTGAAGCGCTAGAATGGGTGTTGTGGGCTGAAGGGACTGGTTTCCAGAGTGGTAGTATGGACATTGTGGGCCAAATGGATTCTTGGGCTGGCGGCTCAGTCACTCAAGCCTGGTGTGCTAGCAGCTCACTCATTCAAGGCTAGTGGGCTGAGAGTTGACTCAAGGCTATTCCTTGAAAGGTCCTTCAAGCAGGGTGCAAGGCCACCAAATTCAAGTGCAGTTTCATACCACTTCAACGACGGTACAAGGCCACCAAATTCAAGTGCAGTTACCTTCCACTTCAAGCAGGGTGCAAGGCCACCAAATTCGAGTGCTGTGTCATACCACTTCAAGCAGGGTGCAGGGCCACCAAATTTGAGTGCAGTGTCATACCACTTTAAGCAGGGTGCGAGACCACCAAATTCGAGTGCAGTTTCCTACCACTTCAAGCAGAGTGCAAGGCCACCAAATTCAAATGCAGTTTCATTCCATTTCAAGCAGGCTGCAAGGCCACTAAAGACAGAGAGTCGTGACCTCTCCCTCCCCTTCTTGCAGAGACTGAGCCACGCCCACACTTCCAGGTTTTATAGGCCCTACCACCAGAAGGGGCGTGGCCTTCATGGCGTGATTGACAGGAGAGAGAAGCTCAACATTTTTTAAACACTAATAACTCTTTTAGTTTTCAGCGATGGGGAAAATCCTCTGCACCTGATGAGCGGAGGGGGAGTAAGATGGTCAAAAGTCACAGCCGTACGTGGTAGCATTTTCCCTAAAATCAATATAAAGCGCAAACAGGAAGTGGTCAAGATTACACTTTTAATTATATAGATGGCAAGGCAACTTTTTCATTTTCAAACTAACTTTTCAATTAGGCAAGCCATTTTTTGCATAGTCAAATCTACTTTTCAATTAGGCAAGGCAACTTTTTCATTTTCAAACCAACTTTTCAATTAAGCAAGGCAACTTTTGCATTCTCAAACCAACTTTTCAATTAGGCAAGGCATTCTCAAACCAACTTTTCAATTAGGCAAGGCATTCTCAAACCGACTTTTCTATTAGGCAACGCAACTTTAGCATTCTCATACCAACTTTTCAATTAGGCAACGCAACTTTAGCATTCTCAAACCAACTTTTCAATTAGGGAAGGCAACTTTAGCATTCTGAAACCAACTTTTCAATTAGGCAAGGCAACTTTTGCATTCTCAAACCAACTTTTCAAATAGGCAAGGCACCTTTTGCATTCTCAAACCAACTTTTCAATTAGACAAGGCAACTTTAGAATTGTCAAACCAACTTTTCAATTAGGTAAGGCATTCTCAAACCAACTTTCCAATTAGGCAAGGCATTCTCAAACCAACTTTTCAATTAGGCAAGGCAACGTTATCATTCTCAAAACAGCTTTTCAATTAGGCAAGGCAACATTTGTATTCTCAAACCAACTTTTTAATTAGCCAAGGCAGCTTTAGCATTTTCAAACCAAAGGCAACACAGCTTTAGCATTTTCAAACCAAAGGCAACACAGCTTTTTTTCAAACAAAAGGCAACACAGTTTTAGCATTTTCAAACAAAAGGCAACACAGCTTTAGCATTTTCAAACAAAAGGCAACACAGCTTTTAGCAACACAGTTTTTAGCATTTTCAAACAAAAGGCAACACAGCTTTAGCATTTTCAAACCAAAGGCAACAGAGCTTTAGCATTTACAAACCAAAGGCAACACAGCTTTAGCTTTTTCAAAGCAAAACACACTTTTGCATTTTCAAACTACATTTTCAAACCACATTAAGGGCACTGACAGGTCAGTAAAACCACTCACAGTTTTGTAGACATGTGTTCAGTGTTATTCACAGCACAGACTGAGAACCATGACCTCCCGCTCCCCCATCTTGCAGTGAACTGAGGCACCTCCACACTTCTGGATTTTATAGTCCCTCCGGAAGGGGTGTGGCGTTCAGGAGAAAGAATCTCAACATTTTTCAAACATTAATAAGTCTTTTATTTTTCATCGATGGGAAAAACCCTCTTGTCCTGACCAGCGAAGTGGGACTGTGAGTAAGATGGCCAAAAATCACAGGGGTAAGTGGCAGCATTTTTTCTAAAATCAATATACAGTGCACAGGAAGATATCAAGATGAAACATTTAGTAATATACTAGACTAAGTGGGACCCATTGGGTCCCAGCTTCACACGGGAGGGGTGGTCCCCCAATGCATTATTCCACCTTTCCACCAATTCCAATATTACTGGCCAGTGGGGGGGTGGCTTTCTGGAGCACTAGTATGTGTGTTGTGGGTCAAATGGACTGGTTTACAGAGGGCTAGTATGGACATTGTGGGCCAAATGGAATCTTGGGCTGGCAGCTCAGTCACTCAGGCCAGGCAGCTCAGTCACTCAGGCCAGGCAGCTCAGTCACTCTGGCCAGGCAGCTAAGTAACTCTGGCCAGGCAGCTCAGTCACTCTGGCCAGGCAGCATTTTAGAACCAATAGAGACACTTTTTGCAAGCATTTTAGAACCAATAGAGACATGTTTTGCAAGCATTTTAGAACCAATAGACACTTTTTGCAAGCATTTTAAAACCAAATAGAGACACTTTCTGCAATCATTTCAGAACCAATAGAGACTTTCTGCAAGCATTTTAGAACCAATATACACTTTTTGCAAGCATTTTAGAACCAATAGACACTTTTAGCAAACATTTTAGAACCAATAGACAATTTTTGCAACCATTTTAGAACCAATAGAGAGACTTTTTGCAACCATTTTAGAACCAATAGACACTTTTACAGAGGGCTAGTAATTTAGGGGGGGGGGGGGTGGTCAGGACTATAAAACTCCGGATGCCTGGATGGGAATCAGTCACTCTGGAAGATCGCGATGGAGAGTCCACAACTGTGATTCTAAGCTGTGAATCAACTGAACTGTGAGCCTGTAACATACTTGCAATAAATGATTTGTTAGCCCTTAATGACAATGCAATGAAGTTGTTTGGCAATTTGGTGGCCTGCACTCTGCTTGAAATTCTGTGAAATTGAATGCGGTGGCCTGCACTCTGCTTGAAATGCTATGAAATTAAATGTGGTGGCATGCACTCTGCATGAAATGCTGTGAAATTGAATGTGGTGGCCTGCACTCTGCTTGAAATGCTATGAAATTGAATGTGGTGGCCT
Organism: Okamejei kenojei; assembly: GCA_035221665.1. Taxonomy (NCBI): domain Eukaryota; kingdom Metazoa; phylum Chordata; class Chondrichthyes; order Rajiformes; family Rajidae; genus Okamejei; species Okamejei kenojei. The sequence continues at coordinate 51,156,393 of CM069141.1, forward strand.
GCACTCTGCTTGAAATGCCATGAAATTGAATGTGGTGGCCTGCACTCTGCTTGAAATGCCATGAAATTGAATGTGGTGGCCTGCACTCTGCTTGAAATGCCATGAAATTGAATGTGATGGCCTGCACTCTGCTTGAAATGCTATGAAATTGAATGTGGTGGCATGCACTCTGCTTGAAATGCTATGAAATTGAATGTGGTGGCATGCACTCTGCATGAAATGCTATGAAATTGAATGTGGTGGCCTGCACTCTGCTTGAAATGCTATGAAATTGAATGTGGTGGCATGCACTCTGCTTGAAATGCCATGAAATTGAATGTGGTGGCCTGCACTCTGCTTGAAATGCCATGAAATTGAATGTGGTGGCCTGCACTCTGCTTGAAATGCCATGAAATTAATGTGGTGGCCTGCACTCTGCTTGAAATGCCATGAAATTGAATGTGGTGGCCTGCACTCTGCTTGAAATGCTATGAAATTGAATGTGGTGGCATGCACTTTGCTTGAAATGCTACAAAATTGAATGTGGTGGCCTGCACTCTGCTTGAAATGCTATGAAATTGAATGTGGTGGCCTGCACTCTGCTTGAAATGCCATGAAATTGAATGTGGTGGCCTGCATTCTGCTTGAATTGCCATGAAATTGAATGTGGTGGCCTGCACTCTGTTTGAAATGCCATGAAATTGAATGTGGTGGCCTGTGCTCTGCTTGAAATGCCATGAAAATGAATGTGGTGGCCTGCACTCTGCTTGAAATGCTATGAAATTGAATGTGGTGACCTGCACTCTGCTTGAAATGCTATGAAATTGAATTTTGTGGCCTGTACTCTGCTTGAAATGGAATGTCAAGGAATAGCCGTTAGTGAACTGCCAGCCCACCAGCCCTGAGTGACCGATCTGCCAGCCAACCAGCCCTGAGTAACTGAGTTGCCAGCACACCAGCCCTGAGTGACTGAGCTGCCAACCCACCAAGCCTGAGTGAATGAGCTACCAGCCTACCAGGCATGAGTGACTGAGCTGCCAGCCCACCAGGCCTGAGTGACTGAGCTGCCAGCACAAGAATCCATTTGGCCCACAATGTCCATACTGGCCCTCTGGAAACCAGTCCCTTTGGCCCACAACACCCATACTAGCACTCCAGAACCCCCCCCCTCATTGGCCACCAACATTGGAATTGGTGGAGAGATGGTATATTACATTGGGGGACCAGCCCTGTCGTGTGAACATGGGACCCAATGGATCCCACTTAGTCTAGTATATACATATATATATATGTATATACTAGGCAAAGAGACAAAACCAATGCCCTCAAGTCTATGTAGTTTAGAGCTTATTTGTAGGGTGTAGTGTTTAATAGCCTAATGGCTGCAGGGAAGAAGCTGTTCCTGATCCTGGATGTTACAGTTTTCAGGCTCCTATATTTCTTCCCGATGGCACGATAGAAACGAGTGTGCATTAATTAAGTAGCATCTGTTGAAAGAGAGGATGGAGGTAAATCTCCATGCTTCCCAACCTCTCCCCATAACTCAGCCCACAAGTCCTGGCAATAATCAACAAAAGCCATTCCGCATCCTTCTCAGCTTAATGCCATCCTTCCTATAACAGTGTGACCAAAACTGAACAAGATACTCCAAGTATGTTTTTAGTTTAAGTTGTGGAGATACAACGTGGAAACTGTTTGACTCCATGATGCTCTGACTCTACTTGTAACCTGCACTGTTAAACAGTACTTTGATTTCTTGTCTCATCCCAATGTGGACTTGGATCGATGACAATTCAGATGCCCAATGTATATTTACCCCAAGTTTTAGTTCCACGTTGGAAACGGAAGGAGACGCACAGAGAGATGATGCACTGGTATCAGTCATTTCACCATTCAGAATCTAAACTGTCCTATCTGACATTAACTCAGGGGTGGCACAGTGGTGCATTGTAGAGTTGCTGCCTTACAGCATCAGAGAGCCTGATTTGATCCTGACTACGGGTGCTGTCTGTACAGAGTTTATGCGTTCTCCCCGTGACCGCATGGGTTTTCTCAGTGCGCTCCGGTTTCTTCCCACACTCCAAAGACGTGCAAGTTTGTAGGTTAATTGGCTGCTGTAAATTGTCCCTAGTGTGTATGATTGAAGAAATGTGCGGGGTGATTGTCGATTGTCGTGGCCTCGGTGGGCTGAAGGGCCTGTTTCCATGCTGTATCTCCAAAACTAAAACAACTAAAACACAGCTACAGGAGATGGGCAAAGGTCATCTACTCTGTTCGTCCACGACAGGAATGAAGCCTTCACTGATGGTCTCCATGGGATTATCTACAAAGAGAATATTGACAGCATGATTTGCAGTAAGAGAGACTCTCAGTCAATTAACATAGTTGCTGCAGTGGCCCCATTGTTGGAGTTTACATACATAATTTACAATCTCTTCCTTTATGTCAGAAGCACCAGTCAGTGAATTAGGTTGACTTTTACCTGGAAATAGACACAAAATGCTGGAGTAACTCAGCAGGTCAGGTGGCATCTCTGGAGAAATGCAATAGGTGATGTTTCAGGTCGAGACCTTTCTTCAGACTGAGAGTCAGATGAGAGGAAACGAGAGATATGAAAAGGTACAAATAATAAATGAATGAAAGATATGAAAAAAAACAAATCAACTCCTGTAAAGATACAGAGAGGGGGAGCAGCAAGAGAGGGTGTTACAGAACCACCGTCAGAGAGAGGAGGAGAATCTCTTCAAAGTAGGCATTCCTTGAGGATATTTTGCAGTGAAGCACACAAAATGTGTAGGAAGGAACTGCAGATGCTGGTTTACACTGCCAATAGACACAAAATGCTGGAGTAACTCCGCCAGTCAGGCAACATCTCTGGAGAAAAGAAATTTGTGACTTGTCAGGTTGAGACCCTTCTTCAGACTCCAGGAGTCAGGGGAGAGGGAAACGAGTGATATGAAAAGGGACAAAGAAGAAATGAATGAAAGGTACGCAAAAGGACAAGTCAAAGCCAGCAACGATGATCATGGAAAGGTGGAGCCAACAACGATCCATTGTTGGCTGTGGAGAAGGTGATAATGAGTGATACAAACAGTAAAATTGAGCAGGATGACAGTGAAACTAGTATGACAACTAAGGTGGGGGAGGGACGGAAAGAGGGGATGCAAGGGTTACTTGAAATTAGAGCAATCAATATCCATACCACTGGATTGTAAGATACCAAATCGAAATATGAGGTGCTGTTCCTCAAATTTGCATTTGGCTTAACTCTGGCCCAGGACAAAAAGATCAGTATGGGAAAGGGCAAGGGAGTTAAAATGTTGGCAACCCAGAGATCGCATAGGACAAGGCGACTGAGCGAAGGTGTTCAGTGAAACGAACACCGAGTCTGCGCTTGGTTTTGCTGATATATAGGAGCCCACAACGAGAACAGTGGATACAGTAGATGAGGTTGGAGGAGGTGCAAGTGAAACTCTGCCTCACCTGAAAGGACTATAGGGGTCCTGTCACCTATTCCTTTTCTCCAGGGATGCTGCCTGACCCGCTGAGTTACTCCAGCTTTTTGTGTCTATCTTCAGTGTAAATCAGCATCTGCAGTTCCTTCCTACTCATCCCATCCATCAAATTTACTCTTTCCTATCTTTCAAATTTAATAGGAAATAATAAACCCAGAACATTTTACCTTCCTGTTGGCTGATAAGATATTATATTACAGATTAAGTAAAACAATTTAAAAAATGTATGTTATTTATTCATTTTCAAGAGGACTTTCTATTCAGGAACAGAATAAGCTATTAGGATCAACTTTCAGAGACTATATATATATTCTGATTTCAGACTTTAATTAAATTTAATCAAAAACTATGCCAGTGACATGCAAAATTTGAAAAACCTGCTTTTCTAATGGTTTCTAAAACACTACTTTGTAGCATTTTAAATGATTTTTTATGCAATTATATATCTCCTGCAAATTGTTAGTGAAGGATCATAAAAAGGTCACTGTTATGTTTGATTATGGTTATTACATTGAGCAGGTTGAACATTATGCAGGTGTGTGTCATTATCCTAATTAGAGAATTAAGCAAAATGTCCTCTTCAATGGTAAGAGGTGACAAGTGCAAGAGCAGAAAATCTTATAAAGGTTTAGTTTTATTTGTATATCGGAGGACGGGGAATGTAATGATTATTATTCTCATCCAATTGCCTCACAAATGTTTGTAGTGCGTGCTGTTGAACCTTATTCACTCATTCTGTCTTCCTTTAAATCCTTGTTCATTAATGTTACTGTGGCCTGTTGGTGAAGAATTATGACTTCTTATCCTTCAGTAATGACTTGAGCCTTGTTAAATCTTCATCAGCTGATTTTTTATTTGTCGGAGTTGCTGGATTTCAATCACGAATGAGTGATTTGCATGTTTTAATATTAGCTTTTTTTGTATCTTTAGACTTTAGAGATGCAGCGTGGAAACAGGCCCTTCGGCCCACAGAGTAGGCACTGACCAGCGATCACTCAATACACTAGCACTGTCCTCTACACAGGGGACAATTTACACTTTTAACCAAAGCCAATTACCTGTATGTTTTTGGAGTTTGGGAGGAAACCAGAGCACCCAGAGAAAACCCTTGGAGGTCATGGGGAGTACGTACAAACTCCATACAGCCAGACCCTCTGGTCAGGATCAAGTCCTGGTCTCTGGCGCTGTAAGGCAGCAACTCTACCGCTGCACCCCCTTACGTTGATTGATTGAAAGATTGGGCATGGAAACAGGCCCTTTGGCCGACCTGGTCCATACTGATCATCAGTCACCCGTCCACACTATTCTAAGTTATCCCACTTTCGCATCCACTCCTACACGTACCAGGGACAATTCTGCAGCGGATTATTAACCTACAAACCAATTCTGCAGCGGATTATTAACCTACACGTCTCTACCAGCAATCAGATCACTGGGAAAACGTGCAAACTCCACATGGACAACACCTAAGGTCAGATTAAGGGGACAATAAAATGGGATTAATGTAGGATAGGTATAATGGGCTGTCAACGATTTGTACAGAATCAATGGGTCGAAGGGCCAACTTAATTGTATTATCCCTCCATGACTCAATTAATCTTCCTGGAGAAAAATAAATTAACAAGCTCACACCATGAAGGATCAGAGGGAATCCCATTGAAACGTACCCAATAAAGAAAGCCTTAGATTGAGTGGAGAGGATGTTTCCATTACGGGTGTGTCCAGGACAAGGACAGAATACAAGGATATACCTGTAGAATGGAGATGGGGACAATTTCTTCAGCCAGAGGGTTGTGGATCTATGGAATTCATTGGCACAAATGGCTGTGGAGGCTAAGTCATTGGGTATTATTAAATTTCAGATTGATAGGGTCTTGATCAGTAAGGACAAGGTGGTCAAAAAGTAGATAAGGTGGTCAAAATGGTTTTTGGCTCTTTGGCCTTCATCAGTCAAAGTATTGAGTATAAAAGTTGGGAGGTCGTGTTGCAATTGTATAAGACGTTGGTGAGACCGCATTTAGAATATTGTGTTCAGTTCTGGGCACCATGTTATAGGAAAGATATTGTCAAGCTTGAAAGGGTTCTGAAAAGATTTATAAGGATGTTGCCAGGACTGGAGGGTGTGAGCTATAGGGAGAGGTTGAGTAGGCTGGGACTCTATTCCACGGAGAGCAGGAGGAGGAAGGGTAATCTTATAGAGGTGTACAAAATCATGAGAGGAATAGATCAGGTAGATGTCTCTTGCCCAGAGTAAAGGAATCAAGGACCAGAGGACATAGGTTCAAGGTGAAGGTGAAGAGGAAAAGATTAATAGGAATCCGAGGGGTAACTTTTTCACACAAAGGGTGGTGGATATATGGAACAAGCTGCCGGAGGAAGTAATTGAGGCTGGGACTATCCTAAAATTTAAGAAACAGTTTGACAGGTGCATGGATAGGACAGGTTTGGAGGGATATGGGCCAAGCGCAGGCAAGTGGGCCTAGTGTAGCTGGGACATTGTTGGCCGGTGTGGGCAAGATGGGCTGAAGGGCCTGTTTCCACATTGTATCACTCTATGACTCTATGGCTATGACATCAATGGTATCCAGAAGAAAGCAGGAGATTGGGGTTGAAAAAAAAAAAATATCAGCCATGATCGAATGGTGGAGTAGCCTAGATGGGTCGACTGGTCTTATGGTCTTATAAATGTAAAAGACTAAACTATGTACAACCATTTTCTACCTGAAATATTGGGAGTATGATACATCTCACTCTCCATCTGAGGTTGTCAAAGATATTAATCAAAAATCAATTTAGTTTGTTTAGTTCAGAGATACAGTGTGGAAACAGGCCATTCGAACTACTGAGTCCACACCGACCATCGATTACCCATTCACTCTAGTTCTGTCCTACATGCTAGAGGCAAATTACAGAGGTCAATTAACCTACATACCTTTGGAAATTGGGAGGAAAACTGAGCACCCAGAGAAATCCCACTCTGTCACAGGGCGATCGCGCAAACTCCACACAAGCAGCATCCAAGGTCAGGATCAAACCGGGGTATCTGGTGCTGTGAGGCAGCCGCTCTACCGGTGCATCACTCTGCCGCCCTGTTTGTTTGACAGTTTTTTAAAAAATGGCTGAGTTGGGGTGACAAAGTTTGTCTGACAAAAGGATCAACAACTTTCAGGCAAAGTCCTGAGCTCTCACTACACCCAAGTTCATGGGGCATTTCCTTACAAAGCTTGCAATTAATGGGTGCAGAAAGCAAAACCAAAGTTGGCGACATTACAATGTGAAACCAAACCAGAAGATGGGGCTGTATTTCCAAAGGCGCATCTAGTTAATAGCATCCAGTATAACTAATATCAAGTATGGCCATCAATGATTTTTAACTGACAGAATGTTTTCTTAGTCTGATGCTTTACTTACAGCCTGCAATCTTTCTTTAACGCCTGCATTCCCTCTGCTCCCGCCTCTCCCCACTCACACACCTCACCCTAGTTGTCCTACCTCTTCCACTGTTTGCATCCTTGCATCATTCTTGTTATCACATCTTCCCCAGCCAACAATGGGCTATATGGGATCCACTCTTCCTGAGGTCATATGTTGCTGCCATGATTTGTTCTGGCCCTTTCTTACCTCCAGGTCCTCTTCAGACACCTCTATTTTCAGTCTGAAGAAGGGTTCTGACCCAAAACATCCAATATTATTTTTCTCCAGTAATGCTGCTGGACCCGCCAAGTTTTGTATCTATTCTCCAGCATTTTGTGTCTGTCTCTCTTTAAGTTAAAATGGATTTATGACATTTAACTAACAATCCATTGACAACAGTAGGCAGGAGAAGACTGTGCATACGTTTGTGTTTTTCTTGAGTCAGGGCTGTTTACAACAAATGCATTACTGAAGTGGAGATAGAACCTGGATTTAGGTTAAGGTTTAGGTTTATTATTGTCACGTGTACTGAAGTAAAGTGAAAAGCTTTGTTTTGCATGCTACCCAATCAGATCAGATAATAATATACATAAATACGATCAAGCCAAACTCAAGTACAATAGTAGACCCAAGGGAAAGACATAGAGTGCAGAGGCACGATCTGATAATACTATATAATCATGTCAAACTCACAAACAATAGTAGTGCAAAGAGAAGATGCAGAGTGCAGAATATGGTTCTTGGCATTAGAACAGTACACCACAGAATCAGATCTTTCAGACCACGATGTCTGTGCAGAACATAATGCCAAGATAAAGGTAACCACCATCTATGTAAAAAAACTTGCCTTGCACACCTCATTTGAACTTTGCCCCTCTTATCTTGAAGGTATGCCCTCTAGTCTTTGCCATTTCCATCCTGGGAAAAGGGTTCTATACCCTATCTATACCTCTCATAATTATATACACTTCTATCAGTTTAGTCTAGAGAGCGTTGTAAGGCAGCAACTCTATCGCTGCGCCACTGTACTGCCCAGTTCTCCTATAGACGTTTCAGAGGCCAACAGATGTTGGTGTTGACTGCTGTTCCTAAGTTTTTAAGTTCATAAGTTCATAAGTTCAAGGAGAAGAATTAGGCCATTCGGCCCATCAGGTCTGCCTTGCCATTCAATAATCGCTGATCTATCTTTCCATCTTAACCCAATTTGCCTGCATTCTCCCCAAAATCCCTGACACCCATACTAATCAAGAATTTATCAAACTTTGCCTTAAAAATACCAATTGATTGGTCTCCACAGCCATTTGTGGAATTGAATTCCACATATTCACCACCCTCTGATTAAATAAATTCCTCCTCACCTACTTTCTAAAGGTAAGTCCTTTCATTCTGAGGCTATGATCTCTGGTCTTAGACTCTCCCGCTAGTGAAACATCCTCTCCACATTCTCTCTATCCAGGCCTGTTAATGTAAAACTCCTGATCCACAATATCCTTTTTGTTCTTATGAACATAATTTCTTCAGATTGCCTGAGCAAACGTTTTTTCTTCTTTCGTCAGCAATATGGGTTTCTTCCACAAGCATGTGGGTTGGTAGGTTAATTGGGCAATGTAAAGTGCCCCTGGTGCCTGGCTGAGCAGTTGAATATGGGCAGATAATGATAATACAGGGAAAGTATGACATCAGCATAGAGAGGATATTAGATTAAAAGTTTTGAGAGGCATAAGTTAGGTAGACAGCCAGAACTATTTTTCTAGCATGGAAATGTCAAATACTAGAAGGCATAGCAGTAAAGTCAGTGGGGAAAAGTTGTAAGGAGATGTGTGGGGTAACGCTTTTTACACACAGTGGTGAGTGCCTAGAATGCACTGCCAGGGGTGGTGTAGTGGAGGCAGAGAGGATAGCAACATTGAAGAACCTTTCGGATGGCAACATTTAAGGAGCCAGAAGGTTTGGCGGTCGAGGGACCGGGAACTCATCCAAAGGCACGTCTGGGCACATCGGTCAGCGGGACTTGCCCGAAGACTCGTCGGTCGCTGGAGCCGGGAACCCGCCCGTAGGCCCGTCAGTCTGCAGGATAAGAAACCCACGTAAAGGCTCGTCATAAGGTATAACTGGGAGGGAGCTGGAGACAAAGGATGTGAGGAGCAAGGGCCGGTAGGAGGGTGAACCGGGTTAATGCCTCTTGCGCCTTCAAGGTCGGATGTAGGAGGCGCAAAGATGTCCAGGAGAGGAGAGGGATGTCGGTTCATGGGAACTGCTCCAGTATATTGAGCGTGCAGGCCGACCGGAATTTTGACTTTGAATAATAGTGCCAAAAATACCGGTGCCCACGGGTGTAATATATGCAAAAAGAACTTTTTTTTTGTTTGTTTATTTTTGTTAGAAGTAAGTACAGTAGTCTGGTACATAATACATAAATACATATTATCATTCTTGTACAACTTCATACTTTTGGTTCAATAATAAAAGAACAGTGAGAGAAAAAAGAAATAAAGAGTGTCGGAATAGATAGACAAGCGAGTAGAAACAGAAAACAAACAAAAAATAAAGGACAGAGGTAAGAAGTTAAAAGATTGAAAGAAAAGGAAAAAGTAAAAAGAAACGAGAGATTAGGAGATCTACCTATCTCATGTTTTTGCCCATCCGTCACCCAGTTCTAAACCATTTAATTTCTAAGGTTATGTTATGTTGCACCATATGCTTGTATAAAGTTGATAAGCGGAGACCAAATCTTTAAGAATTGGTCTACTATGCAAAAAGAACTTCACTGTGCAGTTGCATGTGTGACAAAGAAAACACCATTGAACCATTTATTGGCATCTGGATATGCAGGGAATGAGGGAAATTGATCACTTATCTACTTGTACATAACCCATATCCAACCCAGGCAGCACATACTGATTTGAATTGACCATATTCGGCACAAAGTTTGTGGCAGAAGGGCCTGTTTTCATTTCCCAGCATGGAATAATCAAATGCTGGAGGGCATAGCTTTAAGTTGAGAAAGGCAAGTTTAAAGGAGATGTGCGGGCAAGTTGTTTTGCACAGAGGGTGGTGAGTGCCTGGAATGTGCTGCCTGGGTTCGATACAGATACAGAAGTGGCATTTAAAATACTTTTAAATTGGCATCAGAATATGCATGGAATGGAGGGATATGGGTTACGTGCAAGTAGATAAATTATGGTCTTGGCATCGTGTTCAACACATACATTGTGGGCCACAGGACCTGTCCTTGTGCTGTATTCTCCTGTTTTCTACGTTCAATAAAGGTTGGCACAAACTAAGTAGGCAGAATGGCCTATTCCTTTTCTATATGGTTCTATGGTTTCTATGGTAGTTTACAATCCCTTGACATCCTGTTGTGACTTTGAAAGGGCCACGTGGAGTGTGGCGCTGCGAATGTATAAATTATTTTATTCAGCACAGCAAGCAGGCTGTCTGGAAGTATCTCTCTTCTACGAATCTTGAAACCATTTTCACTGAACTCAAACTACAATGATGTATTATACTCCTAAAGGACAAAGATAACAGCAGGTGATTAAATAATATTTAAACACCGAAGTTCGATCCTGACTACGCTCACCCGTTCCCTTGTGTGATCTTTTAACTCGGCACGTGGTGCACCTGGTAGAGCTGCTGCCTCACAGTACCAGAGAACCGGGTTCGATACTGACTACGGGTGCTGTCTGTACGGAGTTTGCAAGTTCTTCCTATGACTGTGTGGGCTTTCTCCAGGTTCTCCCACACTCCAAAGACTTGCAGGACTGTAGATTAATTAGCTTCTGTAAATTGTCATCGAGAGTCACAGAGTCATACAGCGTGGAAACAGGCTCTTCGGCTAAACTTGCCAACACCGGCCAACATGCCCCATCTATACTCGTCCCACTTACCTGCATTTGGCCCTGTCTAAAAGTTTCTTAAATATTGTGATTGTACCTGCCACAATTACCTCCTCTGGTAGATCGCCCCATACACCCACCACCCTTTGTGTCCAAAGGTTACACCGCAAGTTCCAATTAAATCTTTCCCCCCTCACCTTAAACCTACGTCCTCTGGTTCTCAATCCCCAACTCCGGACAAAAGACTTTGTGCATCTATCCGATCTATTCCTGCCACGATTTTGTACACCTCTTTGTTTTTTTGTTCTATGTTTCCTTGTTAATATGTTCATAGAGTTACAGAGTCACACAACACAGATGCTTCAGTTTATTTTACAAATTGGCCAATTCACTGGCATGTTGTTTCTGCCATATTTAGAACTAATTTCTTTGTTTTAATAGGAGAATTCCGAGGCAAAACAAAATATAAATCTCTGCTGGCAGCCTTACAATAGCTCTGATAGCTACTTTATCTTTGGCAGGGGTCTTGAAGTTGTTTATATCTTTCTCTGCAGTTTTTCACTGCAGAAAATAATTCAAGCTGTGACAGTTTTGATTAATTATGAAGTACACCTTTTTAAAAACATCCGTTGTACCAATTTAGACATCAAAGGAAAAAAATATATAATCAGGCTGGTGCCCTCATGTTCCTTGATATTGCTGTTTAGCTATTCCATACACTGGGAGCAAATAAAGATTTAATGAAGAATTGTCTATTACACTGTGATTTAACTCATATACTTAGGCAATGGAATCTTTTAGAACTGAAAGGAAGTTCTACTAAGATTGCTCCAATGTTGAACGTGAGAAAAAAAACCCAGAAAAACTGGAGGGCATATCTTGCCCAGAGTGGGAGAATCGAGAACCAGAGGGCATAGGTTTAAGGTGAGGGGGGAATGATTTAATAGGAACCTGAGGGGTAACTTTTTCAAACAAAGGGTGATGGGTGTATACAATGAGTTGCCGGAAGGGGTAGTTGAGGCAAGTAGTGTAGCAATGTTTAAGAAACATTAGACAGGTACATGGATAGGACAGGTTTAGAGGGATTTGAGCCAAATGCAGGCAGGTGGGATTAGTGTCGATAGGAAATGTTGGCCGGTGTGGGCAAGTTAGGCCAAAGGGTCTGCTTCCACATGGTTCTCTATGACTTTATGACATTTTTACAGAAGCCTATTAACCTACAGTCATGCATGTCTTTGAAGTGTGGGAGGAAACCGGAGCACCTGGAGAAAACCCACACCGCCACAGGGAGAACATACAAACTCCGTACAGACAGCACCCGTAGTCAGGATCATACCCAGGTCTCTGAGCTGTAAGGCAGCAACTCTACCGTTGCACCATGTGCCACTCTCTAAGGTTTCCATCCACTCCTTGTTTCGGTTTGGGAGCCTCCTCAAGAGATTATGTGACCTCTTATTACATAGAGACACATTTGTAAGGCTGCCAGCAAAGATTTATATTTTGTTTTGCCTCGGAATGCTCTACTGTATTAAAACAAATAAATTAGTTCTAAATACGGCAGACACAACAAGCCAGTGAATTGGCCAATTTGTAAAATAAACTGCAGTATCTGTGTTGTGTGACACTGTGACTCTATGAACATATGAACAAGGAAACATAGAACAATAAAGCACAGAGGTGTACAAAATCATGAGAGGAATAGATCAGTATGACACATATGGTCTCTTGCCTAGAGCGGGGGGAATCGAGAACCAGAGGACAGAGGTTTAAGGTGACAAGGAAAGATTTAATAGGAACCTGAGGTTTAACTTTTGCACACAAAGGCTGGCGGCTGTAGGGAACGAGCTGTCAAATGGGGTAGTTGAGGTAGGGACTATTGCAATGTTTAAGAAACATTTAGACATGTACATGGATTGGACAGGGTTAGAGGGATAGGCGCCAAACAAAGGCAGGTGGGACTAGTGTAGATGAGGCATGTTGGCCGGTGTAGGCAAGTTGGGCCAAACGGCCTGTTTCCGTGCTGTATCTCTAAATTAAACTTAACTAAACACTGATTTTTTGTTATCTCACTTTATCCTACACACTGGTGGCAATTTCCAGAGCCAATTAACCTACAAACCTGCACGTTTATAGAATTTGGGAGGAAAATGGAGCAACCGGAGAAAATCCATGGGGACATACATAAAAATCATGGGAATCTGACACAGCAAAGAGCCAGTATTTAAGTGCAAGGATCTTGATTGCAAGGATCTTGATAGGCAAGAGAGCAGGAGGAGGTTACAAAGTTAGGCATCGATGACGGTTGTGAAATACAGAATAAGAACTTTAAAACAGAAGTATTTCTGAAGTATGACCCATAATGTGAATATTGACTGACACACGTATTGCAATCGCCAGAAAATTCAGAAAACAAAATGATTTTCCAGAAATTTCTAAAAGCCCTGTCTCACGGTACGAGATAATTCCAAGAGCTCTCCCGAGTTTGCAGTGACTTGAACTCGGAGATTTACGGTAATGGCCACTCGTCGGTACTCGGGACTCTCGTGGCCATTTTTCAACATGTTGAAAAATCTACGCGAGTCTTCCCGTGCTTACGTACCGTTAGCGAGTCTTCCTGAGTACCTGCCGTTAACGTCACGAGCCGCTAAGAGACGTCCCCAAGCTCCGACGCACCCGCTACGTTCATTCTCCATGTTTACCACGAGTTTGATTTTTTTTAAACTCGGGGGAGCTCTTGGAATGAACTCGGACCATGGGACAGGACTTTAACCATTATTATTATTATTTAATCTTTCAGCTCCTCCACAAATTCTTTCAGCCCCTCCACAATTCTGATCCACTAGAAACTTAATTTCTTAATTTAAGTTTCCAAAAGTAATACTTTGCTTATATCTATAGTTCATAAGGCCATAAGACCGTAAGACATAGGAGCAGAAATAGGCCATTCGGCCCATTGAGTCTGTTTTCTCCAGGTGCTCCGGTTTCTTCCCACATTCTAAAGACATGCAGGCATTTAGGTAAATTAGCTTCTGTAAATTGCCCCGGTGTGTAGGTCATAGAACTATGGCCATACATTTTCTCTTGAGCGTAGAAGTTGCAGGGAGACTTGGTAGAAGTATAGAAAATTCTGAGAGGCATTGACAGGCAGACAGTCAGAATCTTTTCCCCAGGATGGGCAAAGCAAAAACGAGAGAGCGTAGCTTTAAGGTTAGACGAGCAAAGTTTTAAGGAGATTAGTGGGACAAGATTTTTACACAGAAGATGGTGAGTGCCTGGAACACGTTGCCAGGGTTGGTGGCTGGGGCCGATACGATAGTAGCATTTATGAGGCTTTTAGATGGGCATATGGATATGCAGGGAATGGAGAGATATGGATTATATCAGGTAGATAAGAGATGGTCTTGGCATCATGAGTTTTTATTAAAAACAGTTTTTATCCAAACAGCCAAAAATCTGTAGCATCCCTTTGATCTGGTATTTTATTGGTCCACATGCTTGATCAATGGTGTTTTATCATTAATGTTTATTATTATTAATGTTTAGTGTTTTCTGAGTCATTCGTAACTGTCCCTGTATGTCATGTTGTTACTTGTGGGCAGAGCACCAAGGCAAATTCCTTGTATGTGAATACTTGGACAATAAACTTACTTGCTTACTTACTTACTTACTCATGAGCGGCACAGACATTGTGTGCCGAAGGGCCCTTTATTGTGCTGCACTGTTCTATGTTCTGTTTTCAACGTCCCAGAAGTGAGCAGCTTCAAAGGAGGTTTCAGTACGTTGTCAGTCATCTTCCACATAGAAGAATGGAAAAACTGAACACCTGAGAAAGTTATTTGTGTGTGAATGCAACATATCTAAACATTGGCCTCCATCAGCTCTTGGTATGAGTGCAGAGCTGTCTGCTCAGGTGTTTGAGATGCACATACAGTAATGAGTTTCATAGTCAATGATGCAGTTCCCCTTTGAGCAAGGCGACAATTCAAAGAATGTCAAACTTCAATAACAATTTCATGATGCAGCGGAGGTGTGAGCAGAAAAAAACGTGAAAATGTCAAATTCCTGCAGAGTGGAGATGGTTGGTTTAAACCATAATTTACTGCATTAAATTTGTAAGAACTCATCAGAATAAAATCAATAACTCATTCCTCCCGTGTAATCTGACATAACCAAGCCTTTTTACTGAAGATAGCCACAATATGCTGGAGTAACTCAGCGGCCCAGGCGGCATCTCTGGAGAAAAAAGAATAGGCGACGTTTTGGGTCGGAACCCTTCTTCGGACTGAAAAATAGAGGTGGTGGAGGTGGGGTGAAAACTGGAGGCAAGAGAAGCCCAGAAGGGTGGCGCAGCACTAGAGTTGCTGCCTTACAGCACTTGCTGCACCGGAGACCCGGGTTCGATCCTGACTAATGGGTGCTGTCTGTATGGAGTTTGTACGTTCTCCCTGTGACCGTGTGGGTTTTCTCCGATATCTTCGGTTCAAGGTTTCAAGGTCAATTTATTATCACATGTACCAATTAAAGTACAGTGAAATTTGAGTTACCATACAGCCGTACTAAGTGAAAAGCAACAAGATACACGGCCACATAAAATAAAATTTAACATAAACATCCACCACAGTGGATTCTACATTCCTCGCTGTGATGGAAGGTAATATACTTCAATCTTCTCCCTCTTTGTTCTCCCGCAGTCGTGGAAGTTGAACCATCCGCAGTCTGGGCAACATGAAGCTCCTGAGTCGGCCTCTTCTTACCAGGGACCACGGGCTTTACGATGTTAAAGTCCACAGTCCCCTCGGTTGGAGCTCTCCACAGTCGATCCCCGGCAAAGGGATCGCAAACTCCGCGATGTTAATGTCTGCGCCGCACCTGCGGCTGGAAGCGCCGGGCCGGTTTCCAGGAATGGCCGCTACCTCCATGATGTTCGACGGCAGTGGGGACGGAGATACGATACGGAAAAAAACGCAACTACGTCGAGGAAAGAGATTGAAAAAAAGTTTCCATCAAACTACCCCCACCTCACCTCCCCCGCCCCCCACATAAAACAAACCAAGGAACACTAAAACATACTTTTAACACATAGTTAAAAAAACAAAAACAGAAGTAAGGACAGAGACTGTTGGCGAGGCAGCCATTGCTGGTGTGTTTCAAAGGTCTTTTATTGTCACATGTACCAAATAAGGTACAGTGATATTCATATTACCATACAGCCATACTCAAAAAAGCAACAAGGCACACAGCTATGTAAAAGTTAACATAAACATTCACCACAGCAGATTCCCCATATTCCTCACTGTGATGGAAAGCAATAAAGTCTTCCCTCATTTCATAATCTTCTTCCCTCATTTTTCTCCCGCGGTCAGTGCAGTCAAACCATCCGTCGGGGCGATTGAAGCACCCGCAGCCGGCAGTCGATGCCCCTGCATTGGGAAGATCGATGCACCTGTGTCGGGGCAGGCGAAGCTCCTGTGGTTGGAGCTCCCGAAGTCGTTCCCAGCAGGGACCGCAAGCTCCACGATGTTAAAGTCCGCAGGCTCCCGCGGTTGGAGCACCCGGTTGATCTCCAGCAAAGGCCTCCAGCTCCTTGATGTTAGGCCGCAGAGCGGACGGAGATATGATACGGAATAAAATATCGTAAAATCATGGTGATAGAGACACACACCACGATGAACAGGAAGGTTGGCGCTGTAATTAAGACGGCTAGCACAGTTTACGGTAAGTCCTTTAAAAGAGGGGGGGAGAGGTGGAGGGGAGAGGTGGGGGGTGGGTACGGAAAGTCCTTTAAAGAGGGGGAGGGGAGGGGGGAGAAGGGGGGGGAGAAGGGGGGAGGGGGGGAGAAAGGGGAGAAGAAGTGGAGACAACTTTTAAGAAGCCGGACAACTTCTAATAAGCAAGAGATGCACGGCTGTGAAACTCGGCGGGCATTTAACATTACCAGTTGGTTATCCTTGGTTCTGAAAACTCCTACTTACGTTTTTTTCCCCCAATGAGCCAACGAAAGTGACCGGTCAGCAAAGGCGATTAACTAAAACTACCTAAAACTACCTCGACTACCTACAACTACATGGCGACCCACTACAACTGCACCTACGAGTGCAGGATTATCGATTATCTCCATGGCGACCAATTTTTGGTGGATTATCTCCATGGTGACCATACTGAGGCCGCGATCATGATGGAGACTCACCAGAGACCACCAGCGAAAATGTGGCGACCATGTGCTGAGCGCAGAGTCTCCTGCACTTGCCTAAAAAGTAGCCTAAGTGGGACAGGCCCATTAAACATACATTTAACACATACTAAAGAAACAACAGAGAAGGAAGGGACAGACTGTTTGTGAGGTAGCCATTGCTGGCGCCACCTCACAAGACGTACACTTTTTTAGGCTAATTGGCTTGGTATAAACGCAAAAATTGTCCCTAGCATGTGTAGGCCGAATGGCCTGTTTACGCACTGTACCTCTAAAACAAAAACAAAAAAATGCAGGGCTGGCAGCAGATGACCTCAGGAAGGGTGCAGCCCATAATGACCCATTGTTGGCTGGGGAAGATGTGCTTATGAGAGGGTTGAAGGATGCATACAGTGGAACTGGTAGGATGACCAGGGTGGGAGAGGGGGGAGAGAGAGAGAGCTTGGGGGGGGGGGGGGGGGGGGGGGGGGGGGGGGGGGGAGAGAGTTATTTGAAATTAGAAAAAATCGACATTTATACTACTGTTGTTGTAAGCTGCGCAAGTAAAATCTGATGCCCAATTTATGTGTGGCCTCAATCTGACAGTGGAGGAGGCCCAGGACAGAGATGTGAATATGCGATTGGGAAGGGAAGTTAAAATGTTTGGCAAACAGGAGATCACGTAGGCCAAGGTGGACTGAGTGTAGGTGTTCAGCAAAATGAACGGGCAAGTCTATGCTTGGTCTCACCGATATACAGGAGACCACATCGGGAGCACCGGATGCAGTAGATGCGACAGTAGGAGGTGAAACTAAACCTCTGTCTCACCTGAAAGGACTGTTGTGTTCCCTAGATGAAGCTTTTAAATCTCCAGCTGTTGTCCATCCATCAGGGGTGGAAGATTGCAACCTTCACGTGGTCCGCCCTGTTTCGACTAATGCAATCAACTTGACGTGCACAAACGGAAGATCAAATAGAACAAGTTGTCCAACAACTTTAGGCTGTGCAGGCCACACGAAAGAAGAAGAAGTCCACCCATCTGCCAGTTACACCTCTCCACTCCCACCTGTATCCACCTTTCACTTGCCAGGCTTTGAGCTGCCCACACCTCTTTTCCAGCTTTCTCCCTCCTACTGCAATTGGCCTGAACAAGGTTCCGACCAGAAACTTATCCATTTGAGGGCAGCATGGTGGTGCAGCGATAGAATTGCTGCCTTACAGCACCAGAGACTTGTCGATCTTATCTTCAGGTCAGTATGGAGTTTGCTGGTCCTCTCCTTATCTGTGGGTTTTCTCCAGGTGCTCCGGTTTCCTCCCACATTCCAAAGATGTGCAGGTTTGTAACTTGTATGGAAAAGTCTGAAGAAGGGCCTTGCCCTGAAAAGTCACCCATTCTTTTTCTCCAGAGATGCTGCCTGACCCGCTGAGTACTGCAGTATTTTGTGCCTTTCTTCAGGTTTGTAGGTTAATAGACTTCTATAAATTGTCCCAAGTGAGTGAGATAGAACTAGTTTAAGAGTGATCGGTAGTCGGCATGGACTCAGTGGGGCAAAGGGACTATTTCTATGCTATATCTGTAAACTAAACTAAACTAAAATGTCATCTAAAGATGCTGCCTGACCTGCTGAGTTGCTCTGACACTTATTTTTTTGGTAATCCAGCAACAAAGCTATGTCCCGATGTCTTATCAGACAATAAGATGCATGGTGGTAATAATTTGGCATCGCTGTATGCACACTGGAATCCTTGGTAATGATCCAGGTTTAGAATTGGATCAGAGGATAAGAAAATTGAATGGATATTTTCAGCAATTGGAAAGGACCTTAAGTGGTTCTACAAATCCTACTTTTTCTTCACAGATCTGACCATCAAATCCTCAAATGCTCTCCATGTAATTGCTTTGTCAATCCTCTCAGTCTATCTACTTCATGGTCTTTCCTGAAAGAAAGCCTCTAACTTTATCTGCTGTTTTCCCATATCATGTCTAAAATTAAATAGAACATCACGGGAAAAAAGGCCCTTTGGCCCATAACGTCCATGCCAAATTAAACAAATCTAAATTGTCTGAACATGATATATATCCCTCTAATCCTTGCATATCCACGGCCTGTCTAAAAGCCTTTTAAATGTTACTATCATATCTGTCTCCACCATCACCCTTGATAACATGTTCCAGGTACCCACTACTATCTGCATGAAAATCTTGCCCCATGCATAATTGCCCCTCTCACATTAAAACCATGCCCTCTAGTCTTTGACATTTCCACCATCAGAAAATGTTTTGACTGCCTACCCTACCGTGTAACACTCATTTTGTTACATCATGCTGAAGTGTCAAGGTCTCATGGTGGAGAATTTGTCAGCCTTATTTAGATCATTATTGAACGGTTATCTTTGGTACCAGTTGAGTAATATTTGTCACACAGTAAAGCAGTATTAACTCGATGTTAACTGCAAGTAAGGTAGCACAGTGACCTAAGTTACTGAACGAGTATATAGATGCATAGAATATTGAAATAGAGAGTGTAAACACCATCACTGCAAATGGGGATAAACACAAAGCGCTGGAGTAACTTAGTGGCTCAGGCCACATCTCTGACGAACATGTTTGGGTGATGTTTAGGGTCGGAACTCTTCTTCAGACTGACATTGGGGAATTTAAATTTCTTGAATAAAAAATCTTGAATAAAAAGCTACTATCGACAAAGATAACAGTGAAACTAAACTGCTATAAAAACCCCATCGGTCTCCCTATTGTTCCTTCTGAGATAAAATAAAACTGGCATCATTACCCTGTCTGGTGTCATCGTGACTCTAGAAATCTTCCAAAATAGTCAGATGGTAATTAAAGACGGACATTAAATGCAAGAAACGTCGCAACCCATGAATGATGACGAAAAGAAAATTAAATTGGAGGGATCTAAGTTACTGTTGTTCCTGAATTAAATGTTTTATCGGCACTGTTGCAATCCCAGTACCATGGACTTCACTTTGCCTGATTGTGGCGTTACAGAGGCATCTCGAGGTTTTAGACATTAACCTCTGGAGATGCAGTGCAGAAACAGGCCCTTCAGCCCACCGAGTCTGCGCTGACCAGTGATCACCCTGTACACTAATGCTATCTCACGCAATAGGGACAATTTACAATTATTTTTAACAAAAGCCTATTAACCTACAAACCTCTATGTCTCTGGAGTGCTGGAGGAAACCGGAGGAGCTAGAGAAAACCCACGTGGTCACAGGAGGAATGACCAAACTCTGTATAGACAGCACCCGTAGTCAGGATTGAAACCCGGTCTCTGGAGCGGTAAGGCAGCAGCTCTACCACGGTGCCATCCTTCGAGTTAAGAGGCAAGAATTAAGATTGTTTAATAGTAAGATTAAATGAGAACTTACCAGCTTGAAGTTTGATCTTTATTTTATGAGGAGTTACGATAAGGGATTACGTGAAGAAGCCCTTCCAGGCGCATGTGCGTCATACTTCAAAGCAGCGCCGTGAAAACACAGTAACTATAGTCAAAGTGATATAGTAAGACTGGGAAGACTAGAACTACCAGATCAAACTTCAAACTGGTAAGCTCTCGTTTAATCTTACTATTTTACTTCGGAGTCACATGAGTGACTACATGAAGATTTCAAAGCTCTGTGATTTCATGCCGTAGATCCATTCCATACGACACACTGCTTCAGTTGACACAGTAGTGAACAAATGATGTATTGAACATTGCTCAACTTATTCAATAAACATTTTTTAATAATAATAAAAAAACAGTAATAAGCCCTCTATCCCAGGGAGAAATTGCAAATGAAATTTAGAAAAGAAATCAAACGGAACCCAAAACAACATGCCCAAAACCATGCACTGTCAGAACAGGTTGTCATAAAACTTGGGGAAGGTCGCCTCCCTGGACCATCCTGCGGCCCCGAGGATTTGATCTAGAGGCACGTCCTGTGCCTTCGTTGCTGATGTTGATGCCGCCCTGGTAGAGTGAGATTTAAACACATGAGTGTCTACTCCAGCACAATCCAAAACCTGTTTTAACCATCTAGAAATAGTTTGTACTGACACATTTTAATGAGGTTTTTTGTGGCTGATGAGCATTGCTGTCTCAGAGCCTCTGAGACTCTTAGGTACCTCGATATATTGACTCAGGTGCTTAACTACGCATAGCGGTTGGTCAACGGGGTATGCTTTAAAGCTTACTTTGGTTCCGGCCATTCCTGGCCTGCTTTGTTTGATTAAATCATATACATAAAACGTAATGTTATCTACAGAAGAATACATGCTATCCAGCCGTAGCTTTTGCAATTTTTGAACCCGTTGCGCTGATACTAGTGCCATGAGCAATAACCACTTTAAGTGTTAACTTCTGAAAAGATAGTGATGTGATTGGAGCCCATTGCCGAAGCAGTGTGAGAACTATACTGACACCCCAGATTTCTGTATATCTAGGCTTAGGAGGGTTTTTGTAAAAGATACCTCTCATGAATCGGGACACTAATGGATGAGAGCCGATAGATTGTTGTTCTGAAAACTTCCCTAAATAAGAGGACAAAGCACTTCGAGCAACTATTAATGGCACTATAGCTCAAGTGTTCATCAAAATGCAATGTAGCAAGGAACTCCAATACATCTGGTATGCTTGCAGTATGATAAGATATATCTGACTGCAAGCAAAATATCTCCCATTTCTTAATATGAGACACATATTGTTTTTTAGTGCTATCTCTCCGAGCTGCACTAATCACATCCATGGTCCTACTCGACAGTCCAAGCCCTTGGAATGGTCTGGTCAGAACCTGCAGATTAACAGATTAATACGATCATGTAACGGATGACTTTCTCCTGTTACCGGATGAACCAACAAATTGCTACACTTGGGGATAGTCATGAATGGCTGAGTCATCATTCTCAGCACCAATGGGAACCATGGCTGTGTAGGCCAGTTCGGAACCACCAAAACGCCTGAGGCGGAGTCCTGCTCTATTTTGGTGAGACATTGTCTGATGAGGCTAAATGGGGGAAAAGCATAAAAGAACGTGCGTCCCCAATGTAGCGAGAATGCATCCACCGCTACTGCTCCTAGATCTGGTTCCCATGAAACATAATTAGGCAACTGGTGATTTAGTCTGGATGCAAACAGATCTATATCTGGCAAACCATAGTGGCTGACAATCATTTTAAAAACATCAGGATTTAGCATCCATTCTATGTTGTCAATAAATTTCCGTGACCTGGTGTCCGCCACCACATTATCTCTACCTGGTAGGTAGATAGCTGAGACCCAACTGGAAATGCTGGAAATGCACTAGTCCCAAATGAAGTTAGCCAGATTATCACATGATACTGACCTTATTCCTCCCATGTGATTGATATAAGCAACAGCCATGGTATTGTCAATCTGGAGCTGAACATGTAAATCATTCATTGCTGAACAATATGCTTTTAATCCATAGAATGCACCCAGAAATTCTATGTAATTTATACAATGCCTTTGCAGGATTAATTTCTCTTGCACACTCCATCTACCACCACAGCTAGACTCGCTGTCCATGGCTCCCCATCCCAAAGCACTGACATCTGTTTGTAAAACAACTGAAGGTTGTTGAGTCAAAATGTTTTTGGTACTTCGTGCAATATTGATTATCCACCATTGCAATTTGGCGATGGCTTTGGCTGGCAACTGCATTGGTCTGTCGAAATGACCTGCATGTTCTTTAAGTGCTTGTTCTCTAGTTCGTTCCAAACTTTGATAGTGCAGAGGTCCAAACTGCACTGCAGGGAAAGCCGCCACTAATTTACCAATAACACTGGCTACTTGCCGGATGGAGGGTTGTTGCTCTTCTACGAGACTGCTACAGACCTCCATGATTTCAACAGCCTTGGCCATAGGCAAAGTCACTGACATATCAACTGAATCAATGACAGACCCTAAATAGTTAATTTTTTGGGATGGTACTAGCTTGGATTTTGTTGGATGAATGAGAAAACCTAATCTCTCAGGTGTCTGGTTGCTGAAACCGACTCCTCAGCTGCTTCCTGAGTGTTGCTTATAATTAAAATATCATCTCAATAAGCCATCACAATGTGATTCTGGGCATGAAGTAGCGCCAGAACTGGTTTTAACAATTTTGTGAACAACCTAGGAGCTGAGGTTAACCCATTGGGCAACATTTTAAATTGACACAGCTGTCCCATCCAACTAAATTTCAAGTATCCACGGTACTGATGATGAGCTGGTACTGAATAATATGCATCTTTCAGATCTATAGTTGCCATATAACAACCTTTTGATAACAGCTGTTTAGCAGTACTGAAAGTGTCCATTTTAAAATGTCTATACTGGACATAGGAATTTAACTGGGTTAGGTCGTGAATGACTCGACACCCACCATATTTTTTCTGTCTGGGGAATATATTGGACACAAATTGTTGAGGATGATATACCGACTTCTCAATTACCCCTTTTTGGAATAAAACCCCAATTTCATCATTCACGTGCAGAGTTTCTGGTCCAGAATAAAACAATACCCGGCTAGGCATATTTTGTGCAGGTGGATGTGTTCCTGGCATAAACTCAATTCGAGACCCTGAGACACTCCCCAGTATAAACAGATCAGATGTTATGCAGCATCATTCATCATAAAACAATTGCAACCTACCCCCAACCGGAGGTTGTTCCCCAGAAGATTTATCCTGGACTGAATCAGTTACCCGTATCTCCATAGTCGACCTTGAACTTCTCACCCTTCTGGCCATGTTGGGGTGGGTAGTTGGAGTACACAGGTGGATATGGATGACGTCCAACTGGTAACACTCTACTTGGGCATGCTCCAGAATCTGACGCCCGTCTGGTTGAGAAAGACCTGCGAGGTGGTATCCTGGCCGAAGGTATGTAGATTTTCATGAGGCCAATAGTTTTGGCCTCATCCTCTAGGTCTTTGACCTGTTTCAGCAGGTCTTCGCCGAATAAAAATTTGGTGCCTGAATATCGGAGGACCTACAAAGAGCTGCAAAGCGTGGGTTTAACATTGGTTTGATGGCAATTTTCCGGATACAGTTGATCTCGAAATGGGCATTGCACAGCAGGGCCAACATATCCTGTGTGTTCCCGACATTGGTGCCCCTTGGACCATTTTCCCAAAAGGCGTGATACCTGCCCCCACTAATTTGAGGACTCTCTGGAAACGGAGCTCCTGCCCCCTCATCGATGCGCTCATTTGTGCCCAGATAGCCGAGTTCACGGTGGGCACCTTGAGCGACGCACAGTTAACAGGTGTCTGGTAACGCGTTGTCGTCTGTTCCATGATGGAATCCTGGAGCTGGTGAGAGGCCGTGTTGTTTATATTGCAAGCCAGATTTTCCTCCATGGCTTCACCAGTACCCTCCGGAATGGCAAAATTTCTAGCCACATCCGGGACACCTGGAGCATGGCTCATGTGCCTTGGTGTATGCACAGAAGCAGTGACACCAACTTCAGGGTCAGACTCCTCCTGCCCTGGCTCTCCCGAGTCTTGCTCTAGGGAGGTCTCTACCAGCCCTAAACAAGGTGCTGGTGAGGGTGATTCCCATTGGAACTCATAGGCGTTCATGTCCTCTTCGCCATATGGGCCTCTGCCTGAGGCTGTTTGGGGAATCCTGGGGGTATGCAACCCCGATTGGAATACTTCATGGCTCATCATAGTTTGAAGCATTTGTTCCATTTTGTCTAGACGTCCCCAGACCTTCTTGTTGGCAGGAGGGGAGTCTTCTTCGTCAGACTCGTCTGAATAAACGGGCCTGACTGACTTTCGCTTAGCCTTTGTCCCTGCTGGAGTGGCCACAGCGCTCTGAGGCACCGGAATTAATGGAGGCAGTAGAGCTGCCGGCGGTTCTGCAGTCGGCGTCGGAACCGGCGTTACCGCAGCCGGTATCTCCCTACCCGATCTGCGAGTACTATCCACGGTCCCGCGAGTAAAACTCTTACTACGGACGGCAGACATTTTAACAACTTTCTCCATTTTGCAAATACTCCCGCTGGCTCCTGAACCAGTCTCATGGAGTTTAAGTACCCGCAGAATTTTTTTAAATCACTTACCTGCCGGTTTACTACTTACCACTGGTGGAGCTGCGCTCTCCAGCCCGTCGGTGCGCCATGCGTCGGACGTAATGACGCGCATGCACCTAGTGGGGCTTCTTCACGTAGTCACTCACGTGACTCCGAAGTAAAATAGCCATATGGACTGACAATGAAACAATGAAATTCTTACGTGCAGCAGAATAGCAGGCCTCTAATGCCATACACATAGATAATATATAATAAACAAAAATATGAATAAATTAGCAGGGAAGATGAGGCTGCTTCACAGTATTGTTTAGGAACAGTTCCATCCAAGACCACAATAAATTGTAGAGAATTGTTGAAGCAGCCCACCATCACTTTAACCGACCTTCCTTCCATTGACTCAATTTACACCTCACGCTGCTTCGGCAAGGTCACCGGCATAATCAAGGATAATTAAAACCCTGGTCACTCCATCTTCTCACATCTTTCATTGGGCAAAAAGTATAGAAGTATGAAAACGCACACCTCCAGATTTATGGACAGTTTTTTCCCCAGCTGTTATCAGGCAACTAAACCATTCTACCAACAAGAGCAGTCCTGAGCTATTATCTACCTCATTGGAGACTGTCGGTATATCTTTTATTGAATTTTACTGGACTTTATCTGGCACTAAACTGTATTCATGTTATTTCCTTTATCATGTATGTGTACACTGTGGATGGCTAAATTGCAATCGTGTATTCCTCCTAATCTGAGGAAAGACATTCTTGCCATAGAGGGAGTACAGAGAAGGTTCACCAGACTGATTCCTGGGATGGCAGGACTTCCATATGAAGAAAGTCTGGATAGACTCGGCTTGTACTTGCTGGAATTTAGAAGATTGAGGGGGGATCTTATAGAGGCTTACAAAATTCTTAAGGGGTTGGACAGGCTAGATGCAGGAAGATTGTTACCGATGTGGGGGAACTCCAGAACAAGGGGTCACAGTTTAAGGATAAGGGGGAAGTCTTTTAGGACCGAGATGAGAAAATCATTTTTCACACAGAGAGTGGTGAATCTGTGGAATTCTCTGCCACAGAAGGTAGTTGAGGCCATTTAAGAGGGAATTAGATGTGGCCCTTGTGGCTAAAGGCATCAGGGGGTATGGAGAGAAGGCAGGTACAGGATACTGAGTTGGATGATCAGCTATGATCATATTGAATGGTATCGCAGGCTCGAAGGGCCGAATGGCCTACTCCTGCACCTTTTTTCTATGTTTCTATGTTTCAATTATCTTTCTGCTGACTGGTTAGCATGCAAGAAAAGCTCTTCATTGTAACTCAGTACACGTGACAATAAACTAAATTCAACTCAAACTCAACTCAAGAAGCTCTTCTTGAACCTGGTGATCATGGTTTTCTTACTCCCATTCATTCTTCCTGACGGTAGGAGAGAAATAAGTGTGTGGCCAGGGTGGTGTGTGTCTCCGATGATGCTGTCTGCCTTTTTGTTGCAGCAACCCCTGTAGATCTCATCTCTGCTGGGATCTGCTGAAGTATTGGGATGTGCATTTGCCAACAACAACTGCTTAGAACTGAGAGACAGCAACAGTTCTTTTTCCTCAAATGCAGAAAATGTTTTTCTCCAAAGGATCACGTCTTTAACAGGCTTTTGTTTCCAGGTGATTTCAGAGAAGACTCATTTGCTATTAAGTTAGCAAAGAAATTTGACATGAACACATTGCTGAAATAATTACCCCTCTTGCAAACTGACCCATGAGTGCAGTATAGAGGTTGACTCTGGAAATAAGACCAAACTTAATGGAAGTATTCTTTGATTATATTGTCGGTGAGAGTTATTGCTCAGAAACTACTGCTCCCTGTTGAGTATGCAATGAATTTATTTATTGCATGCAAGAAATGATTGAACTTTCACTAGTACTGATGGTAGACATGAGACTACAATAATTTTTCTGTGTGTGATTTGTTTTACTCTGTGTAGGATGGAAATTATGCATCAGTGCTGCTTTCAATGATTTTTATGTAACTAATTCTATAATGAAGAAAAATCTGCAGGATTTTTTTTTTTTCTCATTCCAACTTTGTTACTAGAATGTGTTTAGAATAGGGAGCTTGTTAGTCATAGATCATTTGAGGCAATTAGTGCTGAAATTAGTTCAGACTCCCAGTCTGAAGAAGGGTTCTGACCCGCAACGTCACCCATCCTTTTTCTCCACAGATGGTGCCTGTCCTGCTGAGTTCCTCCTGCACTTTGTGCCTATCTTTGAAATATTTTGAGGTTGGTTGGATAAAGTAAATTGGGGAAAAGGAGTAGCTGGAGGAAATGGAGAGACAACATTTCAGTTTAGGACCCTTCTTCAGACTACCTATACATGTCCTCACAAAATGCTGGAGTAACTCAGTGGGTCAGGCAGCAACTCTGGAGAGCATGGATAGACAATGCTTTAGGTCGGGACCCTTTTTCAGACTGAACCTGAGCCCAAGTTTCCCCTATCCATTTTCTCCAGAGATGCTGCCAGACCCGCTGAGTTACCCCAGCATTTTGTATCTTTCCTTGGTAAACCAGCATCTGCAGTTCCTTGTATCTACAATATAAATCTAGAATCATATATCCAAAAAACAATTGAGGATTCATTGAATACAAATGAAGTTTTATACAGACAAAAGCATCAAAACATTAAGACCCTAACTAACCGTGGACTAATTATGTAGCCGAATGCATTTAAGGCAACGAGAGGTCTCCTCGTCTCCCTATGTTTGATGGTGAGAAGCAGATCTTAATGAGTCAGGAATATGAATGGAACATTAAGTTCAATCAATATTAAGGACGATGTGGGACAAAGATTCGAATGACATGAAAGGACACAAAGTACTGGAGCCTCAGCAGGTCAGGTAGCATCACCGGAAAACGTGGATAGGCAATGTTTCAGGATTGGACCCTTCTTCAAAATCTGGAATTCCCTTCCCGAAAGGGTGATGGAAGCAGATACTGTGGTTGCCTTCAGACGGTGATAGGATAGAAAGAATTGCAAGGGATCCGGCTGAAGAGACAGCAGAGGCCCTGTGGCCCGAATGGCCTCCCTCTCAGCTTTGTGGATCAAAAACCAATGTAGACTGGCTTCATTGTTTCTATATAAGGTGGTTTGGTAGCAGGACTCATCAGCTCACTTGACTGCATGAAAGGGTGAACAATGGCTGGGTGAGGAGAGGGACGACGGTTCGCTGGCCGGCGGAGGCGATGGCTGAAGGCCCTGCAGCAGCCTGGGGCTCGCCTGCATCGGGCGCCGCTCCAGGAGACCCAGCGTGCGGACCAGATGCGGCTTGCAGCTGCGTGGAGAGCTGGTGCTGCGGTGGAGGACACCAAATGCTACACATGGCCAGGCCAGGCCAATCCTGCAAAGCTGCCGGGACAATGGGCCTTTATGGCCAGCTGCACTAAAGCAACTTGGAACTTTGACAATGGCACCAAAACCTGGCGACTTTCATTTATGGATTATTTCTATACACTTTGAAGTTAATCTGAGGTCCTTATGTATAGTGATAATTTACCGTCTGCATAAAAATAATTTAACTGTACCTCAGTAGTAAAGAACCATTAGAGAGTCAAGAAGGTGAAAGGTTAAAAAGAATTGCAAGTGATCTGGCTAAAGAGACAGCAGAGGGTTTGTGGGCTGAATGGCCTTCTCGTCTTTGTGAATATAAATTCCAATGTAGGCTGGCTTCAGCGTTGCTACGTAAGGTGGTTTTGATATATTTTGGTCGCGGTGCTCAGTAGCACACTTGGAGTAATTGCTGCAACTATACGTGATAAAACGTTGCTCTGATTACATTCTGGATGTGTCTGCAGTATTGCACTTTCAAGCTTCTGAGTCTTTGAATCTGCTCTCAACACCAAAGGGACATCTCCTACAGCAGCATTTAATGCAGGTGATTACCAAAATCAAATCTGCAGGAAGCTAGGCAGAAAAAAAAAAATTGATTTATCTAAAGCCATTTTCCGGGCACCTAAAGGATTGTCAGTAATTGTAAATAACCTCTTTCTGGCTCAGCTGTGGGAAGTTTATTGCATTGTGTGCAACGGCACTGTTTTTTTTTTAACATAGATATATATTTATCTATATTTAATCACAAAGAACACACCCAAGGCAAAGGGCATGATGTGAACCTATCTCTATCTCAGGGTGGATA
This sequence comes from Okamejei kenojei, assembly GCA_035221665.1. Lineage (NCBI taxonomy): Eukaryota > Metazoa > Chordata > Chondrichthyes > Rajiformes > Rajidae > Okamejei > Okamejei kenojei. Next base: position 51,185,541 of record CM069141.1, read on the forward strand.
ACAGAGTGTGGTTATCAGCTCAGCTTTACATGACATGTTGAATGATAGCAGCTGGGGTGGTGTTAATATCTCCACCACTGGGACCGAGGCTATCATCGCTTCAGTGCAGATGTGGGAAAGCAAATTGCCATGTATCAAGTCTGTACGTTTATTAATGTTGAAACCAGCCATGCTCGGAAGTGAAACATCAACTCCCCCATTTTTATCCCCAATAGAATCTCCTACACCCTGCAGGTTAAAATCCCACTTCAGAGAAAAAACACGCATGTAATATTGACTGATGACCGAATGCTAACGGAGGAACTGCTTAGCAAATAGGCTGTTTAAGTGAGGTTACGTCTGCTTGCTCCTGTAAGAAAATCACAGGGTGTCTTGGTGAGGATGAACAGGGCGCTTTTGGTAGTAAAGTAGGCAAATGTAATGGCAGCATTTATTTCCTGAGGACTAGAATATAAAAAACAGGGATGTAATGCTGAGGCTTTATAAGGCACTGGTCATAAAGCACTGCATTTGGAGTATTGTGAGCAGTTTTAGTTTAGTTTAGTTTTGAAATACAGTGCGGGAACAGACCCTTCAGCCCACTGAGTCCATGCCGACCAACGATCCCTGCACACTAACACTATCCTACCTAACCTGGGGACAATTAATATTTATACACACTCAATTAGCCTACAAACTTTTACATCTTTGGAATGTGTAGAGGAAACTGGAGCTTCCCAGAGAAAACCCACGCAGGTCATGGGGAGAACATACCAACTCCATAAAGACAAGCAACCATAGTCACGATCGAACCTGGGTCTCCGACGCTGGAAGGCAGCAACTCTACCCCTGCGCCACCATGCTGCCTTGTTCAGGCAGCATCACTGGAGAAACCCTTCTTCATACCGGGAATTTGTACAATACGTACAGGGTCCCACCAGGGGGAAAAAAACACTGGACCACGTCCAACATAAAGCATGTATATGGAGCAGTACCCCCCCCCCCCCCCCACATTTGGGACAGTCAGACCATCTCTCACTGCTCCTCATACCAGCATCTGGCCTGAGGGAGCACTCTCTCAGCTGCAGGATTGCTTTGCATATACAGAATGGGATATATTTGAAGATCAGGACTTACAGGACTACACAGACCAAGTAATGTCCTACATAAAGAATTGCACCGATAATGTCACTAGTGAAAAACGCATCCGGTTTATCCCAACCAAAAACCCTGGATGACTAAGGAAGTACAGTCACTCCTGAGAACCCGCAACTCTGCCTTTAGATCAGGTGACAGGGCCCAATATAGCATGGCTAGAGCAGAACTGAGGAGAGGCATCAAAGCTGCAAAGGAAAAAGTGGAGGACCATCTCACACCCAATATCCCACAGCAGGTGTGAAAAGGATTACAGCAAATCACCAACTACAAAGGAAACTCACCTGTGACTGACGGTGCTAACGCCTCGCTGGCGGAGGAACTAAACCATTTATTTGCTCGCTCAGAGGCAAAGAGGCCTCATGCAGTCACGCTGCTCCCACCGACCTCCAGCTCTCATTCGCTCACTCTCCAGGAACACCAAGTGAGGCGTGCGCTCAATTCGGTGAACCCAAGGAAAGCCGCTGGACCTGATGGTGTACTCGGCAAAGCTTGAAGCTTGTGCAGACCAGCTATCAGGGGGCTTTACCAAGATCTTAATTCTTTCCCTGACACAAGCCATTATACCACCTTGTATGAAGTCATCTACCATCATCCCTGTCCCTAAGCAGCCAGTCATAAACAGTCTCAATGACTACAGACCAATTGCATTAACATCATTAGTCAAGAAATGCATTAAAAGATTAATTTCACAGTACATCAAAGCCAGCCTCCCTCCAAACCTTGACCCTAATCAGTTGTTTATAGAGCAAACAGATCGACGGAGGGTGCCATTGCCACTGCCCTCCACACTGCATTGAGCCGTCTTGAACTCCCGGGGAATCATGTAAGGATCCTTTTTATTGGGTCTGAAGAAGAGTTTCGGCCCGAAACGTTGCCTATCTCCTTCACTCCATAGATGCTGCTGCACCCGCTGAGTTTCTCCAGCATTTTGTGTACCCTCCTTTTTAATGACTATAGTTCAGATTTTAATACCATCATCCCTGACATACTAATCAATAAGCTGTCGGACTTCCCCCCTCTCACCTGCACCTGGATAAAGGACTTCCTCACTAACTGCCCACAAACAGTCAGAATGGGCCCCATTGCTCCTCCACCCTCTCACTCAGCACTGGTTCTCCACAGGGCTGCGTGCTGAGTCCACTCCTCTATGCTCTGTACACTTACGACTGCACTCCCATCCACTCCATTATTAAATTTGCAGATGACACCACAGTGGTCGGACCCATGTCAGGAGGTGACGAGGCAGCGTGCAGAGATGAGGTCCTGAAGCTGTCAGAGTGGTGTTCTGCGAACAACCTGGCACCTAATATCAGCAAAACATAGGAAATGGTCATCGACTACAGAAGGCACAGAGTGGACCCTGCCCCGCTCTACATCAACTGTGATGAGAGGGTTTCCACCTTCTAATTCCTGGGAACGCACATCGGGGAGGACCTCTCCTGGTCTGCCAACACTTCAGCGGTGGTAAAAAAGACCCAGCAGTGATTGCACTTCCTGAGATTGCTAAGGAAGACAGTTTAGAGAAGCTGCTAGTGACCTTCTACCGCTCCACCATAGAGAGTGTGCTGGCATATTGTATCACGGTGTGGTATGCCGACAGCTCAGCAGCAGACAGGAGAGCCCTGCAGAGAGCGATCAAAACTGCCTAGAAAATCATCGGCTGCCCACTGCCCTCCCTGGAAGACATCTCCAGCTCTCGGTGCCTCTGTGGAGCCAGGAAAATAATCAAAGACCCCTCCCATCCTGGACAGTTCCTTTTCAACCTCCTGCCCTCTGGTCGGCGGTAGAGGTACGTCAAAAGCCGGCCAAACAGACTCAAGGACAGTTTCTTTCCCTGGGCCATTAGAACTCTAAATTCCTCAAATATCCACACAACATGAGAATGCTGTCATCCATTCCACTATAAAACAGACCACTCAGCTAATATTTCTTCTTTTTTTTAAATTCTTTTGCAGTATTTATTACATTTTAAAGTGTAATATTCTCCCAGTGCAATGTTCTACCTAAGTGTGATAATTATAATTCATTTACTATTTTAAGCAGTTAAATAACGTATTGAATGTATTGGATGTGTTTTTGTCTTGTTTGGACTTGTTTTGGTTGCACTGATTAGCTCTCCTAATTTTGTTGTATTTCTAAGTACAATGACAATAAAGGCGTATTATTATTAATATTATTATACCTCGACTGCCTATAACTACATAGTGACCACACTCTACTGCACTACTTCAAAAGAACCGTGCTGACCAATTTTTACTCGCGGAAAATTTTTCAGAATGCTGAAAATGTTTCCTCGAACAAACTGAGGCCGCGAGTATGCGGGAACTTCCCTCGAGCATGAAGGAGAGTTCCAGTGACCTCCAAGGACCACGTGTCGACCATGCTGCGAGTTTGAGTCAAAAGCAAACTCTTCTTAACTCGCAAATTAGGTTGCAGCAGTGGGACAGGCCCTTAAGAATGAGTACTGAGCTATCCATGGTCCTGACCAGGGTCCTTTACCAGAATGATGTGTAGGAAGGAATTGCAGATGCTGGTTTATACCGAAGATAGACACAAAGTGCTGGATTAACTCAGTGGGTAGGCAGCTTCTCTGGAGAAAAAGGTTGGGTGGCATTTCAGATGGGTACCATTCTTCAGGTTGAATAAGTAGAATAAGAAGAAATATGGGCATTGAGTCTCATAGACCCATCTACCTATATTTGGCCCTTATCCCTCCAAACGTTTCTTATCCATGTACCTGTCCAAATTTTGTGAAGCCGGGTTCCGACCCAAAACATCACCCACCTTTTTTTTTCCAGAGATGCTGCCTGACACACTGAGTTGCTTCAGCAATTTGTGTCTATCTCCTTTACCAGAATGCTGCTTGGATTAGAGGCTTTCAGTTATAGGGAGAGGCCAAATAAACATGGATTGTTTCCTTTGGAACGTCAGAAGTTGAGGGGAGATTTGATAGAAATATATAAAACCATGAGAGGCACAGTTTAGTAGAGACTCAGTTTATATATACAGCGTGGAAACAGGCCCATTGGCCCACCGGGTCCGCGCCGACCAGCAATCAACTATCCTACACACCGTTTTTTTTTACAGTAGCCAACTAATTTACAATCTTGCACATCTTTGGAGTGTGGCCAGAAACTGGAGCACCCAGAGAAAACCCATACTGTCACAGGGAGAATGTACAAACTCCATACAGACAACGCCCACAGTCGTGATTGTGGCGCTGTAAGGCAGCAACTCTACCGCTGCGCCACTGGGCCGCCCCTAATAGATAGGGTAGACATTCAGTTTCTTGAAAGAAGGGTTACAAAATCCAACACTAGAGGGCATAGTTATTAGGTGAGAGGGGGAAAGATTAATGGAGATGTGCGGGGCAAGTTTTTCACACAGAGAGTGGTGGGGGCCTAGGACGCGTTGTCAGTGGTAGATACTATAGTGGCACTAAAGAGGCTTTTAGATAGGCACATTGAAGTACTGGGAATAGAGGGATATGAATTATGTACAGGCAGATGAGATCAGTTTCATGGCATCATGTTCAGCACAGACATTGTGGGCTGAAGAACGCATACTGTACTATGCTGCAGTATGTTCTATGTTCTTTTTCTTCTAAGGTTTATTTAAATAGGGACAGATACAAAAACATAGATACACTTGAAACAGTCATCTGATGTATGTATCATAGTGTTTTTAGCCAAAGCTAATTCGCAACACTTGTCCCTAGTAGGGCTTTTGGTTAAAAATGATAATACAGATTAACATTATTAAAAATAGGAAAATGGAAATGGAAATGAGATTAAAAAAATGGAAAAGAGAAAAAGACATACAGAGAGAGCACAGTGTAAAAACTAAATATGTGAACAAGATTGTTGTTGAATTAGCCACAATTTTGTGTTTCTTTTGAATGTGACATATGTAGTATGTGAAGTATGTAGTATGTTGTATGTGAAGTTTTTCTCTCAATTCATGCCACAAAATCACATTTTTTTGGAGCTTGCTGTACCCAATTTTATGGTAGACACAAAATGCTGGAGTAACTCAGGGGATGAGGCAGCATCTATGGAGAGAAGGAATGGGCGATGTTTCGGGTCGAGACCCCGGTGACGACCCGAACTGTCGCTCATTCCTTCTCTCCATAGATGCTGCCTCACCCGCTGAGTTACTCCAGCATTTCGTGTCTACCTTTGATTTTACCAGCATTTGCAGTTCTTTCTTACACATACCAAATTTTATGGTGAAACATCCGTATTTTACAAAAGTGACAGTTCTAAAGGGTTGTAAATCTCTCTGGCATGCTTCAGTGTAAATTCTTCACGCCTCATTGGGAGTACAGGTCCACCACTGATTTTCCGGCAACTGGTAGCCTGGCACCTCCTTTAATCCAGACAAAATTCTGAGAAAGCACTTGAACTCCCTCCCCCCCCCCCCCCTCCCCGAAAATATGACGCCCATGCCGGGTGAGGCGGCTGTTGCAACCTCATCGCAGCCGATCGGCGGGTCAAATTTACCTCGAGACCCTGGAAATTTGGTCCGGCCAGAGCTGGCAGATCCGTTCCCATGGACGACTTCTGAGGTTGACTTTACAGGTCGGTAACCTGGCCCCTCGGCAGCCTATGCAAATTGTTCCAGTGCCATTTGACACCTCTCCGTAGCCCTGACCTTGGTTGATCTGGCAAACTTGATAACCCAGTTAGGCTCTGGAACTAAGGGTGCCAGAAAATTGGTGGTGGACGTGTACTGTTAATCAGCTTCTCTCGTGCATTGCACCCCAATTCATTTATCTTACGTTGAATTAGCCCTTTACTCTTTGGTTGGAGGTATAAAGAACAAAATAAATTCCTGTCACATGACCAAGGGGAAAGAGAGCATTTCAAGGCACTCATATTATTCATTCACTCAGTTTATTTATTCATGTGTGTATATATTTATATAATGGTATATGGACACACTGATCTGTTTTTGTAGTCAATACCTACTATGTTCTGTTGTGCTGAAGCAAAGCAACAATTTCATTGCCCTATCAGGGACACATGACAATAAACTCACTTGAACTTGAACTTATTCCTTAACCAACATTGTCATCACATTTTTGAAGATTTCATCACATAACACCCAGAGGTGTAAATGTGTGGAATTCTCTGCCTCAGAAGGCAGTGGAGGCCGATTCACTGGATGCATTCAAAAGAGAGTTAGGTAGAGCTCTTAGAACTAGCGGAATCAAACGATATGGGGTGAAGCAGGTACTGATTGTGGATGATTAGCCATGAGCACATTGAATGGCAGTGCTGGCTCGAAGGGCCGAATGGCCTACTCCTGAACCTATTGTCTATGTAACTATGTGTCTATGTAACAAGCAGGAAGCAAGACCCACTAACAACTCCCAAGAGTTTGCTGGTGTATTTTTTTCATTGCTTGATATGTAAGAGATTAAACAATGTTGACCTGTTACAATAACAAAATCTGAACATTTTACCCAGTCGTTTTGCTGTTGTAGATGTAAATGGATAACGCACAATAGAGCCAATACGAAGACCAATTTTCCCTTTGCAGACAGGCAACAATAAGGAATATTGATTAAAGTTATTATTAGAAGAATTAGTCTCAAGGTAGAGAAACAGCCTAATGTTCATAGACTTTAGACTTTATACCTTAGAGATACAGCGTGGAAACAGGACCTTCAGCCCACCGAGTCTGCACTGACCAGTGATCATGAGTACACTAGCACTATCCTAGTGTGTAGAATAAAGTGTGATAACAAAGAACTAATATTTTGTTAAGTTTAGTTCAGAGACATGGTGCGGAAACAGGCCCTTCAGCCCACGGAGTCTAAGCTGACCAGCGAGCCCCATTACACTAGCATAAACTACACACTAGAAACAATTTACAATTTTTACTGAAGCCAATTAATCTACAAACTTGTGCATCTTTTGAATGTGGGAGGAAACTGGACCACCTGGAGAATCCCACGTGGTCGTAGGGACAATGTGCAAACTCTGTACAGACAGCACCTGTAGTCAGGAACGAACCCGGGTCACTGTGCTGTGAGGCAGCAACGCCACCACTGTGCCACCGTTCAGTCTGAACTAATTAACTCAAAAGTCTGAAGAAGGGTCTCAGCCCAAGATGTTTTATCTAGACATGCTGAACCGTTGAGTTACTCCAGCATTTTGTGTCTATCTGCTAATTAATTCAATTTCCACCATGGTATCAGCAGAATTTAAATTTAAGTAACTAAATAAACCTAGAATTGCAGAATTAACAATATCAATCATGAAACTGCTGGATGGTTGAAAAATATAACTTGGTTCGCCAAGGAAAGACACAAAGTGCTGGAGTAACTCGGCGAGTTATGCAGCATCTCTGGAGAACAAGGATAGGTGACATTTTGGGTCAGGACTGAATGCAGGGTTGGGGAGAAAGAAAGTTATAAGAGTGGAGGGGCAAGACAAAGTCTGCTAGGTTATCTTGGTATTGATGAGCCCATATCTTTCAGGAAAGAACCTTAGCTTCCTTACCCATCCAGTATGTGCTTGCAGACCCAATTATACTCTACTCTGAGCTGCCCAACAATCCCTGACTGGTTAGCACGCAACAAAAGATTTTCACTGTACCTCGGTATATGTGATAATAAACTAAACTAACAAACTAAAACTTTGTGCATTTACCATATTTATTCCCCTCATGATCTTATACACCTCAATAAGATCACCCCTCATCCTCCTGCTCTCCAAGGAGTAAAGCCCTAGTCTGCTCAACCTCTCCGTTTTGTTCAGCATTTTATGACTATCTTCCTCACTATCCACAACCATCAATTGTGAACTCATCTGCAAACATTCTTCTCCATTTGTATCTTTCTCTCTCTGTCTTCTCCCTCTGCCTCACAAGTATTACATATAGGTCTCGGAGATGCGAGTTCTTAACTTTGACCTTCATAATGTCAGATGGATAATGTATTGGCTTCAGAATTCACCAGTTAAGTCGCAACATGAAATGAAGAGATGATACTCCCTCACATCTTTTTATTTCTTCTTCTGTCCTTCATCACTTTGTTCATGGCATTTGTTTCATAATAAAGTTCATAAAAGCCTCTTAAGTGCCGCCACCATATCTGCCTCCACCACTACCCCTGGCAGCGTGTTCATTGTAATATTCATATATGATGTATTCAAGAGAGAGTTAGATATATCTCTAAAGGCTAACGGAATCAAGGGATATGGGGAGAAAGCAGGAACAGAGTACTCATTTTGGATGATCAACCATGATCATATTGAATGACAGTGCTGACTCGAAGGGCCGAATGGCCTACTCCTGCACCTATTCTCTATGTTTCTATGTTTCTAGTCAATTAATTGAGATATCAATTAGGGGTAGAATGAGTAAACCAGTAGAGTCCACTTCCTCGTCATAGAGTAAAACAGCTTGCAAATAACTTGTCTAACATGTCAATGCTGACCAAGCAGCCCCATCTATGTAGAATAAGAAGTGTACAATAGGACCAAATATGTACCAGTTTGTAGGCTAATTGGCTTTGGTAAAAATTGTAAATTATTTCCAGTGTGTAGGATAGTGCCAGTGAACGGGAATCATTGGTCAGAGCGGATTTTGTGGGATGAAGAGCCTGTTTCCGTGCTGTATCTCTAAAACTTAAACCAAGGCTCAAGATTTGGTTGAGGAGGGAGGGAGTTAGTGGGTGGCAGGTTCTACATTTACCACCATCAATAAGACACGTCAGGAATGGGATGAAAATCTCTTATTGGTGAATTTGCTCAAGAATGAAGTATTAATTCTCTTGTTATTTCTAGCAGTATCTAATTACTTCTCAATACCACATTGGTGTCTTGGTAGGGTTTCACCAAGTGAATCAAATTGATGCAAGTCATATCCTTCACAATATCATAGGACGTATAGAACATAGAACAGCTTAGCACAGGAAAGGGCCCTTCGGCCCACAATGTTTCTGCTGAATGTCATGCCAAGAAAAACTGATCTCATCTGCCTGTACCTGATCGACATCCTTCTATACATTGCACTTCCATGTGCCCATCAAAAAGCCTCTTAAGCATCACTATCATATCTGACTCCACCACCACTGGCAATGTGTTCTAGACCCCCACCATTCTCTGTGTAAACGATTTTCCCGCACATCTCCATCAAACTTTCCCCCCCTCTTACTTAGTATTACCCTCTAGTGTTGGATATTTATAACCTAGGGAAAAGGTTCTGGCTGTCTGCCCTATCTATGGCTGTCTATGACTGTCTACCATACCAATGCTGCATTGGAAGCATTTTAACCACTGCACTTCCCAGCCTACCTGCCATTGCATATACTGGGAGGTAATGTATGGACATTCGGAGGATTACGAACTAGTAACCAAACAAATTATAGTAAGAATAATGGCTAGTGAGGAGTAGGTAGTTGTCTTGGAAACATTGTAAGAGGTGTAGCATAGAACAATAAATAAATGAGTTCTATCCTAAAATAAAATGCCAGATTATCAATTTCAATATGAGGAAGGCTGTTTGGAAAGATCATCAATGATGAGTGATTAATGTTGAATAACACAATACAGAAGCTAATGTTTAATGGCTTTGATATTAACCACAAATAAGTCAGTTGCTCAGAGCTCCATGTATGGCATGGCATCATTGTGACAATACATAGAGTGATGGCATTGCAAAGCTAGTCAAGAGAGAGAGCGAAAGGCAAAGAGAGAGATAGAGAGAGTGGGAGAAAAACAGAGAGAGAGACAAACAAAGGGAGAGAGATTGAAATAAACAAAGAGAGGCAGAACCAAAGAGAGGGAGAGAGAGACAGAGACAGAAAGAGACAAAGAGAGACAGAAAGAAAGAGAGACAGAGACAGGAAGAGACAGAGACAAAGTGAGAGAAAGAGAGAGAGACAGAGAGAAAAAAAAGAGAAAGACAAAGAGAAATAGAGAAACAATGAGAGAGAGAAACATAGAGAGAGAGATTGGGGGAGAGAGGGAGAGAGAGAGAGAGAGAGGGAAAGGAGTGCAAAACAATGAGCGAGAGACAAAGAAAGAAAAAAAAACAAAGGGAGAGAAGGGACTGAGAGAGCGTAACAGAGAGAGGGAAACAAAGAGAGAGAAACATAAAGAGAGAGAGGGAACCAAATTTTGTGTGTGTGTGTGTGTGTGTGTGTGTGTGTGTGTGAGAGAGAGAGAGAGAGAGAGAGAGAGAGAGAGAGAGAGAGAGAGAGAGAGTTGCTGCATTATGCATAGAATGGACTAATCATTTACACGACACAAATCTTGTTCACCTATTTATTTGAAATAAGCATCACTAAGTAAAATAATGACATTACAAAGCAAAGGAAAACATGCAAAACTATAAGTATTGTGGGTGTAAGAAAAGGTCAAAGGTTAAGGAGAATGCAGCGATTAACCCTCTTCTTGCATCCACACAGCTTTCTCAATAGCTACAGTATCAGATATAAGTCAGGATTGTGGCCGTCATTAGTCAGGGTATTAACTAAAGACATTGGGATGTTATGTTGTACATCATGCTGATGAGACTGCATTTGGAGTAATGTGGTTGTGATTGGTCACCGTGCTACGGGCAGGATGTCATTGATTTGGAAAGAGTTATGGGGAAGAATTTCATGGATGTTGCCAGGTCCCGAGGGCCCGAGCTATAGGGAGATATTGAGTTGGCTAGGACTTTATTCCTTGGAGTGCAGGAGGCAGAGGGGTGATTTTGAAGAGGTGTATAAAATCATCAGGGGAAGTTAATGCACAGAATATTTTACCCAGGGTAAGGGATCCAAAAACCTGAAAATATATAGGTTTAAGGTGAGGGGAAATATTTAAAGGGAGCCTGATGGATAACCTTTTCACTCAGAGAGTGGTGGTTGTACGGAACGAGCTGCCAGAGGAGGTAGTTGAGGCACGTACATTGACAACATTTAAAAGTTCAGTTCAGTTTAATTTATTGTCACGTATACCGAGGTACAGTGAAAAGCTTTTGTAGTGTGCTAACCAGTCAGCAGAAAGACAATATACTTGGACATGTACATGGATAGGATATGCTTTGAGGGGAATCGTCCAAAATGCGGGCAAATTGCATTCGCTTTCTTGATTAGAATGGGTATCAAGGGTTATGGAGAGAAGGCAGGAAAATGGGATTAGGAGTCAGCGATTAGCCATGATGGAAGTAGACTCGATGGACCAAGTGGCCTAATTCTACTCCTATAATTTGTGAACTTGTAACTTGTGGACTTGTGAGCTTAGATGGGGCATCTTGGTTGGCATGGATGAGATGGGCCGAAGGGTCTATCTCCATTCTGTATGACCCTATGTGATGTAATACTCTCCACTTGCCTGATGGAGTGCAGCTCCAGGAACACTTAAGAAGGTTAACAACACCTGGGGCAAAGAACCTGCTTGATTGGCAACATCCATCAGCCTTAATATGCATTCACTCCACAACTAGTACATGGATAGCATCTTCTTGGCTACTTCAACAGCACCTCCCAAGTCTGGGACCATCCTACCACAGAAGTCGGCTATTGGAACAGATCTGCCGGCTCAGGCTGGGTCGCAGTTCCAGAACCCCGGATGCAGGGGGTAAATTCAACCCACTGAATGGTGCGGAAGTCCCGATGAGGTAGAGATTGGCCTAGGCACAGCATTTTTGTGGGGATTTCTGGTGGGGATTTCAAGTACGCTCTCATGATTTTGTCCGGATTATAGGAAGCACCCGACCACCAGTTGCCAGAAAATCGGTGGTGGACCTGCATTGGGTTGTATCACAACTTGGTTTCGGAATGGCTCTGCCCAAGACCGCAGGAAAAGGCAGAGAGTTATAAATATAGCCGAGTCCATCACACATTCCTGACTTCCCACCACTAGCTCCATCTACGCTGGACGCTGCCTCGGAAAAGCAGCTAACGTCATCTGACTTGTCCCACCCTGCTCCTGCCCGGCAAGGTACAGAAGCAGGAAAGCGCACACAACCAGACTCAGGAGCAGCTTCATCTCCTCCGTTATCAGGCTTCTGAACAGTCTTTGCATAAGTGAGGGTACTGCCCAATTCACCTCTTGCTCATTTGTGGACATTGGACTTTGTCAGCGGAACTGATGTGCTACCAAGCTGAGAATTTTATTCTGCACTCTGTACCTCCCCCTTTGATCTGCCTATTGTAAATTAGTTTGACTTGATTTATCTGTGTGTGGTACATCAGATCTGTTTGCATAGCATTCATAACAAAGCTTTTCCTTGTACCTTGGTACATGTGACAATAATAAACCTAAATCTGAACATAAACCAAATTTATTACCATTCCTTCATAGCTGCTGGGACGAAAATACTGGAAGTATCTACACAACGGTTTCGTGGTAGAACCTTCAGTCCACGTGACAGTAATAAACATAAACCTGAAGCTAAAGATGACCATACTTGCTGGGTGCTGAAATTAGTTAAATTCAGAGAAAGTTAACAATACATTTGAAAAAAAAAATTATTTTCTTTTGCTGGGGTTTCTATGTATTTAAATATAATCCTGGGGGAGGTAATGAGGCGCGGAGATCTGGATTCAAGGTTTTTTTCCCCGGAGATACTTGGCCACTTGTCACCATTTTGGATTAAAATGGTTACTGCTTAAAAATCAAAATCATGGCTTGGGGAAATAAGAAGAAAGTCAGTCTGTCGTGTTTAACAATATTATGTAATTGAATGTGCATCCTTCAAAGACAAACTAGCCCTGGAGGTAACACTATAGTTCGTTTGGGAGGTTCCTGGCTGAGGGGTAGAAAATTAATGAGTTGGAGCATTGCCATTGAATAGGCAGAAATGCTTGCAATAGGAATATGTTCCCATCAGCTCTATTCAATTGTGGTTCTACAAACACTGCATCGGACTGGGCTGAGCGAAGGGGTGGTTTGGCCTTTGGGAGAACAGGCATATAACTGAAGCCTGAGGATTTATTGCAAGCCTTTATGGAACTTGGAAATGCAAAGATTCATGTCTTTAACAACAGTGGCATAACCTAACCTGGCCCCAGTGTGTTAGGCTTAGCTGATAACATTGTCACGTTTGAGTCAGAGGTTCAGGGATCAAACTTTACTCCTGAATTTACACAGAAGTCACCGTGCCTAGAAAGAACATAAGATCATAAGACATAGGAGGAAACAGATGTAGTTACAGGGAAAACATAAGATCCGTTTTTTTTAGTTTAGTTTAGAGGCACAGTACAGAGCAAATTCCACAGATTTCAACACCCAAAGTCAAGAAGGCCAAAGGTATCACTCCTCCCTCAAACATTCCACATTTACCGCATGTCATGTATCAGACTACCTAAGTATAGTTCAATTTAGTTTAGTTTAGTTTCTTTAAGTTTAGTTTCGTTTAGATTAGCTTTAAGGGCCTGTCCCACCAGCATGCGACTCCATGTGGCAAGCGCGACCTAACGTGGTCGCTTGAGCCGTCCGGTCTCGCGGGGCCGGTCCCACTTCGATCGCCGGAGCCGTATGGAGTTATGCGGAGCTGGTCCTGACATCGCGCCGGGCTCCAAAAAACTGACCGTGTTCAAAATTCCACGCGGCAACGGCCCGTCGGCCCGCAGCCGCCTCGACGCTGCATGCACCTCCTCGACGTCGTGCCTCCATGCCCCTCTCTGTGTGCTTCCGTGACCCTCTCTGTGTGCTTCCGTGACCCTCTCTGTGTGCCTCCGTGTCCCTCTCTGTGTGCCTCCGTGCCCCTCTCTGTGTGCCTCCGTGTCCCTCTCTGTGTGCCTCCGTGTCCCTCTCTGTGTGCCTCCGTGCCCCTCTCTGTGTGCCTCCGTGTCCCTCTCTGTGTGCCTCCGTGCCCCTCTCTGTGTGCCTCCGTGCCCCTCTCTGTGTGCCTCCGTGCCCCTCTCTGTGTGCCTCCGTGTCCCTCTCTGTGTGCCTCCGTGTCCCTCTCTGTGTGCCTCCGTGCCCCTCTCTGTGTGCCTCCATGACCCTCTCTGTGTGCTTCCGTGACCCTCTCTGTGTGCCTCCGTGTCCCTCTCTGTGTGCTTCCGTGCCCCTCTCTGTGTGCCTCCGTGCCCCTCTCTGTGCCCCTCTTTGTGTGCCTCCATGTCCCTCTCTGTGACCCTCTCTGTGTGCCTCCGTGTCCCTCTCTGTGACCCTCTCTGTGTGCCTCCGTGTCTCTCTCTGTGTGCCTCTGTATCCCTCTCTGTGACCCTCTCTGTGTGCCTCCATGTCCCTCTCTGTGACCCTCTCTGTGTGCCTCCGTGTCCCTATCTGTGCTCCTCTCTCTGTGTGCCTCCGTGACCCTCTCTGTGTGCCTCCGTGTCCCTCTCTGTGACCCTCTCTGTGTGCCTCCGTGACCCACTGTGTGTGTGCCTCAATGTCCCTCTCTGTGTGTGTCTCCGTGACCCTCTCTGTGACCCTCTCTGTGTGCCTCCGTGTCCCTCTCTGTGACCCTCTCTGTGTGCCTCTGTGACCCTCTGTGTGTGTGCCTCAATGTCCCTCTCTGTGTGTGCCTCCGTGACCCTCTCTGTGACACTCTCTATGTGCCTCCGTGTCCCTCTCTGTGACCCTCTCTGTGTGCCTCTGTGACCCTCTGTGTGTGTGCCTCAATGTCCCTCTCTGTGTGTGCCTCCGTGACCCTCTCTGTGACCCTCTCTGTGTGCCTCCGTGTCCCTCTCTGTGACCCTCTCTGTGTGCCTCCGTGTCCCTCTCCGTGCCCCTCTCTGTGTGCCTCCGTGTCCCTCTGTGTGTGTGCCTCCGTGTCCCTCTCTGTGCCCCTCTTTGTGTTCCTCCATGTCCCTCTCTGTGACCCTCTCTGTCTGCCTCCGTGCCCGTCTCTGTGTGCCTCCGTGTCCCTCTCTGTGACCCTCTCTGTGTGCCTCCGTGCCCCTCTCTGTGTGCCTCCGTGTCCCTCTCCGTGCCCCTCTCTGTGTGCCTCCGTGTCCCTCTCCGTGCCCCTCTCTGTGTGTGCCTCCGTTCGAGTCTGCACCGACCAGCGATCCCTGTACACGAGCACTACCCTAAACACCAGGGACAATTTACAATCTTTACCAAAGTCAATTGACCCACAAACCTGCATGATTTTGGAG
Source organism: Okamejei kenojei (assembly GCA_035221665.1). Classification (NCBI taxonomy): domain Eukaryota; kingdom Metazoa; phylum Chordata; class Chondrichthyes; order Rajiformes; family Rajidae; genus Okamejei; species Okamejei kenojei. The sequence continues at coordinate 51,200,734 of CM069141.1, forward strand.
TTTGGGAGAAAGCTGGAGGACCTGGGGAAAATCCACACGGTCACAGGGAGAACGGACAAATTCCGTTCAGGACAGCACCCGTGGTCAGGATTGAACCTAAGTCTCTGGCGCTGTGAGATAGCAACTCTACCACTATGCTGCTCATGTCAGAGGAAACTGGAGCACCTGGAGAAAACCCACGCTTGTGCAGGGAGAATGTGCAACCTCCACACAGACGGCACCCTAGGTCATGATTATACCTGCGGTTCCTTGTACCATGAAACTGCAGCTCTCTCAGCTGCGTTATTTTGCTGCCTTGCCGTCTTCCACCATTTTATATTTCCATTTCAGATTCCAGCATCTGCAATTGTTTTTTGTTTCAAACGCATTAACGTAGTATAGTGCGATGGCACAATGGCGTTATGGTAGAGTTGCTGCCTCACAGCGCTAGAGACCCAGATTCGATGCTGACTATGGGTGCTGTCTGTATGAAGTTTATACATTATCCCTATGACTACATTGGTTTTCTCCGGATGCTTTGGTTTCCTCCCACTTCCTAAGACATGCAGGTTCATAGGTTCATTGGCTAAAAATTGCAAATATTTCCACGCCGTATCACTGAAGTAAAATCTGAAGGGATCTTGCTATGCATAAAAGTAGCTGTTACATTCGTTACATTACAACAATGACAACTCTCTGGAGTTTTAGATGGACTAAACATAGCATGCGCCATATTATAATGTAGGCCCCCCTCGGTCATGACTGACAATGGGCGATGCATCCTAGTTTGCAGGTGATGTGTGGTCGGATGCAAGCTTGGGCGATGTCATATGAAGGACAGGCTGTTGCTCATGCAGCACGTCCCCCCCTCTCCACATCGCTGATCGATCCAAAGGAACAGCAGGGCCGCTGTCACAGGAGGTGCCAGAGCGAGGTTGTAGACAATGACGAACTGCCTTAGGGGCTTCGATTACAGATTTTTCTGAGGTTTACTCCAGGAGCCTTTTCCATGACTGGATATGGCCACAAGGCAGTGGAGGTCTTAAATCAGACTTTTCCCTCTCCTAGATGGACTGCATTCCCAGGCTGCCACGCCCCATCTGCCCGAGACTCATGGGGGCAGGAGCGTCTACCTTCCATGCAGGTCTATAGCACCTGCCCACTGCGCCATGTTAAAAAATATAATATATTATATAATAGTAAGATTAAATGAGAACTTACCAGTTTGAAGTTTGATCTTGATTTTATGAGGAGTTAAGTTGGTGATTACGTGAAGAAGAACCCTGTCTAGGCCACATGCACGTCAATCTTCAAAGCAGCGGTATGAAATCACAAATAACAATCACCGAAATGACATAGTAAGATGCGTGACTCGAGAACTACCAGATGATCTTCATGAGAGAGGGTTCGACGTGGCGGGCACATAATCACCAACGTAACTCCTCTTAAAATCAAGATCAAACTTCAAACTGGTAAGTTCTCGTTTAATCTTAATATTTTACTTCGGAGTCACGTGAGTGATTCCGTGAAGACTTCGAAGCTTTGTGATTTCATGCCGCAGATCGAAATCTCGTCGTCTCACTGCATCGATTGACTCAGGATGAGTGAATAATCAAATTGCATTAGCATGATATTGATTCACATGTACTAATGGTTTACATTAATAAAGAAATAAATAGCAACCCCTGTACCTCAGGGGAAGCTAAAGTGGACGCAAACAGAATGGGCAAAACCCCAGGTCAGTAACCGGCCTTTGAATTAAAAAAAAAAAACAATTTAGTTGACCATCCCGCGGTTGCGAGGATATGGTCGATGGGCATGTCCATTGCCCTGGCCGCTGACGCTGACCTGGTGGAATGAGATATACAATCGTCAGTGTTAATACCTGCATAACCCAGAACCTGCTGCAGCCACCTTGAAATAGTCTGAACCGACCTTCTTTTGTGCAGTTGTTTGTTGATTAATAAACAATGCTGATTCCACACTTCTTAGGATTATGGTGGCCTTGATAACATAGACGTGAGACCGTGGGGTATCCAAAAAATGATCTTAAATCATGCCATCCCTGGTCTGCTCTGCTTGTGTAGACCAGAATGTAAAATGTAATGGTACCTTCAGCCAATTCCATCCTATCTAGCCACAGTATTTGCAATGTTTGCCGACGTTGTGCTGATATTAGTGTCATAACTAAGGATGTAGCTGGAACCCCTTGGTGAAGTAATGTTCACACATTTTCAATAACCAACTGCATAATCTTGTAGTGGGAGAACTTGTGTCAAGATCTTTTTTAGAACTCGATATCCGGGTTGAACCCGACAGAGTAGTTCCATTTTGTTGCAGCTGTAGTGTCTCTATAACTGAATTATTGTCAAATACCATTTAAGAATGAACAGGAAAATGTCAGTAATCTGTACCGTATTAAATGTAACATTAACATTTGAACAAAATCACTTCTCATCACCTCAATAGGAACTTTTTTTGGGTGCTATCCCTGCACTCTGCAGTGAGCACATTCATGGCTTGATGTGACAACCTGAGGCATAAGTCAATCCATTCAAAATGTGTAAGTCAATAATTGATTTATTGTGCAAAGGCCGGTCTCCTATACCACAGTTTGAACCAGCAAGTTTTTGTTTTTTGGAATAACCTTATACCGTTGTGCCATTATGCCTGATGAAACAGGCAACATGGCTGCTTAGCCAGTCCGACAGTATGAACCTAAGCAAGGTCTTGCTGACTGTTTTAAGACCCGGCTAATGAGGCCAAAAAATGGAGGAAGACATAAAAGAACAATCCTCTTTTTGTAGCGAGAATGTATTTCTCCGCACTGTTGTGCTACATATTTTTGCAATCAGTGAATAAACATGCACCAACATGTCGATATTCGATGTAGTATTGAACCATACTTTCTTAATACTTTGAGATCCAATACCTATTCTGTGTTGTCATCAATCTGAACTGGATGATACACCAGTGGCAAAGGAGATTAGGTAATTATTACGAGACACTCTTACTTGATTGTCATGTGACTAACATATGTCACCATCGTAGAGCAGCAACTTTAAATTGAGCATGTAGAATATGTATATTTGCTTAATAGCCCCTTACCCATGGGGTGCATCTAGTGTATATATTTAGTTGATACCAACAATTGAAGAATTGGTTACACAAGCAAATCTCCAATACCTCCAACTAGAGATGGTATTTGGAACTTTTCACTTTAGAGTCCTTAGCATCAGTTTGTAATAACTGAATTCGACCGACCACACTACTGGAGCGAGTTTCAAGTTCAAGTTCAAGTTCAAATGAGTTTATTGTCATGTTCAGCAATGCTGAATACTGTTTTTTCATCATTGTGACTGAGGTTGCTTCAGCTGACAATAGCATAAGGTTGTTAACAATGGTCTAATTGTACTTTGAGAGGTTGCTACTTACACAATATCAGTTCCTTGATGTGCTCAGCTGAAGCACAGCTACTATATTGCCAATTACTCTTGATGAAAATAAAAGTCAGTTTTATATCAGGTTGCTATTAACTCCAATCTCTTGCCACAGGGTGGAGTCAAGGCTAATTAATAATTAAAGGTAAATCCCAATGACCAATGGACAGTTTATCCCATTCCGCAATGCTTTACTGTTATTAGTACAGTTATATTGTCTTTGATAACCTCTGTAATGTGATTTGCTTAGCATGGATCTTTGACACTTATGAATCTGTTGTTAGTCATGAAAAATAAGTTTTCATATTCGGAAAGTTCACATGCCAGACACTCTCCATTCTTCATAATAACATGCCACACCTGCCTTATTCCATGGGTGGTTTGCATGAAAACCTTTGCCCAATTTCTGAACCTTAACTTTAAAAAATAACCCTGACAATAATCCAAACTTGCTTGGAATGCTACGACGGTGCCTCAACCAGATGTTTTTATCCTTTGTGTGTTTGTACAAAACAAATGTAAATATTACAACTTGTGAATGGTGCACTACCCATGTTTTGGAAGTGCTAGACCCATTTTGTTGAGTAGGGTTGGTAAGGTGCATGGAATTTCTGAGCTATCATGCTGCCCCCAGCTCCAGCGAACTGCTTACTGCCGATGAGCGCCTGGGGTGCTTTCTGAAATGATAACTTTTGCCCACCGTTGGCCTAATTGATTCATTTGCCAGGTTTTCTTCCCCTGTTGAATATGCCTACCTGAATAACAGATTCGGCGGCTGGCTCTCACATTCCCCTGTTGGCGCTGTTCAATGTCGGCACATATGTGCTTTAGTATGTTCTATTGACTTCTTTAGAGCCTGGAGTCAGTTATATCTTGACCATTTGCTCTTCCCTCCTCAGAGAGGGCGATTCGTAGGCAGCCCTAAACAGGCGCTGCCGCAGGCCGCAGGATACTTACACTGATGCAAACCCATTGGACCTATACCTAAATAGAATATTCTGCTGGGATGGCAACTTTGTTGTCAGGAAAACGGTACCTCTGACGCCCTTCATCCCTTGGGGTATGCCCCGCGGCCATACCCGGAGACTCAGTGTCAGCAGGATACTGACCCGTCTTGGTCTCTACCTCCAAGAGGGAGACCTGTAGCAGCTCTGTAACTGGAGCTGCTGGTGTGGCCTGCGGAGGTGGAACTTTTGTCTCTCCCTACCATCAGAGTCGGTGTCCGAACTAATCCTCATCTATGAAGGTACTATCAAACAGTCCTCTACTAGATACTGCTGGTGCCTTTTTTGTTCAGGATCGCACTGACACTCCTCCTGTTGGCGTGTGCCCTGCTGTAGCATTGTATGCAACAGTTGCTGCATTTGGGATAGTTGTTTCAAACGCACTATCCAGCCCCGGTGAGGAATCATCCCCCGACTCCGTGGGCCTTGCTATCCAGCACCGGTGGAGAATCAGCTCCCGACTCCGTGGGCGTAGCAGATTTATGTGCGAACTTGAGCAACCCTGTCCTAGGTGTTGCTGGTGCCGCCTTTCGTAAAGGCCGGCGCTTTTAGACATGAAACAGCCCTGTACCAGGCGCTGCTAGCACGGCTCTCTCGTAGGCCGGTAATGTCACAAATGAAACAGCCCTGTATCAGGCGCTGCTGGCACGGCTCTCCCGTAGGCCGGCACTTTCATACATGAAGCAGCCCTGTCAGGCACTGCTGGTGCAGCCTGTCCCATAGGCCCACACTATTAAACATGAAGCAGCCCTATCCCAGGCGCTGCCGGCGCGGCCTGTCCCATAGGCCCGCGCTGTGACAGTGTTAGCTCACTAAATCAAATTTTTTGGTGTACAGCTTTACCTGTGAAGGGTTAAAACAAATCACAGCAACTTGTGCTAAACAACAAGGATTACATTGGCAAAGACATATGACAATAACTTTTTATGACTTTAACTTTGCCTTAAGAAAAACACTATAAAATATATACATTTCATTATTAAGAGAAACCCTTTGTAGCCCGACTCACCTGAGTCCAAATAGGGCTGAATGAGTCCAAGTTTATTCCATGCCTGGGTACCAACGTCTGTGAGCCGCTGACCGCACTGTCAGTGACTCTGGCATTACTTCCTTGCCGTTTGCACAGTATCCCCGCAGGCTGGGAACCACTGACTACACTGTCAACGACTCTGGCATTAATTCCTTGCCATTCCATGGCATCCCCGCAAGGCTGGGAGCTGCTGACTGCCATGTTAGCGGCTCCTTATCTCACAACCCGATCTTTTTAACGGTTATCCGCTTCCACGGTCGGACTGGCAGGAAACCTCTGTGAAGAGAGACTCCTGCCTGAAAAAACCCCTGGTAAGTAAAATCAAATTTACCTCTACGTTTAACTTACCGCTGGCAGGAGTTCTGTCCTGCCAGTCTGGTGCTTGCGCCAGTGCGGCTAACGCACTGATGCACGTGACTCCGAAGTAAAATCTATATAATGCTAGAAGTCTGATCTTGACCACTTCTTGTTGTTCTGTATATTGATTTTAGAAGAAACGCTGCCACTTACGGCTGTGATCTTTGGCCATCTTACTCAGAGTTCCCCCTCCGCTGCGCAGGACTAGAGGATTTTTCCTTTCGATGAAAAATATAAATCTCAGAAGTGTTGAGTGCCTCAGTCAGTCTCTGCAGGATGGGGGAGCAAGAGGGTCGCATCTCTCAGTCTGAGCTGTGAATAACACGGAACATATGTCTACTAAACTGTGAGTGATTTTACTGACCTGTCAGTGCCCTTAATGTGGTTTGAAAATATAGTTTGGAAATGCTAAAGCTGTGTTGCCTTTGGGTTGGAAATGCTGCAGCTGTGTTGCCTTTGGTTTGGAAATACTAGAGCTGTGTTGCCTAATTAAAGTTGCCTTGCCTAATTAAATTTGCCTTCTATATAATTAAAAGTCTAATCTTGACCACTTCCTGTTTGCGCTTTATATTGATTTTAGTAAAAACGCTACCATGCTGAGATTTTTGGCCATTTTATTCAGAGTCCCCTCCGTTCCTCAGGTGCCGAGCATTTTTCCCATCGATGAAAAATAAAAGAGTTATGAGTGTTTAAAAAATGTTGAGATTCTATCTCCTGTCAATCATACCATGAAGGTCACGCCCCTTCTGGTGGGGCTATAAAATCCAGAAGTGTGGACGTGGCTCACTCTCTGCAATATGGAGGAGGGAGAGGCTACAACTCGCTGTATTTAGTGGCCTTGCACCCTGCCTGAAATGGTATGAAACTGCACTTGAATTTGGTGGCCTTGCACCCTGCTTGAAATGGAGTTTCAAGGAATAGCCGTGTCAACTGCCAGCCCACCAGCCGTGAGTGAGTGAGCTGCCAGCACAACAGGCTTGAGTGACTGAACCGCCAGCCCACAATGTCCATACTAGCCCTCTGGAAACCATTCCCTTCAGCCCACGACACCCATACTAGCGCTCCAGAAATCCCCCCCCCCCACTGGCCACCAATATTGGAATAGGTGGAGAGGTGGAATATTGCGTTGGGGGAACAGCCCTCCCGTGTGATGCTGGGACCCAACAGGTCCCACTTAGTCTAGTGTTATATTGTATTCAAGAGTTTTACTCTAATTTTGACTCTATATTATATCTGCTATCAACAATATCATTTCTTGTGGCACAGTGGCAGCTGGTAGAGTTACTGCCTGCAGCGCCAGAGACCCAGGTTTGATCCCGACTACAGGTGTTGTCAGTGTGGAGTTTGCACATTCTCCCTGTAACCTCATGGGTTTCTTCCAGTTGCTCTGGTATCCTCCCACATCTTAAAGACGTGCGGTTCATAGGGTAATTGGCCTCTGTAAATTGTTCCTTGTGTGTAGGGATTGGATGCAAAACTGCGATGACATAGGATTAGTGTGAATGAGTGATCGATGGCCGGCATGGCCTTGGTGCGCCAATGATTCTGTTTCCATGCAGTATCTCTAAACTAAACTAAGTTACTAAATAGATTGTTTCTGGGATCAAAATTGCAATGTAAAGATGTTGACAATTCAATTCTTAATGTAGAGTATACTTTTGTTTACTTTAGCTCAGAGATACAGTGTGGAAACAGGCTAACTGGTCAGCATGCAACAGAAAGCTTTTCACTGTACCTCGGTACACATGACAATAAAGTAAACTAAACTAAACCTTCGGCCCGCCGTGTCTGTGCCGACCAGCGTTCCCCATTACACTAACACGATCCGACACACTAGGGACAACTTACAATTGTTGTTGAAGACAATTAACTTACAAACCTGTACGTCTTTGGGATGTGGGAGGAAACTGGAGCACTTGGAGAAAACTCACGGGGTCACAGAGGGAATGTACAAACTCTGTTCAAAGAGCACCTGAAGTCAGTTTCAAACTAGGTGTCTGGCGCTATAAGGCAGCAACTCTACCACTGAGCCACCATGCTGTTCCGAGAGCTAGATTATTTCTTAGCCTGAGCTAAGACCTATAAATATCTGGATCTCCATTTCCTCGATCAAGATCTGTGGCTGAACCCGAGGCAGACGTTGCATGTCGCTTACAAGAAAATAAATCCCAGCATAAAATGATGCATTGCTTTTAAATGAAGCAGACTGAACATTCTCCACAGTGACAAGAGATCATGGAATTAATGCATTAATTTTGACAAATATAAGTGAAACTTTGCCACACAGTATTGCAGTTTATTAAAATAACCATTTTGCAAGTAATGCTCATTTTATTTTTGTGTGTATGCTTCCTGCCATTTCATGTTCAGAAATTTTTTATAAATCTAGAGATCCAATTAGTGAAAGAAAAAGGCAGGCTTTTAACAAGACCTTGGGATATTCCATTGTGCCCTCTTTCTTGATCTGTTTGATAGAGGTGTCTTACAGCGCCAGAGAACCAGGTTTGATGCTGACTATGGGTGCTGTATGTATGGAGCTTGTACGTTCTGTGTGTGACTGTGTGCGTTTTCTCTGGGTGCTCCGGTTTCCACCCACACTCCAAAGATGTATAGGTTTGTAGGTTAATTGACTTTGGTAAATTTGTAAATTATCCCTAGCCTATACGGTACTGTTAGTGCACGGGGTAATCGTAGTTGCCACGGAATTGGTGGGCCAAAGTGCCTGTTTCCATGCTACATCTAAACCAAATGAAACGCTTTTAGTGATGCCTTGAACATTGAGGATTAATCTTACAATTAGAGTCACACCATTCAAGAGCAATATTAGGACACATTTTTTACACCATTTGTAGAGAAGGTACACAGACTCCTTAGTCTTCACTACTTTATTAAGCATACATTATATATAGCCCTGGCTGTACGTGGTCTGTCACGATCACTAGAGAGCGAGCTAGGGATGTGTGGGTTACAATTATACTAACTGGTGGTGGAGAGGTTAGCATGGACATCGTTACTATCAATTAAAGGTGTATACACATATCATCTACATCCTTCCTCTACCAAAACAAACAGTGAGTGACAGGGCGACCATGTCTCATGCGCTAGGGTGAATGCAAACAGTAAAGCACAGGAATACAGGATCACACGTAATCGCCGTAACGGACCGGCGGCCTGAGCAGGCGACCAGACCGGGTCCGCACCTCGCCATCACCCCCTTCCCCGACGGGAACAAGTGGGGATGCCGGGGCATGGTGGGGGCTGCGGACAGGAGAACCCCTTGGCGACAAAGGTATCGGGGGGGACGGTGAAGAGAAGTGCGAGGAAGCCGGAGAAAGCGGGACTGCAGCCGGGAGGCGTTCAGGAGGAGGACGAGGGGAGGTTGGCCCCAGAGGAACGGGCAAAGCACAGTGCCGCGACAGTGGCAGCGGGGGGGCATACGGAGCCACCGGGGGAGGGAGAGGCTCGTTCACGAGCCGGAGATGCTGGCGGGACCGGCGGTACACCCTTCCGTCGTGGTTGACAAGGTACGAACGAGGGGAACCGGCAGAACCGACGACCACGGCCAGCTTGGAACGGCCAGAAGAGGACCACATACAGACGACCTGGCCGGGGAGAAGAGGGCGGAACAATCTACACCATTGTTCTGAGAAAAATGTCACACTGTCCCTCAGAATGCTGGAGGGACTTGATATGTTAGTTCAGAAATTGGAGAGAAATGCTTGCACTCTGTATTATTTGGAGTACTTTGTAAATTTATCAATAATTTAATATATTAATTTAATAATTTTAATTTAATTTAATTTAACATGAATCCTAAAGAACTTAATTCAAGAAATAGAAATATGGAATTATCCTCCCTACATATAGATTCAAAAATGTACTCAGAGGCACGTCTCAGTAACTATCCACTCTTACCCTCTGTTCTCCGCGATTCCAATACAGCGGTGAATTGCAGGGTTGGCTAAACAAATCCTTATTCCATCTCCTGTTTCTATAAATTATCTTAACATTGTAGAGTTGTGGAGCTACACAGCATAGAGATAGACCCACACACTTTAATTCAGTTTCTCTTTCCTTAGATGCTGCCTGACCTGCTGAGTATTTCCAGTAATTACCAGTAATTTTAATTATTGGGCGGCACAGCTGTTAGAGCTGCTGCCTCATACCACCAGAGACCCGGCTTCAATCCTGACCTGTGTAGTTCGCACATTCTCCCTGTGCCCACGTGGGTTTCCTTCAGGTGCTCTGGTTTAATCCAACATCCCAAAGACATGCAGGTTCGTAGGTCAATTGGCCCTCTGTAAATTCCCCAAAGTGTGTAGGATGCGAAAGTGAGATAACATGAAACTAGGGCATGGGTGATCAATAGTCGGCGTAGACTCGACGGTTCGTGTTCCATGCTGTAAAGTTTAGTTTAATTTGGGATCATATTGGGCACAGACATTATGGGCTGAAGGGCCGATTTCAATGCTACACTATTCTACATTTGATTTTCTTTGTTCTATGTTACTATAGACCCAATCCTGTTCACTCATAGGGAATCATACAGTGTACAGTGTGGAAACAAGCCCTTCGGACCAACTTGCCCACATCTACCAACATGCCCCATCTATATTAGCCCCACCTGCATACATTTGGCCCATATCCTTTGAACCCTATTCTATCCATGTACCTGTCTAAATCTATATAACTAAAAGTTTCATCTTGACCACTTCCTGTCTGCATTGTATATTGATTTTAGAAAAAATGCTACCATATATCACTATGATTTTTGACTATCTTACTCACAGTCCTCCTCCACCAAGGCAGCCTGATGATTTTTCTGATCAATGAAAAATAAAAAAGTTATGCACGTTTAAAAAATCTTGAGATCAGCTGATTGGTTCTCTCGCCTGTCAATCACCATCATGAAGGCAACTCCCCTTCCAGGGGGTCAGGAGGATAAAGCCCAAATGGTATGAAATTGCATTTGAATTTGGTGGCCTGCACTCTGCTTGAAATGGTATTAAATGAATTTGGTGGCCTGCACTCTGCTTGAAATGGAATTTCAAGGAATAGCCATGAGTGAACTGCCAGCCCACCTACCATCAGCCAATCAGCTGCCAACCCACCAACCATGAGTCAATCAACTGCCAGCCCAACAGCCATGAGTCAGTCAACTGCCACTCCACCAGCCGTGAGTGAGTGAACTGCCAGCCCACCAGGCCTGAGTGACTGAGCTGCCAGGCCTGTGTGACTGAACTGCCAGCCCAAGAATCCATTTGGCCCACAACTCCCCTACCAGTGCTCCAGAAAGCCCCCCCTTTCAATATTGGCAACCAATATTGGAATTGGTGGAGAGGTGCAATATTGCATTGGGGGACAAACGGGTCCCACTTAGTCTAGAGTTTCGTAAAAGTTGCTATAGTAACTGCCTAAATTAACTTCTCCAGCAGCTCGTTCCATACACCCATAACCCTTTGTGTGAAAATATTACCCCTCGGGTTCCTATTAAATTTTTCCCCACTCACCTTAAACCTATGTCCGCTGTCACTCCTCCCGTAAGATGAATCCTCTCAAATATGCAAGCAGGATTGTAAATTACTTCCCTTGGTATCCTCGCACCCTCAGCCCCCTCATTTTCTGATCCCTCTCCACCCACCTCCATCCCTCACCCACCAACCCTCTCCACCCATCTCCCTCACCACCCACCTCCCTTCCTCACCCACCAACCCTCTCCACCCATCTCCCTCACCATCCACCTCCCTTCCTCACCCACCTCCCTCCCTCACCCACCTCCCTCCACCTTTTTGCTTGAATCCCCCTGGTATTTCCAAACCTCACAAAGCGTTGTCTTCCCCAAACTCTTCAGCTGACGGCTTCTCATCCACCTTCGGCATGTTTGTCAACAGTAATGACAGTGATGTACAGAACACTGCAGCAGACTAATGAACACAGCGAGAGTGAGATTAGTCAACTGCGGCTAACACCCAGGGAGAAAAACAACATAAGGCAAGAAGGCATTAGCAAACTTGCAGCCTGGGCAATTAAGTGACAAATTAACTTTAACTCAGATAAATTTGAGGTGATACATATCAACAGGAAAAGTAATAACAGCAGTAAAAATCCGAGAAGACCCAAAACGTTATCTGTTCCTTTTCTCCAGTGATGCTGGCTGACCCGCTGAGTTACTCCAGAATTTTGCATCTATCTTTGATTACTATGTGTACCGTGACAGCACCCCCTCCCTCGGATGCTGCTCTGATCCCTATCACTGGCTGATAGGCCAGGTGAGGCCAATCCTCAGCATCATTGTTAAAATCTGGGTCCAATTAGCTGACATTGGTTTGGTCACCCGAACCTTGTCAGCCCATTACAGCACGGTGGTAGAGTTGCTACCTCACAGAGCCAGAGACCCGGGTTCAATCCTGACTACAGGTGATGTCTTTTTTTTTTTTTTAATTTAATTTTTTTTAAATTTGTATTTTTATTAGAAGCAATGTACAGTAGTATAAACCGCGGCATATGACAAAATACATTTAATGTACGTCTTCTATTTTAAATTTAACAAGAAGTAGAACAAGAGAGAAAGAGCGAGAAAAAGAGAAAGTGAAAGAAATAGTGATATGTAAACCCCTAGACTACCAGATGGTGCAGTCCAGGAGTGAAAGCTTGTAGAAGAAAAATCTGTACAGGTGATGCCTGTACAGAGTTTTTATGTTCTCCCAGTAACCGCGTGGGTTTCCTGCGGGTGATCCGGATTCTAAAGATCTGAGGGATTGTAGGTTAATTGGCCTCTGAAAATTGTTTCTAGCATGTGGAATAGAACTGGTGTAGGGGTGATCATTGGTCGGCGCAGACTCGGTGGTCCAAAGGGTCTGTTTCCACACTGTAAGCCTAAACTAAACTAACTTACTCCTTATAAAACCCAGCTATTCTAGCCGGAGAGCAAATGGGAGCGGGTGAGAGAAGAAGCAGAAGAGAAATAGGAAGAAAGTGAAGAAGAAGGTAGAAGGAAGGGAGAGAAAGTTGAGCACCTCCCTGCTAGCTATCATCCCCTGTCCCAGGTTTGAGGAAGACTGAGCCACTGCGACAAACTCAAGACTACTAGCACCATTGTGTGGTCAAGACTGGGCTGCCAGGAAGATGCCTTAGACAGCCAGCACCTCCACTGAGGCTATGACTGAGAAGGAGGGTCAAGCCTGAGATGCCAGTGCCTCTTCCTGTCCACGGACTATGAGGGACTGTACCCACACACAGATGCAAGGACTGAGCTGCCAGGATAACCCAGAACCCAGTGTAGCCTCTTCAAGCCCAAAGCTGAGGTGCCAGGATAAACTTGAGATCGCCAACTCCTCCTCTCAATGAAAGGGTGAACTGCAGGGAGATGCCTGAGATCACCATGCCTCCTCCTTTGAGACCAGGACTGAGCTGCCGGGACAAGCCTAAGATCATCAGCGCCACCGCACATTAACCCTGACGGCGCCCCCATGTGGTCCTGGACTTTCTTGTCACTGTAAATAAAACATATCATGTGGGTTCACCCTACTGTGAGTGCCAGTGTGGTCACAGCCAAACCTGACGTCATTCCGGATGCCACAGTACAGACACAAAGTGCTGGAGTAACTCAATGGGCCAGGCAACATCTCTGGAGAACATGGATCAAGGCACCTATCCATGTTCTCCAAAGATGAGTCAAGAATGTTTTATTGTCAAATGTTCCAAACCGGAACAATGAAATTCTTACTTGCAGCAGCACAACAGGTATGTAAACATAGTACTCTGTAGACACCATAACACACAAAATAAGGAAGTTCAACATATATTTTTTAAGCCCTTAGTGTAATTAATGCAGTTAGTAATTTAGAGTTTATTTGAAGTTCATTGTGTTCAATAGCTTGATGGTTGTTGGTAAGATGCTGTTTAATGAACATGGATGTTACAGTTTTCAGGCTGCCTGACTTGCTGAGTTTGTCTGGCACTTTGTGTTCCTTTTTTATAAACCTGCATCTGCAGTTCTTTGTGTCTCTACTGTAGGCATAATTTGCCGCTTTTTCTGCAGAAATGAAAATGCAGCTATTATCTTTTGAACATAAAGTTGGAGTTGGCCTGACTAAGATCATTAAAAGTATGAATGAATGAAATACAGGAACTAGACAGCATCCGTGAAGAGAAAAACAGGTTAGTAGGTCAAATTGCTTCAGGGAAGGAATCTTCTATCTTTACCCTGTGTGGTCTTCATGTGACAATGTGATTAATTCTTAAATGTCCTCAGAAATGATTTAATAGGGGCTCAGTTCTACCAAAACCACCTATATTGAAAACAAAAAGTAAGAGTGCAGTGCACTAAGAAGCCAGCTTGCACCATCTCTCTGAACATAGAACAGTACAGTGCAGAAACAGGCCATTTGGCCCACAATGTCTGTGCAGAACATGATCCCAAGTTAATCTAATCACATCTTCTGCACATGATCAAAATACCATAAGACATAGGAGCAGAATTAGGCCATTCAGCCCATTGACTATACTCCACCATTCAATCATATCCCTCTGAGTTTGAGTTTGAATTTAGGTTATTGTAATGAGGTGAAAATTGTAAATTGTCCCCAGTGTAAGATAGTGCCGGTGTATCGGGTGATCGGCTCAGACTCAGTGGGCGGAAGGGCCTGTGTCTGCACTGTATTTCTGCAGTCTAAAGTCAAAAACTTTTTGCTGTGTGCTATTCAGAGAAAAAACGATACATGACTACAATCAGGCTGTCCACAGCGTACAGATGCAAGATATTTAGTGCACGGTGAAGTCCTCATGCATATGGCAATAAACTTGAATTTGGTGACATGCGGAGCATGGGACCTTCTGACAGACTTGCGGAGTGGGTTAGATGTCCATCATTAGTATTGCAGCTGAATCCAATATGTAGATTTATTCTTCACATCCTGTGCTAGTTCGGAATTGCCGCTGGAACTGCTTGAAGATTGATTCCATGGGATCATTCAGTGGAAGAAAAAGCAGAAGGCAAAAATATTTTGCTTTGGTTCAATCTTTTAAATTATTTCTAAGTGCTTTATGATGTACTAATAATTTATTTTAAAGAAAAATAGTATATATAATTTTTTTTAATTAAACACAAAGTGCTGGAGCAACTCATTGGGTCAGGCAGCATCTCCAGGAGAAATGTAGAAGCAAGGAACTGCAGATGCTGGTTTACCAAGGAAAGACACAAAAGCTGGAGTAACTCCGGTGGGTCAGACCGACCTAGCCATCCTCGACCTACCCATCTCCTCCACCTTCAGTACAAGTATCATCATACATAAACATTTAGATACATCTTAGAAAACAACTCAGATACAGTACGTGTATAGCAATGATACACTGAGTATCCTCGGGTTCGGTTGGTGCAGAATTTGCACATTCTCTCTGTGACGGCGTGAGTTTCCTCCGGGTGCTCCGGTTTCCTCGCACGTCAATTGAACACCTTCCTATTCTTCAATAATGATAGTGGCCATCCATCACAGAATGACATCTGCATTGTGCTGTTTCCAGATAGAGACCACTGCCTCTCTGTCCAGCCATGAAGTACCGATGGCCTCACATTCGCCCCACAAGTTGCCTTCTCTGATGTAGCATGTATAAACGGCAGTCAGCTACAACAATGCCCATGAATCTCACTGTTTTTTAGATTAGAGGCACAGCGCAGGAACAGGGCCTTTGGCCTACCGATAAACTAGGGACAATGTACAATTTTTTTACCTAAGTCAATTAACTTGCAAACCTGTGTAGAAAGGAACTGCAGATGTTGGTTTACATGAAGATAGATACAAAATGCTGGAGTAACTCAGCGAGTCAGTTAGCATCTCTGAAGAAAAAGAATCGGTGATGTTTTGGGTCAAGACCCTTCTTCACCTACAGGCAAACCTACTTCAGAAAAACCTACAAACCTGTTCACCTTTGAAGTCACGGGGAGAACGTACAAACTCCATACCGACAGCAACCTTACTCAGGATTGAACCCAGGTCTCTGGCGCTGTGAGGCAGCAACTCTACTGCTGTGCCACCGTGCCACCCCTCTACTAGCAGTGATTGGAATAAGATAGACCCACACCTTCCAACTCAAACTCTACTATTATGAGCAAATCCAAACTCAATTTAAATAAAATAATCATTAAAAATAAATTAGCAATAAATGCTTGTGTTAAACTAATGATGGAAGGAGCACTGTTCCCACATGCATTAAATATTCATATATTAATACCCTCAGCAATTCCTTCATTGAATGCTGATATTTCTTTTTAATTCCTTAACATTTGCTTGGTAATGATTGTAAAAATAAGGCTTAGCATCCCCCTTTGACTGTAATCTTTGATAGATCGTTTTCCAGGTAGCCTGCTCCCATCATTAGTTATAATTTAGTTAGATATACAGCATGGAAACAGGCCCTTCAGCCTACCGAGTCCATGCTAACCAACGATCCCCGCACACTAACACTATCCCACACACACCAGGGATAATTTACACTTCTACCAAGCCAATTAGACTACAAACCTATACATATTGGAGTGTGGGAAGAAACCAGAGCTCCTGGAGAAAACCCAAGCAGGTCACGGGGAGAACATACAAACTCTGTGCAGACAGCACCCGTAGTCAGGATCGAACTCGGGTCTCTGGCGCTGTAATGCAGCAACTCTACCACTGTGCAAAAAGTACCGCCCATCCAAGTGAATGAATAAATCATTGATAATGCCAGCAAACTGCACCTACCATCAATAACCGTCTTACCGATGCTCAGTTTTGTTTCATTAACAATTAATTGACTCCAGAGTTTGTTGAAGGGTTCCAGAGAAGAGTGAATGATTAAGGTTTCTCTAATTTGGCTGGTCAGACAGAAATTAACTGCTGGATTTAGTGCTAATCCTAATTACACCATGATTTGACCAATTTGCCAGGCCTTTGAAAAGAGCAGTGAAAAAATAACCACATTGTTGTGGGTTCAAAATCACTCACAGGTCAGATCAATTAGGGCAATATATTTTGACCTTTGTGTTAAAGAAGGAACTGCAGATGCTGGAAAATCAGGGGTACACAAAATGCTGGGGAAACTCAGCGAGTGCAGCAGCATCCATGGAGCGAAGGAGATAGGCAACGTTTCGGGCAGAAACCCTTCTTCAGACTGATGGGGGCTGGGGGGAAGAAAGGAAAAAGGAGGAGGAGGAGCCCGAGGGCTGAGGGAGAGGTAGGAAGGGGAGTAGACAACAAGGGTTAACAGAATTGAGAGAATTCGATGTTCATGCCAAGAGGATGCAGACTCCCCAAGCGGAATATGAGGTGCTGTTCCTCCAATTTGCGGTGTTGCTCACTCTGGCCGTGGAAGAGGCCCAGGACAGAGAGGTCGGATACGTAATGGGAGGCAGAGTTGAAGTGCTGAGCCACCGGGAGGTCGGGTTGGTTAATGCGGGCCGAGCGGAGGTGTTCGGCGAAACGATCGCCAAGCCTCCGCTTGGTCTCACCGATATAGATCAGCTGACATCTAGAGCAGTGGATGCAATAGATGAAGTTGGAGGAGGTGCAGGCGAACCTCTGTCGGACATGGAGTGACTGCTTGGGTCCTTGAATGGAGTGGAGGGGGAGGTAAAGCGGCCAATGTAGCATCTCTTGCGGTTGCAAGGGAAAGTGCCCGGGGAGGGGATGGAGCAGGAGGGAAGGGAAGAATTGGCAAGGGAGTAATGGAGGGAGCGGTCTTTGTGGAAGGCAGACGGGGGGGAGATGGGAAGATGTGGTGAGTGGTGGGGTCACGTTGGAGGTGGCGAAACTGGCGGAGGACTATGTGTTGTATGTGCCAGCTGGTGGGGTGAAAGGGGGACTCTGCCCATGTTGCAAGTGGGGGGATGGGGAGAGAGGGCAGTGTTACAGAGTATGGAGGACCTTTGTTGGGCATTAGTGGCATTGTAATAGCAACTGAAGACACAAATTGCTGGAGTAACTCAGTGGATCAAGCTGGAACTTTGACAACTTGGGACTTTCTCAGCACAGGTCCTTCCCGAGATACGAATGTCAATTTATGAACATCCCAAATGTATGGACTAGCATTTGGGAGATGGACAGGAATAGATTTGTCTGGCTGCTGCAGGGTTGCATCTTCAGCCGGGTGGGATAAAGGCATTTCTGAGTCCTTCCCCTTTCCATTCCCCTATTGTGAGCTCTAACAATCAGGGATTGGGTCAACTAACCAGAGCAGAATGCTGAGTAAACTCCCTCACTCACAGAGTGAGAGAATATATATAATTGGATTTTATTGGACCTTTTCATGCATTGAATATTATATTATTTTTATACAATCTTAAGAAGGGTCTCAACCTGAAATGTCACCTATTCTTTTCTCCAGAGATGCTGCCTGAGCCGTTCATGTTTCTCCAGCATTTTGTGCCTATCTATTGTGTAAACCAGCATCCGCAGTTCCTTTCTACACAGGCTTGTAGGTTAATTGCCTTGTGTATTTTGCTTTTAGTGTGTAGGATAGAACTAGTGTATGGGTGATCGATGGTTGGCGGGGGATCAGTGATCCAAATGGCCTGTACCCATGTTTTATTTCAAAGCTAAACAAAACTAAAATAAACCAAACAGTTCCAATGTATCTGAATGCTTCAATCAATGGTTAAGTGTCATGAATCAAAAATTCTGGCACTCTAATTTGAACAATTACAGTTTTCCAACAGATTCTGAATGCTTGATGCAGCCCTAAGTGCACGGTCCGAAAGTCCACATAAGCTTTCTTCTGCAATCCAAACTAATCTTAGTTATCATCATTCCATTCTCTTCTGTTCTCCTTATGTTTATCTCCACTCCCTTTGAATGCATCCTTGCAGTTTGTCTCAGAGTGTAAGGGAGCAATTGTGTTTTTACAATCCTTTGGGGGCAATGAGTTATGATCCTTCCATGGCTAACTGTTCATTAAAGAAATTAATAAGTAAATAAATGCTGGAATTAGAAAAAAAAAACACAGAGTCAGCAATGGACATTGTGCTATAGAGTCATAGAGCTATAGGAGTCATAGAGCACGGAAACAGGCCTTTCGGTCCAACATGTCCATGTTGACCAAGAAGCCCCATTTAAGCTAGTCCTTATTTGACCGGATTTGGCCCATATCCAGGCGGCATATTAGGGCGGCATAATAGCGCAGAAGTAGAGCTGCTGCCTTACAGCGTCGTAGACCCGGGTTCGTTCCTAACCACAGTTGTGTCTTCATTTGCTATTACTTGGCTTGGTAAAATTGTTAATTGCCCCTAGTGTATAGGAACGATCCCGTGAAAATAAAATTGTCCCCAGTGAGTGTAGGTTAGTGCACGGGGCGATCGCTGATCGGCACGGACTCGGTGGGCCGAAGGGCCTGTTCCCATGCAGAATCTCGAAACTTCTCCTATTCGTGTACCCGTCCAACTATCCCTTAAATGTTGCTCTCGTACCTGCCTTAACAACCTCCTCCAGCAGCTCATTCAATATACCCACCACCTGCTGAGTGAAAACCGCACTGTAAAAATCTGCCTGTATATTCCTCACAAACCATTGCAATGTGGCTGACTCTTGGCTGCCCTCTGATACACCATTCAGTCTGATTAGAGGCATCACAAACAATGGGATTACCTTCAATAGTTATCACCACTCCGTTCTTGAACAAAATTAAGTTTAAAATGAGAGAGGCAAGATTTAATAGAAACCTAAGGAGCAACTTTATCGCAGTCCCATTCTCCTGCATTTGGTCGATATCCCTTTAAATCTTTCCTATCCATGTATCATTTGAGCAGAATTAGGTTTTGATGAGTGAGGCGGTTTTATCTGGGGCAGCGTTATCACTCAGATGGTAGTGGATACATGGAAATAGCTGCCAGGCGAGGTAATGTAATTGACACAAGTACTATATATACATAACTAAAACTCTGATCTTGTTATCTTCCGGTTTGCGCAGTCATTCTATTTGCAAAGGTATGCGGTAGCGCTATGATTTTTCACCAGCTTACTCACCATTCTCCTCTGCTGCGGTTACACCAAGTTTCATTCCAATCGGTGGTCTAATATAATAGTTAGCGAGGTTTAAAAATCGCTCGTGCGCAGATCGATCTACTCTCCTGCCAGTCGGCACCGCGGGGATTGGTCCTTCCTCCTGTAACTCCATGGGATGGTCCGCCCCTTCCTGCGCCATCGCGTCTTTACTGGAGCTGAGGGAGGCTCTCCATGGCTGGCGGAGGTTCCAACCACACACAATTTTCGGAGGGACTGGAATCGGCCCAACCCGGCCCAGCATGGAGTTGGAAACGGAGGTGTCGTCAAACGGAAAACGGAGACTCTAATCCCAGCGACCAGCGCCCGCTGTGAGTCCACATCACCCACTATGAGTCCTCCTGCCCCTTTGCCTCTGGTCCCCCTCGCTGGCTCCTGTGCCCCTCCCCCGTGATACTCCCCCCACAACCCCCGTCTTTTCTCCGAGCTCTCTCCCCACACACCCTCCCGCCTACACCTCCCTCCCCCCCCCCCACCTACACCTCCTCCCCCCCTCCTACACCTCCCTCCCACCTCCACATCCCCTTGCCCCTCGCCTCCACAGCCCCCTCCAATTTTTGCAACAAGGTAGTTTTCAGAATGAAGTGTGTACCTTCACTTTAGACTTTAGAGATACAGCGTGGAAACAGGCCCTTTGGCCTACCATGTCAGTACCAACCAGCGATTATCAGCACTATCCTATACACTAAGAACCATTTACAATTTTTTCAAAGCCAAGTAACCTACAAACCTTTATGTCTTTGGAGTGTGAGAGGAAACTGGAGCACCCGGAGAAAACGCACGTGGTCACAAGGAGAATGCACAAACGCTGTATAGACGTTATATCATTATATATTAATATCACTATATGGTAAATTTCTATGAGATTTCCCCTCATCCTTCTAAACTCCAGCGAGTACAGGCCCGAGTACACTCATTCGCTAACCCGATCATTCCTGGGATCATTCTTGTAAATCTGCTCTGGACCCTCTCCAACGCAGCACATCCTTCTACAGATATGGGGCCCACAACTGCTCACAAAAGAGTGTTTAAGAAGGAACTGCAGATGCTGGAAAATCAAAGGTAGACAAAAATGCTGGAAAACTCAGCGGGTGAGGCAGCATCTATGGAGCGAAGGAAATAGGCAACATTTTGGGTCAAAAGAAGAGTTTTGACCCAAAACATTGCCTATTTCCTTCGCTCCATAGATGCTGCCTTACCCGCTGAGTTTCTCCAGCATTTTTGCTCACAATAGAGGTTGGGTCTGTATAATGGATGCAATGGTTGGCTTGAATGTGGTGGATCAAAGAGCTTGCTACTGCACTGTTTGTCTCTATGACTCCAAAGTGCAAAAACTTATTCTAAGTCTTCAGTCTTATACTGGGCAAAGAGATATGATCTGTTTTATCCTATCGCACTGATTTTTTTTCATTAGATGCTTAGCTGATTTTATGCCGCAAATTCTCCAAATGAAAAAGAGAAAGTATAAATTACGGGCATGTTCATTTCTAACTCAACATAAACCGATTCCTAGCCCAACACAAGCAGGACCGTTAATGAATGTTATACATTTTAAATCAGAGCAGAAAATGATAAAAAATCAATAGGATTTGAACTCTCATAGAATCATAAACAGGCCCTACAGATCAACTCGTCCATGCCGACCAATGTGCCCCATCTACACTAGTCCTAATTGCCCTAAACTAGTCCACTAGTGCATATCCCCCTAAGCCTATCCTATCCATGAACCTGTCTGTATGTATTTTAAATGTTGTTATCGAACCTGCTTTAATCATTTCTTCTGGCCACTCGTTCCATATACCCTCCACACCTCTGTGTGCAAAAGTTGACCCTTAAATCTGTCCCCTCTCAAACCTGCACCTTATAATTCTTAGATAGACAAAACAATCTGGAGCAACTCAGCGAGACAGGCAGCATCTCTGGAGAGAAGTAATGGGTGACGTTTTTGGTCGAGACCATTCTTCAGACTGATGTCAGGAGAGAGGGAGATACCTAGATAAGGAAGTGTAAGGTATGAAAATCGGACAAAGGGAATGGGGATCAAGGAAAATGTAGAATAGATCATTATAATTCTTGATTAACGCAGAGAAAATGACCTTGTGCCTTTCAATTTATATATGCCACTCATACCTTTATACACCCTTATAAGATAATCGCTCAGTCTCATATTCTACAAGGAGTAAAGTCCTAGCCGACTCAGCCTCTCTCTCAGTCTCTCCAGCCCTGGCAACATGCTTGTAAATCTTTTTCTGCACACTTTCCAGCTTAATGGCATATTTCCTATAACAGAGTAACTATAACTGAACATAATACTGCAAGTAAGGCCTCACCAGTGGCTTGTCCAACTGCAACATAGCGTCCCAACTTCCAGACTCAATGTCCTGTCTGATGAAAGCCAGCATGCCAAAAACCTACTTCACCACACTGTCATGTTGTCGACCTCCCCGTGGTGAGCCCTGTCAACTGACCTCAGTCAGGCAAACGACAACAAACAGAGACAGCCGCAGTGCGGCAGCTTGGCGCCAACCTGGAGCATGCGCCCTTTTTAGGGCAGGCACCTACGGATGTCGAACTAGAGGGCATCAACATGCTGCAGACTTCTGCTGCCTCAAATGCAAGAAGAAGATCACACTGTCTAACTTAACACTACTTTCATGGAAAGTTCATCAACGAGATTCTGCAGTGATCATTATATGTCTCTGTGTAATATACAGTAACATAGCTATTCATTAACAACTGTGTATACACGGCGTGTCTTGCGTGCGGGCTCAATAGACTATTGCTGTACAATTACAAGTCCGAGATGTTATGGTGATATTCTACTGGACTGTTTGTAAGAAAAGAATTTCATGGTGCGTTTGCACTTTGCACATGTGACAGTAAAGCACCATTGAACCATTGAATTGAGAGTCAGTGGGTTTTTGGTAGATGGCAGTGTATGGTTTTTCCCTTGTGATGGAGGCAGAGAGATTGAGAAAGGGGAGAGAGGTGTCGGAGATAGTCCAAATAAACTTGAGGGCAGGGTGGAAGTTAGTGGCAAAGCATGGGAACTCCATTAAAACCCTATTTCATCATCAAAGTGTTGGGACAAATGGATTCTGCAACTATGCACTCAAATTATAGTTTCTTCTGTCATTGCACAATATGGATAATTACAGAATGTTATTTCTTCATCATGTTTTCAACATTGGATGTTGGGCTGGATATTCAAACACGGGTTGATTCCCTTCAGTTGGATCCCGGCAGTGAAAGGATATATAAGGAATTTAAGCTGAATAAGTATCATTCAGCACAGTTGCTGTCTTACAGCACCAGAGACCCGGGTCCGATCCTGACATGGGTGCTGTCTGTATGGAGTTTGCAAGTTCTCCCCGTGACCTGCTCCGGTTTCCTCGTACATTCCAAATACGTACAGGTTTATAAGTTAATTGTCTTCTGTAAATTGTCCCCAGTGTGTAGAATAGAACTAATGTACAGGAAGGTTCGGACTCGGTAGGCCGAAGGGCCTGTTTCCACACTATATCTCTAAATTAAAATTAAAACCAAAAGAACTAAAAACTATGCGCTCGACGTTCGACATTTTCTACCCTGGGAAGCAGGTTCTGACTGTCGACTTTATTTATGCCTCCCATCATTTAGTAAACAATTATCAGGTCTCCCCGCAGTCTCCAATACTCCAGAGATCCTTCTACGGAGCTCATCTTCCTGTTTTGGAAGAATTTTGTTAGGCTCATTTCACTCTGCCATTATACAACTCAAAATGCATAAAGATAAGCACTCAGACATAGACTGAGGCGTGATGGATTAATGTGGATGTGTCAGTGCCACATTCACACAGCAAATTAATGAACCACAAACCACTCTAGAAAAAAATAGAAATCACACAATTTGTTTTGGTTAAATTTTGCATATATTTTAAACTGCAGTCGAAATATATTTCAGTTTAACTTCATTCTCTTCATCCCCAACCCCAGCATCAATCCTTACATTCGTTTCTGGTAGATTAACATGTGGTTTATCTTTCTCAAGTATTAATATCAAATGCTGACCGTCTTTGTTTCCAAAGGAGATCACAGTTCATGAACAGTTTGAGAAAGAACTGCAGATGCTGGAAAAATCGAAGGTAGACAAAAATGTTGGAGAAACTCAGCGGGTGATGCAGCATCTATGGAGTGAAGGAATAGGTGACGTTTCGGGTCGAGGCCCTTCTCGACCCGAAACAACACCTATTCCTAAACTCCATAGATGCTGCCTCACCCGTTGAGTTTCTCCAGCATTTTTGTCTACCTACAGTTCATGAGCTGATCTGCAGTGGTTGCAAGTAATTATTTTGGACACATGCTGTGAAGCTGTGATGTGTGCAAAGAGAAACCTTGGAGAGGCAACAAGTTATTTCTAAAGGATGGATGCAGCAACCATGTTTTAGGCTTTAACAGTAAAAACCCACATCACAACAGCAATATACTGCAATCCAGAGTCTTAACCTAAAGTTCTTGTAGCACTTGTCTGAGTTGACTCCATCTATACTTCACACTGCCTCGGAAACACAGTCCGATATAATCAGGGGTGGCACAGTGGCACAGCGGTAGAGGTCCTGCCGCACCACATGAGAGACCCGGGATCGATCCTGACTATTGGTGTTGTCTGTACGGAGTTTATACATTCTCCCCATAATCACATCGGTTTCCTCTGGGAGGAGGAGGAGGAGGAAGAAGAAGAAGAAGAAGAGGAAGAAGAAGAGGAAGAATTAAGGGGGAGGGAATGGGGAAGAGGGAGGTAAAAGGGGAAATGGAATGGGAGAGGGGGAAATTTAGGGGAAGGGAGGGGGAGAAGGGAAAATAGAAGGGGGAGGGAGAAGGGGAGGATTAAGGGAAAAGTGGAAGGGGAAGGGAGGGGGGAAAGAGGATGAGGGGAAGGGGATGGGGAAGAAGATTAAAGGGCAGCACAAGAGCAAGGGGAATAGGTGACCAAGGAGGAAATTCTATTCCCATATTTCTAGAACCCTCCATGTTTTTTTTTGCATTTTAAACCCATTGAGTTGAACCAATCCCTGCGTCCCTCCGGCCAAAAAAATGTTGCCTGACCTGCCAAGTGGTCTAACACTTGTTGCCTTTCTTCACATTCTATTTATTCTGTGTCATTTTGCTATTTCTCAAAAGAACTGCCCAAGTATATTTGCACAGTCTGTCTGGATATTATCCCTGCAAATAAACCTTCAGTGTGATGATGCGGGCTAATCATCCCAGCAGTTTTAGAGTCAAGAATGAGCTATTATCAGCAGTCTGGCTTGAATTAACATAATATGCTCACATTATTCATTGCCACTAATGTGGGCAGTCATTAACAATTGCCACATTGAATAGCATCAGCATAATACCATCCAGCAGTTCTGATATCTCCCTTCAGAACAGTCTTTGCAATTAAGCTCTAGAACACCTTTTATGATCTATCGGGTCTCATATCAGACTGTGTGCCATCAAAGAGTCATTTAGGTTTGACTATGTGGAGTAATTCCCTTGTTTTGTTAGCCAGATATGAGAAGAAACCGTTATTAATTGACCGGTTGTGCTGCCTGACTGCGAGGAAGGGCGGCACAGTGGCTCTGTGGCAGGCATGCTGCCACACAGCACCAGAGACCTGGGTTCGGTCCTGACTATGGGTCCTGTCTGTATGGAGTTTGTATGTTCTCCCTGTGACCTCATGGATTTTCTCCAGGTGCTCCGGTTTCCTCCCACATTCTAAAGATGTGCAAGTTTGCAGATTAATTACTGTTCAGTAAAAATTGTAGATTATCCCTACTGTGTAGGATAGTACTAGTGCACAGAGTGACTGCTGGTCGGCGTAGATTTGGTGAGCCGAAGGGCCTGTTTCCACATTGTATCTCTATGTCTAAAGTCTAAAGAATGAATGGTTTCTCAGCACTGCAGCTCAGTTGTGCATGGCATGCTTTAGCTAACACTTGAAAAAACAATCCTGTCCATTTACAAGCCAAAATATAATGAATGGTACATGGGAGATACTAGGAGGCTCGACTAAATTATTTACTACCACTCCATAAAGGTAGCATCGACTAAGTGAATAGGAAGGAACTGCAAATGTTGGTTTATACTAACATTTGTGCTGGAGAAACTCAGCAAGTCAGGCAGCATGTTTGGAGCAAAGGAAGAGGTGACACTTCAGGTCAGAATCTTTCTTCAGAAGGGTCTATAGGATTGACTAAATTTCTGCTACCTGCATCTGATCACGCATCAACTCCAATTCACCATCACACCATTGACTGTAGTACATTGCAAGATGATGGTGCTCATAATGGCGGCTCAGTGGTGCAACTGGTAGAACAGCTGCCTCACAGCGACAGATACCCGGGTTTGATCCTGACCTTAGGTGCTGTCTGTGTGGAGTTTGTACGTTCTCCCAGTGACCATACGTTATTTGATTTCCTCTCACATCGCAGACATGCAGCTAAATCGGTCTCTGTAAATTGTCTCTGGTGTGTAGGGAATGGATGTGAATGTAGGATAACATAGAACTAGTGTGAACGGGTGATCAATGGGTGAACAGTGTGGACATAATGAGTTGAAGAGCCTATTTCCATGCTGTATTTTTCAATTTTAATTCAGTTCAATTGTAGCTGGTTTAATAACAATCACTATATGTATTAATGTACTGTTGAGAATATGTCCCATTTTCTTTATTGCAAATTGACAACAACTAACACGTGTGTTTTGGGACCTGCATAATTATATCACATACACACATGATTGATTTAGATATGTGCGCATAATACACCACATTGTTTCCTCTCCCTCTCTCATTCTCTCTCTCCCTCTCTCTCTCTCTCTCTCTCTCTCTCTCTCTCTCGCACTCGCTGTCTTCTCTCTCTCTCCCCCTTTCTCTCTCTCTCTCTTTCTCTCTCTCGCTCTTTCTCTCAATCTGTGACAACCTGATTCATGTCACCTTAAACATATCTTTTCCCTCCCTTTTTTCTATTTACTTCAGGAATAAAGTCTTCACGGTATCCCAAACTCTGAATACTTGTGCCATATTTTCAGGCTTCTTGCATTAAAGTAAATGCAGTTTAGTCTGTCATATATCTACTGCTTCATGCCCTGCATCTTTTGTTCTTGCAGTCAGCATTGATATGATGGGCTGAAGGGCCTGTTTCTGTGCATTATGACTCTGAAACTCGAAAGCTTCTTGAATTATGAAACAAAGATCCACTGCCAGTGATTTTACACAAATGTGTGTCTGTATAGTCGTTGAATGTTATGTGAAACAATAGCAGCATACACTCAGCTATGCAAAGCTCCTGATAATTATAATAAAACATTGCCAAATTGATCTCTTTTTGCTTTCGTGCTTCTTTAATACAGTATTTAAACTATTTATTTTTAACATGAAATGCTTGAATTAAGTTGTACAGAATGAATCAGCAACATACAATTTACAATTCTTTTCATGTATTCAGTGGATCCCAATGGGTTCTGCTTGTCATTGAGGTTGGGACTTCAAGGTTTAGTTGGTTCCTTTACTTTGCAAGGTTGCTGTGTTTTCTTTCCAAATTTGTCTGCGATTGTCATACATTCACAGAGTCGTAGAGCGCAGAAACAGACCCTTTAGCCCATCTTGTCCAAGTTGACCTTCTTACCCTCTACATTAATTCTATTTGCCCACATTACATCCAACATCCTTCTATACCATCAAGGGCAGCACTTGGGTGCAGCGTTAGAGTTGCTGCCTCACAGCACCAGAGACCAGGGTTCAATTCTGACTCTGGGTGTTCTCTGTATGAAATTTGCATGTTCCCTCTGTGACCGCGAGGGTTTTCCCTGGCTGCTTCGGTTTCCTCCCACACACCAAAGACACACAGGTTCTAAGTTAATTTGCTTCTGAAAGTTTTAAATTGTCCCTAGTGTGTAGCATAGAGTTAGTGTACGTGGTGTTTGCTGGTCGGTGCACACTCAGTGGGTTGAAGGGGCTTGTTTCCAAACTGTATCTCTAAAGTAAAGTTTAGTTCTATCCTACATGCTAGGGACAATTTATAGAAGACAATCTCTAGAAGTTTAATAGTCTAACATCTTAGCAATTTAAATGCCTGTCTAAACCTGGTCCTTGTATCTGATCCACTTTCTCTGGCAGACCATTCCAGATATCAACAACTCTCTATGTGGAAAGAACATTCCCATCGAATCCTCTCCAATGCAGCAGGTTACCAATCAAGCATTCATTTTAATACTACCTCCCTGACTTAGGTAAGGGGTACGTTCAATGAACCCTTACATAAGTCAGATTTTATGCAAATCAGAATCGCCATCCTTATTCCCTGCCTGAAATAACTAACTGAGAGTATTTACTGAAGGTAGACAAAAATGCTGGAGAAACTTAGCGTGTGAGGCAGCATCTATGGAGCGAAGGAATAGGTGATGTTTCGGGTCGAGACCCTTCTTCAGACTGATGAGCGGGAGGGGGGGGCGGGAGGATGAAAGGAAGAGGCGGAGACAGTGGGCTGTGGGAGAGCTGGGAAGGAAAGAGGGAGAAAGCAAGGACTACCTGAAATCGGAGAAGTCAATGTTCATACCGCTGGGGTGTAAGCTACCCAAGCGAAATATGTGGTGCTGCTCCTCCAATTTACGGTGGGACTCACTCTGGCCATGGAGGAGGCCCAAGACAGAAAGGTTGGATTCAGAATGGGAGGGGTAGTTGAAGTGCTGAGCCACCGGGAGATCAGGTTGGTTATTGCGAACTGAGTGGAGGTGTTGGGCAAAGCGATCGCCAAGCTTGCGCTTGGTCTCACCGATGTAGAACAGCTGCCACCTATATTGTGAACTGAGTGGAGGTGTTAAACTGACATTATTAATGGAGAGTATTAACTGTCTCTCTGGCATCCCCCTGTGTCCAGGGCACTTTCTTCTGCACTCAGCCTTCTGGGTAAACACCGCCACCATTGCCAGCTTGTTTCTGATGTGATCCTGAGCGATTGTACAGTGTTGTAGAAATTACAAACTGCCTGGATTGCCATAGATACTGAGCACAGAATTGTTTCTGTAAATGCGAGTTAATGGATATCGCCTATTCCGTAAATCAGGGGTTTGTCTGTAATTATTTATTCTGCCCACAATCCCATCAATTCACATTCCCCCCCATTCACACACAGGGGACAAATCACAATAATTAGTTAACCTACCGACCTGAATTTAGTTTTCCGTTTTAGTTTTAGATTTAGAGATCCAGCATGAAAACAGGCCTTTCGGCCCTTCAAGTCCATGCTGACCAGTGATCAACCGCACACAAGTATTAGTACTGCACACTGGAGACAATTTACAGAAGCCAATTTAACCTACAAACCTGCATGCCTGTGGAATGTGGGAGGAAACCAGAGCACCTGGCATAAACCCTAAGTGATGACAGAGAGAACATCCATCAAGACAGCACCTGTGGTCAGGATTGAACTGGGGTCTCTGGTGCTGTAAGGCAGCAACTCCACCGCTGCACCGCCACCATGCTGCCTGTTGCTGAATGCCCTTGAGGTATGAGAGGAGACTATAGCACTAAGAAGAAGCCCGCACTGTCCCAGGGAGAAGGTGCAAACTCCACACGTGTAACACCAGATAATACATAATAGCACTAGTGCGAACGTGTGATTAATGGCAGGCATGGACCTGGTGGGCCGAAGGACCTTTTTCCATGCTCTAACTTTTAATCAATTGACCAATCAATCAACCAATCGATCAATCGACCGATCTATCAATGAATCAATTATTCAATCAATCAATCAATCAATTTATCAACTGATCAATAGATCAATCGATGAATCTAGGAACGGACAAACCAGAGTGTGATAATATCTATATTACTAAAAGTCTGATCTTGACCGCTTTTGGCTCGCTCTGCTGTGATTTCCGAGAGAGCGGCGCCACCTACGGCCGGCATTTTTGGCTACCTCGCTCAGAGCCGCCCTCCACCTTCCGGGACCAGAGGATTTTTCCCATCGATGAAAAATCAGAGAGATATTAATGTTTTTAAATGTTTTGCCATTCTCTCTGCTGCCCCTGCTGGTGGGAGGGGGGGAGGGACTATAAAACCCAGAAGTGGTGTGCCTCACTCAGTCTCTGCAACATGGAGGAAGCGAGAGGGTCATGTCTCTCTGAATAACAATAAACACGTCTACTCAACTGTGAGTGCCCTTAATGCGGTTTGAAACTTAAAATATGGTTGGTTTCAAGTAGAAATGCACTGCAAATGGCTGTCTTTGGGGTGAAGTGGAAATGCACTGCAAATGGCTGTCTTTGGGGTGAGGTGGGAATGCACTGCAAATGGCTGTCTTTGGGGTGAAGTGGAAATGCACTGCAAATTGCTGTTTAGGGGGGAGGGGTTTGGGGTGAGGTGGAAATGCACTACAAATGGCTGTTTGGGCGGGGGGGGGGGGGGGTTTGGGGTAAAGTGGAAATGCACTGCAAATGGCTCTTTGGGATGAGGTGGAAATGCACTGCAAATGGCTGTTGGGGGGGGTTGGGTTGAAGTGGAAATGCACTGCAAATGGTTGTTTGGCAACTTGACAACTTCCTGTTGGCACTATATTGATTTTAGATAAAACGCTATATGTGATTTTTGACTATCTTACTCAGTCCCCCCCCGCTCATCAGGTGCAGAGGATTCTTCCATCAATGGATAATAAAAATGTTTAGTTTTTAAAAAATGTTGAGAATCTCACTCCTGTGAATCACGCCATGAAGGCCACACCATTTCCGGTGGGAAGGGGAGGGGGATGGATTATAAAATGTGTGGGTGTGGATCAGTCTCTTCATGATGGGGGAGGGAGAGGTCATGAATCTGTCTGAGCTGTGAATCAACTGAACACACTGAATGTCTACTGAACTGTGAGTGTAGTGTTTTGTGTGGTCTTATGGTGGTTTAACCCTGCTTGAAATTGTATGAAACTGCATTTGAATGTGGTGTCGATTGCACCCTGCATGAAATGGTATGAAACTGCATTTGAATTTAGTGGCCTTGCACCCTCCTAGAAATGGTATGAAACTGCACTTGAATTTGGTGGCCTTGCACCCTGCTTGAAGTGGTAGGAAACGGAACCGGAATTTGTTGACCTTGCACCCTGCTTGAAGTGGTATGAAACTCCACTTGAATTTTGTGGCCTTGCACCCTGCTTGAAATGGTAGGAAAATGGATTTGAATTTGGTGGCCTAGCACTCTGCTTGAAATGAAATTTCAAGGAATAGCCATGAGTCAACTGCCAGCCCACCAGCTGTGAGTGAGCTGCCAGCACATGATGCTTGAGGGACTGAGCTGCCACCCCAAGAATCAATTTGGCCTACAATGTCCATACTAGCCCTCTTGAGACTAGTAGTCCCTGCAGCCAACAGCACCCATACCAGAAAGCACACCCCACCCCCCCCCCCCCCCCCCCCCACTGGCCACCAATATTGGAATTGATGGAGAGGTGGAATATTGCGTCGGGGGAGCAGCCCTCCTGTGTGAACATGGGACCCAACGGGTCCCACTTAGTCTAGTAATATATATATTAAAATATATCAGTGTACAATTATGCCCTTATTTCAGTGAGGCAATATTTGTAATATTCAGCAAATTAGTGCCCTCTCCAATTCTAATCATCCATCTTTTCAAGGTGAAGCATTTTAGTGGAGTGAGAATTCTGAAATGTTGTAAAAGTTCTAGTGGTCCAAAGACAGAGATTTTTTGGTGAGCGCATAGGGCAGGAGGTGAATATTGATCGGCAACTTCTGGCTAGAAATGGAGGTAGGAATGGACAGTGGCCCATGGATCTGACAAGAGAAAGAGAGAGACAGACAGAGAGAAACATGGGAAAGTAATATAGAGAGAGACAGACACAGAGAGAGGGGGAGAGAGACACACATACAGACAGACAAAATCAAATCAAATCAAAAGACTTCATTGTCATTCAAAAATACACAAATAAATGCAAGTAAGAACGAAATGTTGTTGCATCTGGCTCACCGTGCAACATAAAATAACAAAAGGATAAAATAGATAAAAAGATAAAATAGATAAAAAGATAAAATAGATAATAGTGGCGGCACATTACATGGAATTCAAGAGTCTGATGGCTCGGAGGAAGAAGCTGTTGCAGAACCTGGCCGTTCTGCTCCTTACACTGCAATACCTTTTGCCCAAGGGCAGAAGAGTGAACAGTCCATGATGGAGATGTATGGGGTCTTTTATAACACTGTTGGCCTTGGACAAGCAACGATTGCACACAATGTCCCGGATTGAAGGAAGAGAAGTCCTGATGATTTTTTCAGCCGTCCTCACCACTCTCTGCACAGATTTCCAGTCGGAGGCTTTGCAGTCCCCAAACCAGACTGAGATGCAGCTGGTCAAAATACTCTCTATGGTGCCCCTTTAGAAAGTGGTGAGGAGGCGATGGGGGAGGTGAGCTCTTCTTATCCGGCGCAGAAAGTGCAAGCGCTGCTGCGCTCTCTTAATTAGTGATGTGATGTTTTGTGACCAGGTCAGACTGTTAGTGATCTGCACCCCCAGGAACTTAGTGCTACTGAACAACTCCTCATCAATGTCATTAATGTGTAGTGGTGTGTGACTCTGCCGGTTTCTCCTGAAGTCAACGATAACCTCCTTTGTTTTGTCAACATTCAGGATCAGATTGTTTGTGTTGCACCAGTCCACCAGTTGTTTCACCACCTCCCTGTAAGCCAGTTAATTGTCGTCCCGGATAAGGCCCACCACTGTTGTGTCATCTGCGTACTTCATGATGTGGTTTGTACTAAACCATCATGGGTCATCAGGGTAAACAGCAGCGGACTCAGGACGCAGCCCTGAGGGATGATGTTGGAGGTGTTGTTTCCAACCCGCACTGACTGGGGTCTGTCAGTGAGGAAGTCCAGTAGACAGTTACACAAGGGGGTGCTGAGGCCCAATGGACCCAGTTTACTTACCATGTGCTGAGGGATGATTGTATTGAGCGCTGACAGAAAGGGAGAGGGGGGGGGGGGGGGGGAGGGGAGGGGGTGATGGAGGTGGAGGGGGAGGAGGAGTGAGAGAGAGAGAGAGACAGAGAGAAAGAGACAAGGAGAGAGAGATAGAGAGTGAGACAGACAGAGGCAGAGAGCGCAAGAGGGGGGATTGAGAGTCACACAGACAAACATAATGGGAGAGACAGGGAGAGGGAGAGGGAGAGGGATCTAGGCCAGCCAAATAACTGGTATTGACCACCAATCCTGCTTCCCATTGCTTGGTGCACAGCCCTGTAGGTATTTTCCTTGAGGGATTTAATCTCACTGCCACCATCAATTGAGTTCCACCCGAACAGGAATCTTTTTTTTTCATCACTCTTAAACGCCTCCCAGATCTCTCAGCTATTTCTTCTGTCTAACACTAGCTTTCTGAATGGATTTCTAGTGAACTGAAAGGCATGCAAGGACTGTACTTGGCTTTGAACCTTGATGCGTTAACATAAATGGAGCTGTCTTAAGAACAATTATTATAAATGATCACTGCAATATTACTTTACCTTTCGTTGTTTCCTAGACTCTGAGACAAGATGTCTCAGAGTCCTTCTCAATACTCCTTCTCAAGGTGGCGCCTGCCTGCGGCGACTTTTGCGGAGCACCAGAACAGAAAAGAATTACCTACAACTTCTATCAACTCACCTGCATCAGGGCAACGGCAGTAATCGGTGCCGTTTCAGACAGGCTGCTTGGGCAGCTGAAAGCGCTGGAAATTTCGCGATCTCCCGTAGCTGCGGGAGCCCCGGACTTTAAACTTTCCCACGCTGGCTGTAAAACCCCCGACCCGACTGAGGAACCCAGGTACGGCACCTAGAAACCCCGGTATGACCTCCAGAGCCGACGGGCTGGATATCCCAGAAAAAATGAAGCTGGAGCTGCTGACTTTGGGAACCCCCGTTCTTTACGGAGCTGGAGCTGCCGTCTGTGAGGGCATTCCCGTTCCAGCGCTGGTACACAGAAATAGCAGGTACAGGAAACACAGTACCTGGAAACAAAGGGGAAGCCTCCATTGTGTCCGGAAACGTGGCCAGCGGGCAGGATTTCAGGTCAGACTGAAGCGCAGGGGACTTTGACCCCCTCTCCCTACTATCCTACTGGCCAATGTACAGTCCCTTGAAAATAAAGTGGAGGACTTAAGGGCATGACTGCTTTATCAAAGGGAGCTGAGGGAATGTTGTGTGTTCTGTTTCACAGAGACATGGCTCACCCCCAGCTCCCCAGACTCAGCGGTCCAGCCTGAAGGGTTCTCCATCCACCGCATGGACCGTACACTGGCATCGGGGAAAGGGAGAGGAGGGGGCGTCTGCCTCATGGTCAACTCTGCGTGGCGCTCAGATGTGGCAGTCCTGTCCAACTCCTGCTCTCCACACCTCGAACATCTGGCGGTGAAGTGCCGTCCCTTCTACCTTCCGAGGGAATTCACCTCCATCATCCTGACCGCGGTCTACATCCCACCCCAGGCAGACGTCCGTCTGGCACTGGAGGAGCTGCACGCCGTGGTCAACAAACACCAGACGTCTTACCCCGAGGCTTTTACCACCATTGCTGGGGACTTCAATAAGGCAAACCTCAAAAAATCGCTGCCTAACTTCCACCAACATGTCTCCTGCTGCACCAGAGGACCAAACACCCTCGACCACTGCTACACCACCATCAAGAATGCCTTACCGCTCTATCCCTCGTCCTCACTTCGGTAAATCCGACCACACTGCGGTGCTGCTTCTTCCTGCCTACAGGCAGCAATTAAAGAGCGCACCCCCAGAGGTGAGGACAGTACAGAGCTGGTCGGGGGGGGGGGGGGGGGGGGGGGGGGGGGGGGGGGGGAGGGGGGCAGAGGAACAACTACAGGACTGTTTGGAGTCTGTAGACTGGGCAATGTTCAAGGACTCGGCAACGGACTTGAATGAATACGCCACAGTCGTTACAGACTTCATTAAGAAATGTGTGGAGGACTGCATCCCTACAAAAACCTTCTGAGTGTTTCCCAATCAGAAACCTTGGATGAACTCTGAGATCCGCACTCTTCTGAAGACCAGACACCGGGCATTCATGTCTGATGATACAATGGTCTACACAAAGTCCAGATACGACCTTGTTCTGCTCCAAACTGGAGGATGAGACAGATGTTCGGCAGCTGTGGCAGGGACTGAATGCAATCACCTCCTACAAGGCGAAATCAGGAGGCAGCTCGGATGTCGGCGATACATCACTCCCTGATGAGCTCAATGCATTTTACGCACGCTTTGATAGGGAGAACACCGATGTGCCTTCCCGAGCCCCCATTCGCTGTGATGGTATTTCAGTCTCAGTCACAGAGGCCGACTTCAGGAAATCCTTCAGAGGGGTGAACCCTTGAAAAGCATCTGCACCTGATGACATATCTGGTTGTGTTTTAAAAACCTGTGCGGACCAACTGGCTGGAGTTTTTACGGACATTTTCAACTTGTCACTTCTGAGGTCTGAGGTTCCCACCTGCCTCAAAAGGGCATCAATAATACCGGTGCCCAAGAAGAGCAAGGTGACGTGCCTCAATGACTATCGACCTGTGGCACTAACGCCTGTGGTGATGAAGTGCTTCGAGAGGTTGATCATGGCGCAAATCAACTACCGTGACAAAAACCTGGACCCACTGCAGTTCGCTTACCGCCACAACAGATCAACGGTGGACGCGATCTCGCTAGCCCTCCACTCCGCTCTGGACCACTTGGACAACAAAAACTCATATGTCAGGCTGTTATTCATTGACTACAGCTCGGCATTTAACACAATCATCCCCTCCAAGCTGGTTACCAAACTTGCAGAACTGGGTCTCTGCGCATCCCTCTGCAATTGGATCCTCGACTTCCTCATTCACAGACCACAGTCTGTTCGTATTGGTGGAAATGTGTCAGACTCGATAACAATCAGCACGGGAGCACCTCAAGGCTGCGTGCTCAGCCCCCTGCTGTACTCACTCTATACTCATGACTGCGTAGCCGGTCACAGTGCGAACTCCATCATCAAGTTCGCTGACGACACCACTGTAGTGGGATGTATCACTGATGGGGATGAGTCAGAGTATAGAAGAGAGATCGAGCGACTGTCCATATGGTGCCAGCACAATAACCTGGCCCTCAACACCAGCAAAACCGAGGAACTGATTGTGGACTTTGGAAGGAGTAGGATGGGGACCCACAGTCCTGTTTATATCAACAGGTCGATGGTTGAAAGGGTCAAGAGCTTCAAAATCCTGGGCGTGCACATCTGTGAAGATGTTTCCTGGTCCGAGAACACTGATGAAATTATTAAGAAAGCTCATCAGCGCCTCTACTTCCTGAGAAGATTACAGGAGAGTCGGTCTGTCAAGGAGGACTCTCTCTAACCTCTACAGGTGCACAGTAGAGAGCTTGCTGACTGGTTGCATCGTGGCTTGGTTCGGCAACTTGAGTGCCCGGGAGAGGAAAAGACTACAAAAAGTAGTAAACATTGCCCAGTCCATCATCGGCTCTGACCTTCCTTCCATCGAGGGGATCTACCAGAGTCGCTGCCTCAAAAAGGCTGGCAGCATCATCAAGGACCCACACCACCCTGGCCGCACACTCATCTCCCTGCTACCTTCGGGTAGAAGGTACAGGAGCCTGAGAACTGCAACAACCTGGTTCAGGAATAGCTACTTCCCCACAGCCATCGGGCTATTAAACCTGGCTCGGACAAAACTCTGAACATTAATACCCCTCCATCTGTTATTTGCACTTTATTAATTTATTAATTAATGTGTGTATTTAAGTATATAACTGTAGTCAATGCCTACTATGTTCTGTTGTGCTATGCAAAGAAAGAATTTCATTGTCCTGTCAGGGACACATGACAATAAACTCTTTTGACTTTTGACTTTGATGTCTAAAATCTAGTCTGAACTTGGAAACTTTAGGTGCACTGTAAATTTAGCCCTTGAGAATCAAGTTTAGCTCAATTGTTGCTTTGTCAACATGTATATTTTGCTCCATTGTCCCCAGTGGTGCCATCGTTCTCATGAAATTCATGGAATGTAGTATCACTCGCTAATAACTGGCAGTGAAAATAGCAATGTTCAACAAAAACACTGAAAGCCACAGACAGGTGACACAAAGAACTGCAGATACTGGAATCTTGAGTAAAACACAAAGTGCAGGAGGAACTTGGTGTGTCAAGGTGGCCTTACTGCACCAGAGACCCGGGTTCAATCCCGGGTGTTGTCTGTACGGACTGTTCTTCCTGCGACCACCTGGGATTTTCTCCGGGTGCTCTGAAGACATTCCAAAGACATGCTGGTTTTTTAGGTTAATTGGCTTCTGGAAAATGTCTCTAGAGTGTAGGATAAAACTAGTGTGTGGGTGAAGGCTGGTCGATGTGGCCACGTGGGCCAAGTGGGCTCTTTCCACACTTTATCTCTAAAACTAAATCTAAACTAAATCTGTGGTGAGAATGAGCAGGCGATGTTTTGGGTCGGAACTGAAGAAGGGTTTCATTTAGAGATACAGTGCGGAACCTGGTCCTTCAGCCCACCAAGTATGTGCCGACCTGTGATCCCCGTAAGTAGGCAAATGGGACAAGTTCAGTTGTGCATCTTGGTTGGCATTAGTGAATTCCATGCTCTATGACTCTAGGCATTACCACCAAATTATAATTAGAATCATAATGTCAACTCTGTATGATCATGGAAGCTTGATGAGCCTGTCCCACTTAGGCGATTTTTTTCGGCGACTGTCATAGTCATAGCAGGTCGCCGGAAAACTGACAACTGTACCCCCCAACGACAATGTCTACGACAATGTCCACAACAACATAACACCTAGTCGACGTCCAGCTACGGCAAGCTACCGACAACCGGCGACCCATTAGGACATCCACCTATGACCACACCTACGACAACCTAGGTCCACCCGTGATTAGATTAGATTAGATTAGATTATTTTATTGTCATTCAGACGTTTCGGTCTGAACGAAATTTTGTTACCTTGCAGTCATAACATATAGTAAATTAAAACAAAACACACAATAAACACATATTTAACATCCACCACAGTGAGTTCACCAGGCACCTCCTCACTGTGGTGGAAGGCAAAAGTCTTAAAGTCTTTGTCTTCTTCCCTACTTGTTCTCCCTATGAGCTGAGGCGATCTAGGCCTCTGATGTTATCGTCCACTAGGCCCGCGGCCGAGCCTCCGAAGCCGGGCTGCCACCACCGCCGTCGCCGGAATGCTGGAACACCGCCACAGCTCTGAATCAGGGTCCACCGCTGGAACGCTGGAGCGCCGGAGCTCTGAAGCCGGGCCGCCGCTGGAGCACCGCTGAGCAACTGCTGGAGCACCGGAGCTCTGAAGCCGGGCCGCCGCTGGAGCACCGCTGAAGCAACTGCTGAGCACCGGAGCTCTGAAGCCGGGCCGCCGTTGGAGCACCGCTAGAACGCTGCTGGAGCGTCGGAGCTCTGAAGCCAGGCCGCTGCTGGAGCACCGCTGGAGCAACTGCTGGAGCACCGGAGCTCTGAAGCCGGGCCGCCGTTGGAGCACCGCTGGAACGCCGCTGGAGCACCGGAGCTCTGAAGCCGGGCCGCTGCCACCGCTGGAACGCTGGATCTCTGAACGCTCGCCACAGCTCCGAGGCCGCCAGCTCCGCCATTAGGCCTCAGCACAGACGGAGACGCTGACGGGGACACGACAAGAAAAAGGTCGCATCCCCTGAAGGGAGAGACTAAAACCTTGTTTCTCCCACCCACACACAAACACAACCTAATAAACCAAAATTCTAACGAAAAGAGACACAAAAAGAAAAGAAACAGATGGACTGTAGGTGTTCCGCAGCTGCCACACAGCGCCGCCACTTCCGGAGTGTACCAAGCTATGACAAGGTAAGACAATTCAGTTGCCAGTACCTGTCACCGGTTGATGTAGGTAGTCGCCAATGGAATTCACCAAAGTCAGGACTGGCGACAACCTACGTCATCCTGGCGACAACCTACCACAGCACCTACATAAGGAGAAGTGAAGCAACGCTCATTGGCGTCAAGCCAACTGTCGCCCACTGTCACCAAAAAGTTTTAAACATTTCAAAATCCAGCGGCGACTAGAAAAACGCTACGATTCTTTGGAGAATACTCACAACCATACAGGCGACACCCCGGCGACCATGTGGCGACAGCCTAGTCGCTTGTAGTCGCCTAAAATATCGAACCCGGGTCTCTGGCACTGTAAGGCCGCCCTGACACACTAAGTTCCTCCTGCACTTTGTGTTTTGCTCAAGATTCCAGTAACTGCAGTTATTTGTGTCACCTGTCTGTGGCTTTCAGTGTTTTTGTTGAACAATTGCAATTTTCACGGACAGGGGTATAATTCAATTCAATGATACTTCATCGTCACCTGTGCCTAGGAAGAGTGATGTTCTTTGTTTTTGCATACAGTCCGGGAAAATCACACAGCAGACTTCAACAAGGCATACACGAAGAGTCGCCACGTTTCTGGCGCTGTCACCATTTCAAAACCATTTTGTACGGTCTTATCTTGTTGCAACGGTGAAGCAGACCTGCCACCGCACTTGGCCACAGGTGGCCCGCCGGGTACCTCTCATTCTCAGTGACGTGGCCAGCCCTATACACTCTATACATTTGATCATAATCCCACTGTGGGGATGGCATAAGCCTAATTAATTTTCTCCGCATCCATACTTGCTTAAATGACATCTGCATATCATGAGTTAATTTCATAAGTTCTAGGCGCAGAATTAGGCCATTCGGACCACCAAGTCTACTCCGCCACTCAATCATGGCTGATGTATCTTTCCCTCTCAACTCCATTCTCCTGCCTTCTCCCCATAACCTATAACACCCTTGCGAATCGAAAATCTGTCAATCTCCACCTTAAAACTATCCATTGATTTGACCTCCACAGCCATCTGTGGAAATGCATTCGACAAATTCACCACCCTCTGCCTAAAGAAATTCCTTCTTATCTCCTGTCTAAAGGTAGGTTCCTTTATTCGGAGGCAATAGCTTCTGGCCCCAGACTCTCCACGAATGGAAACATCCTCTCCACATCCACTCTATCCAGGCCTTTCACTATTCGATAAGTTTCAATGAAGTCCTCCTCATCCTTGTAAACTCCAGTGAGTACAGGCCCGAGTACACTCATAGGTTAACCCAATTATCCGCGGGATCAATCTCGTAAACCTTCTCTGGACCCTTTCTAATGCTAACACAACCTCAGATATGGGGCCCAAATCTATTCACAATCCTTCCAAACCACAGTGAGTGTAGG
This sequence comes from Okamejei kenojei, assembly GCA_035221665.1. NCBI lineage: Eukaryota > Metazoa > Chordata > Chondrichthyes > Rajiformes > Rajidae > Okamejei > Okamejei kenojei. The sequence goes on from CM069141.1 coordinate 51,240,858, forward strand.
CCCAGCACTGTCAAGGGCTCGTATCACAAAGGAGTATTGAAGGTTTGAGTAACCTTGCTTTTGGAAGGAAGTTGCTGTCGGCTATCATCTATCCATTTATCGGCAGATTCACTCTAATCTCGTGGAAGATTTCTTGGAAGTAAGATGCAATGTTGCAGCAAGAAAGAATGAAAAAGGTTGTAGGACAAGGACAGTCGGAGCATCTGTGAGATGTCAAAACTTTTTCCCAGAGTGGAAATGTCAAAAACAAAAGGGCAAAGCTTTAAGGTGAGAAGGGAAAAGTTTAAAGGAATTATGTGTGGCAACTGTTTTAGTTAGTTTAGTTTCCAGTACAGAGATGCAGCACGGAAACAGGCCCTTCGGCCCATCGAGTCTGCGCCTATCAGTGATCCCGTACACTAGCATTATCCTACACATTAGGGACAATTTACTTTTTTTTAAACTGAAGCCATATAACCTACATGCCTTTACACCTTTGGAATGTGAGAGGAAACAGCAGTATCTGGGAAAAAAACCCAAGCGGTCACAGGGAGAACATACAAACTCCATATAGACAGCACCCGTAGTCAGGATCAAACCCGGGTCTCTGCTGCTATAAGGCAGCAGCTCTACTGCTTTGCCACCGTGATGCCCGATGATCAAGGAAAAATAATAAGGGGAAAGGAGCAAGGAATAACCTGATAGATGAAATCAGAATAGGAGTTTCTGTGTAATATAAGCATCAGTGGGCACCAGCATAGTGGGCAGCACGATGGCACAGTTGCTAACTTACAGCGACAGAGACCCGGGTTTGATCCTGACTATGGGTGCTGTCTGTACGGAGTTTGTACATTACCCATGACCTGCATGGGTTTTCTCTGGGTGCTCCGGTTTCCTCGCACAATTCAAAGATGTGCAGATTTGTTTTTTTTAGATGGCGGCGCGCACGGGCACAGCGGCTCTTAGGTGCATATTGTTTGTATTTACGTTGTGTGTAGAGTATAGTGTTCAGTGTGAGCTAGGATGTGCTATGGGGAAAATACGTCTACAATCACGCTGAGTTGCTTACCATTGGATTAAGATGTTTGTATGCTAATTGTCTTTGGTAAAGATTGTAGATTGTCCCTCTTGTGTGTAGGATAGTATTATTGTGGGGATCGCTGGTCAGTGCGGATTCTGTGGGCCAAAGGGCCTTTTCCATGTTGTATCTCTAAACTAAACTAAATGGGTCCCACGGCCTGGCTCAACACTGTACTTTATAAGTAAATGCGTGTGCGTTACCTACTAACTGCGTTCAGAATACACCTGGGAATATGCTAAAGGCTGCACTTATTCCACCCATTAAGGCAAATGGACAGCAGTGGAATAGTGTAGTCAGAACCGCAGCACACAGATGGCCTGGAATGGATTCTGTTCTGTGTTCCAGACTCAATTCATCCATTTACTAAACACAAATACCAAAGTTTCATGGAGTGATGTTAAGATCTGATTTTGAAAGTGTGATTCTGAAATAAATGTATTTGACAATTGGACTCGCCCCATTGTCGATTCCCTACTTCCATGCGGCCGTGTGGAGTGGTTGCCATGGATACGTGGTGACGCTGGTCGAAGAAGGCAGCAGTGTATATGGACACTTGATTGTTTCATTGTGTTAGTTGTATAGCAGGTCAGTGGCACTTACTAGATGTGAGTTACCATGGTTACAGACAACACCGTTGAATGCATGAGTACAATTGTGTAGGAAGGAACTGCAGAAGCTGGTTTAAACCGAAGATTGACACAAAAAAGTGGACTAACTCAGACCGGGAAGAAGGGTCTCAACCCGAAACGTCACCCATTCCTTCTCTACAGAGATGCTGCCTGTCTCGCTGAGTTACTCCAGCTTTTTGTGTCTAGCCTGAGTACAATTGTCTGATATTCTGACACATTGAACTGCAGATACTCGACAGAAAAAAAGGACCAATCACAACGAGTGGCACAGTAGCACAGCTACTTCTATCATTAGTTTAACATTGGCAATGATTGCTAAATTATTTTTAAGGATTATTTTATTTGTATTAAGTTTGCATTTGCTGATAATACCAGAGTCTGTGTTGGCAGGTGTGGGTTATATCTTATTCCAATCAATATTAGTGGATTCCACCAGAGGGCCAGTAGTACATTTGCTGCCTCACAGCACCAGAGACCTGGATTCGATCCTGACTATAGATGCTGTATGTACGGAGTTTGTACGTTCTAGCTGTGACTGCGTGGGTTTTCTCCGGGTGCTTCGGTTTCCTACCAAGCTACAAAGACGTACAGGTTTGTAGGTTAATTGGCTTTGGTAAGTTGTAAAATTGTCTCTGGTGTGCACGATAGTGTTAGTTTACGGGTGATAGTTGGTCGGCGTGTACTCAGTGGGCCTGAAGGCTTGTTTCCACGCTGTATCTCCAAAGTCTAATAGTCTAAAGACACAAAGTGCTGGAGTAACTAAGCGGGTCAGGCAGCATCTCTGGAGAACATGGAAAGGCATTTTGTTCGTTCGGGACCCTTCTTCAGACTGATTGTAGTAAGGGGGAGAAAACTGGAAGGGAGCTGGGGATGGGACAAAGCCTGGCAAGTAATAGGTGGATACAGGCGAATGGGGTTTGACGAGCAAATGGTCGGCCAAAGGCCAGAGGTGAAAAGACGAATGGTAGTGAGATAAAGAGAGAAGCGTGAAATATGAAGCCAGGGGAAGGAACATAGGTGGAAGGGGATGGGGGGAAGGAGAAATGGAGAAGAGGATTTAGTTTAGAGATACAGCACAGAAATAGGCCCTTTGTCCCACCAGGTCAGCATGATCAGTGATCCTCGTACATTAACACTATCCTACACCCACTAGGGACAATTTTTACATTTACCAAGTCAATTAATCTACAAGCCTATATGTCTTTGGAGTGTAGAGGAAACCGAAGATCTTGGAGAAAACCCATGTAGGTCAAGGGGAGAACGTACGAACTCCGTACAGACAGCACCCATAGTTGGGAACCCGGGTCTCCGGCGCTGCATTCGCTGTAAGGCAGCAACTCTACTGCTGTGCCACCATGACCGCCGTAATCCAGTTGGGGTACAGGGAGAATCTCTTCACTTACATGCATTGGGCCAATTGATTTGTGACCAATTCATCTGTCGGTGTAATCATGGAGAGATGCCCAAGTCAGTAGCTGAGGACTAAATGAGGTTAGCGTCATGGAGTCATACACCTAGAAACCAGGCTCTTTGGATTAATTTGCCCCTGCCGACCAACATGCCCCATTTACACTCGTCCCACCTGCCCAAGTTTGGCCCATCCCTCTAAACCTTACTTTTCCTTTCATTTCAAACCTTTAGAGAGCTAAAATAACCCCGTTCAACCCAGTTCAACTTCAAACTCCATCCCCACTGGCCACAAGGACGGGACTACAATGCAGGAAAAGCTGTGGAAATTATCTTAATTGTTTCTTGCAATGCCACACATTTATAGACATAGAACGTAGAAAGGTATAGCACAGGAAGGGACCCTTCAGCCCACAATGACTGGGACGAACATGATGCTGAGCTAAATAATCTCCTTTGCCTACATGTGATCCATATCCCTCCATTCCCTGCATATCAATGGGCCTATCTAAAACCCCCTTAAGCTCGTATATACCTCCACCACCACACCTGGCCTTGCATTCCAGTCACTCACCACCATCTGTGTAAAAACAAACTTGCCCTCCTGACCTCCTTTGAACTTTGCCCCTTTCAACCAAAAGGTATGCCCTCTGGTCTTTGACATTTCCACCCTGAGAGAAAGGTTCTTTCTGTCTACCCTATCTGTGCCTCTCATAATTTTACTTACTTCAGTTTTCCCATCAACCTCTGCCATTCCAGAGTTATTGTAAGGTATCACATAGAAACATAGAAAATAGTTGCAGGAGTAGGCCATTCGCCCCTTCGAGCCTGCACTGCCATTCAAAATGATCATGGCTGATCATCCAACTCAGTATCCTGTACTTGCCTTCTCTCCATACCCCCTGATCCCTTTAGGCACAAGGGCCATATCTAACTCCCTCTTAAATATAGCCAATGAACTAGCCTCAACCACCTTCTGTGGCAGAGAATTCCACAGATTCACCACTCTCTGTGTGAAAAATGTTTTTCTCATCTCGGTCCTAAAAGACTTCCCCCTTAGGACATAGGATAATGAAATGCATACATAGAGTGGTAAGGGTGTTTCCAGTTATGGGAGAGTAAACAACCAATGGGCACAGCCTCAGAGTAAAAAGGATGTACCATAAAAATGGAGAGGAGGAATAATTTCTTCAGCCAGAGGATGATGAATCTGTGGAATTCATTGTCACAGATGGCTGTGGAGGCCAACACACTGGGTATTTGTAAGGCAGAGGTTGATAGGATTAGGAAGGATATCAAAAGCTATGAGGAGAAGAGAAGAATGGGGTTGAGAGGGAAAAATAGATCGGCCTCGATCGAATGGTGGAGTAGATTTGATGGGCAGAATGGCCTAATTCTACTCCTATGTCTTATGGTCTGATGGTCTCATGGAGTTATTTCGTAATGCAGATTCACAGAATGTACTTCAACCTTCACATTCCCATGAGCACGCTGTGCTCACAAATAAAAATAAAATTCTTAACAGCAAAATACAAAGTTAATAAGAATCGTCGATAAATAGCACCATTTCCTTCACTGTGTCAACTATAATAGAAAGCTACTACCACAGAAATAACAGGCACACTGACAGCTGCAGATACTGGTTTACACTAAAGATAGTCACAAAGTGCTGGAGTAACAATGAGTCTGGCAGCATCCCTGGAGAAATAGATGCCATTTCAGGTTGAGACCCTTCTTCAGACTGAAAGTCAGGGGAGAAGGAAATTTATATGGAAACATTCAGCGTAGAGCCAGAAAGCAGGAGGAATCATAGAGGGGGGACAGTGGGAGAGGGTGCTGTAAAACTCCCATCTGAGAGAGGAGGAGAACTTCTCCAAACCCTTGAGGAGATATCGCAGTGTAGCAGACGAAATGTGCAGGAAGAAACTGCTTATGCTCGTTTACACCAAAGATAGGCACAAAATGCTGGAGTAACTCAGCAGGTCACTGCGATTGGAGGTATCTGGATCAGGCAAAAGTCAAATGGAACTAGCTCAGTAATGTATCTTGATCGGCATGGACAAGTTGGCCCGAAGGGTCTGTTTCCGTGCTTTTTAGTTCTATTTCTCCAGAAATGCTGCCTGTCTCGCTGAGTTACTCTAGCATTTTGTGTCTATTTTCAATGTAAACCAGAATCTGCAGTTCCTCTAGTCAAAACTGTGGTGGAAACCCCAAACACAAATGAAGTTCTTCTCTCTTGCAATGACAAGAGCACCAAGCCTAAACACCGAGACACATTGCTTTGAGGTATCAACAATTGCAGAGTTAAATTGAGTTTATAATTATCATGGGCTACTTTAATTTCCTGATTCTCACAACACACGTTTCTCTTCTGTGGCCTCTGCACACACTCTATGCAAGAAATTAATAATAAAATATTTCCTTTCTTTTTATTCAATATTCTAAAGAGATTTATTGTGGATAAAAGAACATCCTTTTTTCATATGCTAATAGAAGGTTACATACCTGAATGGATTTTCTTCCTCAAACATTATTCAACCATTGTGTTCTACAAGCTATATCCTAATTTACTCGTTCCTCCAGTCTGATTTAACGGTGATCTAGTCATGCACTTTGCCTCAGTAAACAATGAAGTTTAATCAAGTAAATATGCTCGAGTTCATATAACATTGTGAACGCATTGTAAGACTGTGAGAAGCTCTGGAAATTTGTGAGGTATTATAAATTATAAGGCAATGGTTTGATATGTTCTTAAACACTAAGGGCGACAAGGTGGCACAGCGATAGATTGGCTACCTTACAGCGCCAGGGATCCGGGTTCGATTCTGACAGCGGGTGCTGTCTGCACAGAGTTTGCACGTTCTCCCCGTGACCTGCATGGCTTTTCTCAGGGTGCTCCGGTTTCCTCCCACACTTCAATGACATACAGGTTTGAAGGTTAATTGGCTTTGGTAACATTGTAAATTGTCCTTAGTGTGTAAGAGGATCGCTGGCTCGGCGTAGACCCGGTGGGCCGAAGGGCCTGTTTCCGCACTGTATCTCTACACTAAACTGAACTAAACTAAACTAAACTAAACAGGTATTCTGATACATGACATGTGATAAATGTGGAATGTTTGAGGGAGGAGAAGTACCTTTGAGCTTCTTGAATTTGGATGGTGAATCTGTGGAATTCACTGCCACAGACGGCTGTGGAGGCCAAGTCATTTGATATTTTGAAAGCGGAGATTGATAGGTTTTTGATTAGTAAGGGGAACAAAGGTTATGGGAAGAGGACTGGAGAATGGGTTTGAGAGGGAAAAATAGATCAGCCATGATCGAATGGTGGAGCAGGTTCACATCTGGCCCTCTGTTCTGAACCATTGCTTGATATTCAGTTCACCTCTTACTGTCTAAGCTCAGGTGCAGAGTTTGAGGGGAATGAATGTGCAATCCACAATAGCTGCTTGTTCCCCGCAGACTCACTACCTCTGATCTTGTCCACTTTATCCTTATGAGTCTCCATATTGCCCCATCACCCTATGCCGCCCCATTCCAGGAAGGATGAAGAGGCTTTGGAGAGGGTGCAAAAGAGTTTTACCAAAATGCTGTCGGAATTAACAAGTATTAGCTATATGGAGAGGTTGGACAATGTAAATTCCAAAGTGGATTTGGTATCATTCATTACAATCGCTCCACTCTTTTAAATCTCTATGCCCTTTATCCTGAATCTGTACACTGTGGACAGCTTAATTGTAATCATGTAGAGTCGTTTCTCTGACAAGATAGCAAGCAACAAAATGCTTTTCACTGTATCTCGTTACACATGACAATAGTAAACTAAACTAAACTGAACAAAACATAAAAAATAGACCTTTAGATGCAATAAACTACAGATGCTGGAATCATAATTTTTTAAAACGTAGGGGCTTAACATAGACAGGGGTTTAAGGTGATTCCCCCATCACTTGTTTCTACAAACAATCTTTATATTTATCAGTATACTTGCACCTAGCGTAAATTTTGTGAAACTTAGTGGGACACACAGAGATGCAGTGGTAGAGTGCTGCCTTACAGTGCCAGAGAACTGGGTTCGTTCCTCACTATGGGTGCTGTCTGTGTGGAGTTTGCATCTTCTCCCTGTGACTATAATATTTACATCTTCATATTTGTCTGTATACATTTATTTTTAAGGTGAAGATTGGTAGATTCTTGATTAGTAAGAGCGTCAGGGTTATGGGGAGAAGGCAGGAGAATGGGGTTGAGAGGAAAAGCCCTGATTGAATGGTGGAGTAGATCTGATGGGCAGAATGGCCTAATATTGCCCCTACAACTTAGTATACTGGCATCGATCGTACATTTTGTGAACATTAATGCTCTTAAAATACTGAGTTTGTGTATATTTTATCTTGGGTTCTTAAGAAAGAAACATAACTGCAGTAGTACTGCAGAGCTTAAACATTTCAGAAAATCTAATTAGGTTTTGTTTGCTCTGTACAAAATAAGATGACAAAATATTAATTCACCTGTAGAATAAACATTGGATTTAAAACAATACAACAAATGACTCACTGAAGTGAGTCGCCAGGACCAACATATTCTTGGTAACCAGTAATGAATGTAATATCGCACACTGCAAATGTTTCCACTTATTAACTTAGAAAATGTATTAAGTGGCAATTCATGAAAAATGCATGCCTGCAATTTGCCATGCACTAGCTTAAAAAAAACCTAAAGCTTTTGTTAACTAGTTCCCAATTAACCTCATCTGTGCTCAGATTATTCGGAGACAGATCAAGCATGTTTACTCATAATAAGGAACAATTTGCACAATAAACTGAGATCAGTGTATCTTCATGATTCACATTGCCTGCATTGTTTGGAAGGAATTATGATTATTATTATTCAAGTTGCAGGAGCAAAAATTGTATATAATGAGGCCAGGCGTTACAATTCACTTGTCCTGAAGACACAAACCACCAAAGAGCTGCTCTGATAGATCATGCTGAAATGGCACATTTGTTGCAACGAGATTGAATCCAAACCTAATTACGTTTAGGAAGGAGCTGCAGATGCTGGTTTACACCAGAGATAGACAAACAATGCAGGAGTAACACAGCGGGTCTGGGGAGAAGAAATAGGTGACATTTTGGGTTGAGACCACTTCTTCACACTGAGTCAGGGGAGAGGGAAACTAGTGGTATGAAGAGAGGTATTTAACAGCGGCACGGTGGCGCAGCGATAGAATTGCTGCCTTACAGCGCCGGAGACTAGGGTTTGATCCTGACTATGGGTGCTGTCTTTATGGAACTCGTACGTTCTCCCCGTGACCTTTGTTGGTTTTCTCCAAGATCTTCGGTTTCTTCCCACATCCCAAAGACGTGCAGGTTTGTAGATTACTTGGCTTGGTAAATGTAAAAATTGCCCCTAGTGTATGTAGGGTAGAGTTAATGTGCAGGGATAGTTGGTCGGTGCAGACCCGTTTGGCCGAAGGGCCTGTTTCCGTGCTGTATCTCTAAACTAAAGCTGAGAGGTACAAAGAACAAATGAATGAAGGATATGCAAAAGGACAAATCAAAGCCAGCAATGATGATCAAGGACTGGTGGAGCCCACAATGGTCCATTGTTGGCTGCGGAAAAGGTGATAACGAGTGAAACTAATGAGTGAAACAGGTCTGTCTTTGGACATCATTGCTTTTTTGTAGCGTGATATCCAGCCAGCGGAAAGAATGAACAAGGTTTCGACCCAAAACGTCACTTATTCCTTTTCTCCAGAGGTGCTGCCTGACCTGCTGAGTTAATCCAGCTTTTTATATCTAACAGTGGCAAAACTATATATGATAACAATTGAACTGTCCATGATAAAGAGAATAACATTTAGTGCAAGATAAAGACCAATAAAGTCCAATTAAAGATCATCTGAGGGGCTTCCAATGTGGTAGATGGTAGGTCCAGGACCGCTCTCTAGTTGGTGATACGATGGTTCAGTTACCTGATAACAACTGGGAAGAAACTGTCTCTGAATCTAGAGGTATGCGTTTTCACACTTCTGTTCCTCTTGCCTGATGGGACAGATGAGAAGAGGGAGTGACTGGAGTGGGATTTGTTCTTGATTATGCTCGTGGCCTTGCCGAGGGAGCGTGAATTGCTGATGGAGTCAGAGCAATAGAGGTGGTTTCACACTTTTGTACCTCTTGCCTGATGGGAGAGGGGAGAAGAGGGAGTGACTGGAGTGAGATTTGCCCTTGATTATGCTCGTGGCCTTGCCGAGGAAGCTTGAAGTGTAAATTGAGTCAATGGAAGGGAGGTTGGTTTGTGTGATGGTCTGGGTTACATCCACAATTCGCTGCAGTATCTTGTGGTCTGGATGGAGCTGATCCCAAACCAAGCTGTGATGCACCCTGTCTTGAATTTAAAAGGGGGTCCTAAATATTTGTATGTTCTTCCTTTGAATCTTTGTGCAAGCCATAGGAAGTTCAGTTACACATTTGGTGTTTCTTGTGTGGCAGCTTGTTCAAACGATTCCAGGATATTGGCTGTGCAACGAGCTGTCAGAAGTTGTGGTATCAATGGGTTTCACATCGTGGGGTAGATCCCAGAATACAGAGGCATGAAAGCTGCAAAAGCACGGGCTTCAGGGTATCGAGAATTATTTAAAACGTTGCAAATGAATGCGTGTCAGCTGCAGGAGTTACGTGCACATTAGCAGCCTGCAATGGTGGAGAGGTAGTCCTCCTGTGACCAAGTACAAAATAACATAAGCACTAGCACCAACTATAATTGGCAACACAAGGGATTACTGTTGGCAGTGTCAGCGAAAATAATCTCATTAGATACTTGTTGGAAGATTTACTTCAAGTCAGGTTGTCAAAGGCAACAGTTTATTGACGTTGGCGAACTAGGACCTCCTCGAAGACTTTCCGTTGAGGACTATCTGTGTTCACTAATCATCTTGCCAACCCCACTCATGAAAAGAACATTGCATGATCTCCCTACAGTTTCCATGCTTTTAGACAGTCTCAACGCTGGTCATTGCTTTGCTCCCAAACTGCAGCACTTCTAATTAATGTTCATCAGAGAATCCCTCAAAATTAAGATCTGATTGTTAAGCACAGTTGGAAGCTAATCCATTTCTCTGATCTTTTAATTGCAATGATTTGAATACTTCAACAAAAATTATGCTTCCTCTATCTTTTCTGACTTTTATAAATGTAATTTAGTGGGATCAGCATTAAAATATCTAAAGAGTTCTTAAAAACAAGATGCATGAATAATATTACAATGTTGAATATGAAAAAATATGTATCATTGCTTTGGATTGAAAGTGTCCTGTTGTTGATGTAAGTCCATTTGAGATTCAGTTTTATACCAAAATAACTTGTATTTATTTATTTTGTCCATATCATTTTGTTGCTGGTATTACTAGCATTTATTCCCCAACCCTAATTGCCCTTGAAAAAGTACCAGTGACGCAAGCCTTCTTCTTGTACGACTGCAGTCCTTCTGCTAAACATGTCTCAATCATTTTTTGGAAAATTGCCTTCCTAAGTGACAATGAAGAAGCTGCAACATATTGTATAGGAAGGAACTGCAGATGCTGGTTTACACTGAAGATGGGCACAAAATGCTGGAGTAACTCAGCAGGTCAGGCAGTATTTCTGAAGAATAGGAATAGGTGATGCTTTGGGTTGAGTCACTTCTTCAGACTTGACCTGACCTGCTGAGTTACTCCAGCATTTTGCATCAATCTCCGGTATTCCATATCAGATTGATGTCTGGTGTGAAAGGGAATGTAAAGGGAATGCAAATAATGTGTGGATCTAGAATCAAAGGACACAGCCTCAGAATATATTGATCTCATGATAATTATTCATTATGAAGAAGGGTCCTAACCCAAAACCTTATCTGTCTATTCCCTCCAGAGATGCTGCCTGACCCGCTGAGTTACTCCAGCACTTTGTGCTTTGCTCACAAATACTCCTGTCCTAGCTCCAGTCATTTAGAGAGCTGTGACCAGCTGTAGAGAATGAATCCCAAGGCTTGTGGACAGCTTGGATGTGGAAAGGATGCTTCCTCTTGTGGACATGCAGACTCTGGCAATGGGTTCAGCAATTATACCAAGGTGATCAAGCAGGATCATATGAGGCAGAAGAGAGGCGGACCACCTGGAAGGTGTTAAACCACCTCCATTCACAAACCGTTATCATAATGACATAATGGCTACATGAGACAACTTGAGAGTTGCATCTGAGAGGAAACTCTCTTGGTCAGGATCCTTCTGAGGCTAACTTTGCACTGTAGCCCTGAATGGAGGGGCTACAACTTATCTAAATTTAGTTTGGAGATACAGCGCGGAAACACTGGGTCCGCGCCGCCCAGCGATCCCTGCACATTAATACTATCCTGCATACACAAGGGCCAATTTTTATATTTACCAAGCCAATTTACCTACATACCTGTACATCTTTGGTGTGGGAGGAAACCGAAGATCTCGGAGAAAACCTACGTAGGCCACGGGGAAAATGTACAAACTTTGGACAGACTGCACCCATAGTCAGGATCGAACCTGGGTCTCCGACGCTGCAAGCGCAGTAAGGCAGTAACTCTACCGCTACGCCACCGTGCCGACCACTATGATGGATAAACATGGGAAGAAGAAGATTGGATCAACCACATGCCACACGTGTCAGTGGGCACAATTGCCGAGAAGATTCTTGGTCAGTGCGGACATAAGAAACTGCAGATGTTGGGATCTTGAGCGAAAAAGCAAAAGCTGGATGGATGAACGCAGGAAGTCAGGCAGCAGCTGGGAGGGAATGGATAGGTGACGTTTTGGATCAGGACCCTTCCTCAGTCAGATATTCCTGGCACGTTGTCTTGTTTTACACACTCTTGGTGGGTTTCCAGGTGTAAAGTACCTGACAAGGGATGAAATGGAGTTTTACCCTTAGTCTTGTAACACAAATCATTGTTAGCTTACACAGCTCCGAAACCTCATTAAAGATGACAATACTGTAAGTTCTGAAATATACATAAGACATATGTATATTTGAGGTCTCCTGCTTGGTTCCCTGAAGCTAGAAAAATGAAATGAGTATTTATTTAATACTCAATTTGCATGATCAAAGCTTTAGGCAAAATTAGGTTGTTAAATTTCTAAAGCTGTGACACTTTCTTATGTTCCATTAAAACCGTCCACAGTTATCATATTCTTAAAATTGCTTTAAACTAGGAATTTTAATTCAAAGCAGTGCTCTATGCTGCATAACGCGATTATGAATTCTGTGAAAAGCCTCAAGTATTGTTGAGCCCATGTAGAAACGATTGTCTCAGTAATTGAATATTCTGTCATTTATTAAAATATTGTTTTGAGGATTCCAAATTGTTAACCTGTTTCAAAGGAGTCTTATTCAATTTTAATTCATTTCTTTCACGGGGCTGGGCACAAAATCTCTTTCATTTTTTGTATTCCATGACAACTCCTACTGAAGAGTCATTAAGCCTGGATGCCGCGCTGATGAAATAAGTTGATTATGCAGACTTGAATGGAAGAGGAGCCACAGAAACAAATCATTTGTTCCAAACACACTACACCAGCCTTTGTGCTCCATTGAAGCCTCCTCACACACATCTCCCTGTGCAAGCCTTCAGCAAGAAATTTCAGAGAGTTATGGATGTAGCCTAGTCCAGCACACAGACCAGACGTCCCACCATTGGCTCCATCTAGACTTCCCGCTGCCTCGGTAAAGCAGCCAACATAATCAAAGAGTTGTCCCATCCTGGTCATTCCATCTTCTTCCTGCTCCCATCCAGCAAAAGGTACAGAAGCTTGGAAGTGTGCACCACCAGACTCGGGAACAGCTTCTTCCCTTTGGCTATTAAGCTACTGAACAATATTCCATAAGCTGGGGTACTGTCCGATGCACCTCTAACCTCATTGAGGACAGTGGACTTTGTCTAAGAAACTGATGCACTCCAATGCATTACAATGCTGAGAACTATATCCTGCACTCTCTATCTTCCCCTTTGCTCTATCTATTGTATTTATGTCTGGTATATCTGACCTGTTTGGATAGCTGCAATACACAGTGTTTCTCTGTACATTCGTACATGTGATAATAGTAATAGTCAAGATATGTGAAAATGCATACGTCCAGATTCAGGGACAGTTTCTTCCCAGCTGTTATCAGACAACTGAACCATCCTGTCAACAACTAGAGAGTGGTCCTGAGCTACAGCCTACCTCATTGGAGACCCTTGGATGATCTTTAATCAGATTTTACTGGACTTGCATTAAACTTTATTCCCTGTATCATGTATTTGTACAAGGTGAGGGGGAAAAATTTATGAGGAACCTGAGGAGTAATTTTTTCATACAAAGGGAGGTAAATGTACAGACAACCTGCTTAAGGAGGAAGTTGGGGGCAGGGACTATCGCAGCATCTTAAGAATCATTTAGACAGGTACTTTGAAAGGATGGGTCTAGAGGGATATGGGCCAGACACAGGCTGGTGGGACTAGTGAAGATGGGATACAGTGGCTTCCAAATGTTTTCATTCCCCTTGAACTTTTCCACATTTTGTCACGTTACAACCACAAACGTAAATGTATTTTATTGGGATTTTATGTGATAGACCAACACAAAGTGGTGCATAATTGTGAAGTGGAAGGAAAATGATACATGGTTTCCAAATTTTATTACAAATAAAAAACTGAAAAGTGTGGCGTGCAAAAGTATTCTGCCCCCCTGAGTCAATACTTTGTAGAACCACCTTTCGCTGCAATTACAGCTGCAAGTCTTTTGGGGTATGTCTCTACCAGCTTTGCACATCTAGAGACTGAAATGTTTGCCCATTCTTCTTTGCAAAATAGCTCAAGCTCAGTCAGATTGGATGGAGAACATCTGTGAACAGCAATTTTCAAGTCTTGCCAGAGATTCTCAATTGGATTTAGGTCTGGACTTTGACTGGGCCATTCTAACACATGAATATGCTTTGATCCAAACCATTCCATTGTAGCTCTGGCTGTATGTTTAGGGTCGTTGTCCTGCTGTAAGGTTAACCTCCGCCCCAGTCTCACGTCTTTTGCAGACTCTAACAGGTTTTCTTCCAAGATTGCCCTGTATTTGGCTCCATCCATCTTCCCATCAACTCTGACCAGCTACCTTGTCCCTGCTGAAGAAAAGCATCCCCACAGCATGATGCTGCCACCACCATGTTTCACAGTGGGGATGGTGTGTTCAGGGTGATGTGCAGTGTTAGTTTTCCGCCACACATAGCATTTTGCATTTAGGCCAAAAACTTCAATTTTGGTTTCATCAGACCAGAGCATGTTCCTCCACATGTTTGCAGTGTCCCCCACATGGCTTGTGGCAAACTGCAAATGGGACTTCTTATGGCTTTATTTCAACAATGGCTTTCTTCTTGCCACTCTTCCATAAAGGCCCGATTTGTGGAGTGCACGACTAATAGTTGTCCTGTGGACAGATTCTCCCGCCTGAGCTGCGGATCTCTGCAGCTCCTCCAGAGTTACCATGGGCCTCTTGGCTGCTTCTCTAATCAATGCTCTCCTTGCCCGGCCTGTCAGTTTAGGTGGACGGCCATGTCTTGGTAGGTTTGCAGTTGTGCCATACTCTTTCCATTTTCGGATGATGGATTGAACAGTGCTCCATGAGATGTTCAAAGCTTGGGATATTTTTTTATAACCTAACCCTGCTTTAAAGGTAATTTTGAAGGCAATTGGTTGCACTGGATTTTATTTAGGGGTATCAGAGTAAAGGGGGCAGAATACGTTTGCACGCAACACCTTTCAGTGTTTTATTTGTAAAAAAATTTGAAAAACATGTATAATTTTCCTTCCACTTCACAATTATGTGCCACTTTGTGTTGGCCTATCACATAAAATCCCAATAAAATATATTTATGTTTGTGGTTGTAACGTAACAAAATGTGGAATAGTTCAAGGTGTATGAAAACTTTTGCAAGCCACTATATATTAGTCAGTGTGGGCAAGTTGGGCTGCAGGGCCAGTTCAGTTTCCATGCTGTGTGACTATGACTCCTCTATCACATGTTGCTCTACTTCCCACCCCCTGCCACTCTAGTTTAAACGTGCTCAAGCAGCATTAGAAAAACCTCAATGTGAGAATATTTTTTCCCTTCCAGTTGAGGTGCAGGTCTCACCTGCCCTAGGAAAGAGTCAAATCATCCATATATCCAAAACCCACCTTCTTGCATCATCTATTTTGCCACATATTCAACTGTGCTATCTTTTGACTTCTTGCCTTACGAGATTGATAGCAATCCAGTTCTTTAACTTACTGCCAAACTTCCTTAATTCTCTTTGCACAGTCATTGAGTCGTAGAGTCATACAACGTTGATACAGGCCATTCGGCCCAACTTGCCCACACTGACCACCATGCCCCATCTACAGTGGCTTGCAAAAGTATTCATACCCCTTGAACTTGTCCACATTTTGTCACGTTACAACCACAAACGTAAATGTATTTTATTAGGATTTTATGTGATAGACCAACACAAAGTGGCGCATAATTGTGAAGTGGAAGGAAAATGATACATGGTTTTCAAATCTTTTTACAAATAAAAAACTGAAAAGTGTGGCGTGCAAAAGTATTCAGCCCTCTTTACTCTGATACCCCTAAATAAAATCCAGTGCAACCAATTGCCTTCAGAAGTCACCTAATTAGTAAATAGAGTCCACTTGTGTGTAATCTAATCTCAGTATAAATACAGATGTTCTGTGAAGGCCTCAGAGGTTTGTTAGAGAACATTAGTGAACAAACAATGTTCCTTGGAAATCATGAAGCCCAAGGAACACACCAGACAGGTCAGGGATAAAGTTGTGGAGAAGTTTAAAGCTGGGTTAGGTTATAAAAAAATATCCTAAGCTTTGAACATTTCACGGAGCACTGTTCAATCCATCATCCGAAAATGGAAAGAGTATGGCACAACTGCAAACCTACCAAGACATGGCCGCCCACCTAAACTGACAGGCCGGGCAAGGAGAGCATTGATCAGAGAAGCAGACAAGAGGCCCATGGTAACTGGAGGAGCTGCAGAGATCCACAGCTCAGGTGGGAGATTCTGTCCACAGGACAACTATTAGTCGTGCACTCCACAAATCGGGCCTTTATGGAAGAGTGGCAAGAAGAAAGCCATTGTTGAAACAAAGCCATAAGAAGTTCCATTTGCAGTTTGCCACAAGCCATGTGGGGGACACAGCAAACATGTGGAGGAAGGTGCTCTGGTCTGATGAGACCAAAATGGAGGTTTTTGGCATAAATGCAAAACGCTATGTGTGGTGGAAAACTAACACTGCACATCACCCTGAATACACCATCCCCACTGTGAAACATGGTGGTGGCAGCATCATGCTGTGGGGATGCTTTTCTTCAGCAGAGACAGGGAAGCTGGTCAGAGTTGATGGGAAGATGGATGGAGCCAAATACAGGGCAATCTTGGAAGAAAACCTGTTAGAGTCTGCAAAAGACTTGAGACTGGGGCGGAGGTTAACCTTCCAGCAGGTCAACAACCCTAAACATACAGCCAGAGCTACAATGGAATGGTTTAGATCAAAGCATATTCATGTATTAGAATGGCCCAGTCAAAGTCCAGACCTAAATCCAGTTGAGAATCTCTGGCAAGACTTGAAAATTGCTGTTCACAGACGCTCTCCATCCAATCCGACTGAGCTTGAGCTATTTTGCAAAGAAGAATGGGCAAACATTTTAGTCTCTAGATGTGCAAAGCTGGTAGAGACATACCCCAAAAGACCTGCAGCTGTAATTGCAGCGAAAGGTGGTTCTACAAAATATTGAGACTCAGGGGGGGCTGAATACTTTTGCACGCCACACTTTTCAGATTTTTATTTGTAATAAAATTTGGAAACCATGTATCATTTTCCTTCCACTTCACAATTATGCACCACTTTGTGTTGGTCTATCACATAAAATCCCAATAAAATACATTTACGTTTGTGGTTGTAACGTGACAAAATGTGGAAAAGTTCAAGGGGTATGAATACTTTTGCAAGCCACTGTATACTAGTCTCACCAGCCTGCGTTTGGCCTATATCTCTCTAAACCTATCCTATTCATGTACCTGTCTAAATGTTTCTTAAAAGTTGCGATAGTACCTGCCTCACCTACCTCCTCCAGAAGCTAATTCCATACACCCATCACCCTATGTATAAAAAGGTTACCCCCTAGGTTTCTCTTAAATCTTTCCCCCCTCACCTTAAATCTATGTCCTCTGGTTCTTGATTCCCCTACTATGGGCAAAATAATCTGTGCATGTACCTGATCTATTCATTTCATGATTTTGTACACCTCAATAAAATCACCCTTCATCCTCCAGCGTTCTAAGGAATAAAGTCATAGGCTGCTCAACCTTTCCCTATAATTTCCCTACGAGTCTTGGCAACATCCTTGTAAATCTTCTCTGCACCCTTTCCAGCTGAACAACTTCTTTCATATAACATGGTGACCAAAACTAAACATAATACTCTAAATGTGGCCTCACCAAAGTCTTTTACAACTGTAACGTGACCTCTCAACTTCTATACTGCAGGATATGGAATTATTGACATCAAGTGGGATTAACATAGATAGGTATGATGGTCAGCATAGACATGGTTTGCCGAAGGGCCTGTTTCAATGCTGTATCGCTCAATTATGCCAGGACGCCCAAAGTGTCACAGATGTAAGTGGGAAGGGGTTGGCCATGGGATAAAGGATGGAATGAACATAGGGAATAATAACTGATTGTATATTGTGCTGTCAGCATATTTTTTTAATATCTCTTACATGACACAGCTGGTAGAGCTGCTGCCTCACAACGCCAGAGACCCAGGTTCGATCCTGATCTCAGGTGCTCTCTGTGTGCTGTTACCATGTTCTCCATGTGAATGTGTATGTTTCCTCTGGTACCTCAAAACCAAAGGTTGGTAATGTCAAGTTAAGTAGTTAGGGGCCTGTCCCACTTATGCAATTTTTTCGTCGACTTGCCGGCACCTGTCATAGTCTCAGCAAATGGCCAAACATTTTCAACATGTTGAAAATGTTGACCGGAACATTTTCTGTTTGGCGACCAGAAAAGGGTACGACTCTTTGGCCGACTACTCACGACCATACAGGCATCACCCCGCGGTGCACTTTCTCCTACTTAACATACTGTATAAATCATAGCAATTCAGTTCTCTTTGGAAAGTGTCAATTGATATAAATCAATTAGCTTATTCACAAACTGCATGAATATTATAGTCAGGGGAATATTTTTTTTTCAATTTTCAAACTTTCCCTGAATAATTTTACTGCTGTACTAATCTCAGCTTCCAAATTAATTAACTCACTTGCTTCAACTTTAATTTAATTTTATTTCCTGAACCATATCTCTCTTTCATATTCCATTGAAAATAAGCTTGGTTCCCTGAACATTTTTTTGTTTGTAACGGCAACAATTACACAGCTTAAGATAGTTTGTACTGGGAGGAGAATTTTCTTTGCATGTAATCATTCTGGGTTATATGTTGACAGTGCTGCCGTTATTCCCATTGAAGTTAGTGGCTAAGGTCAAAGGAAAGGGGATGATACAATGAAAATAGGAGTGCCCTCCCTCACCCTAGTCATCCTGCCAGTTCCACTGTTCACATCCATATATCCTTTTGTTCTCACCTCTTCCACAGCCAAAAATCGATCATTGTGGGCACCACCTTTCCTTGGTCTTTGGGACCAGCTTTTATTTGTTTTGAACCTTTTCATACCTCTAGTTTCAACCCCCCACCCCCTTGACTCTCAGTCTGAAGAAGGGTCTCGACCCAAAACGTCACAAATTCCTTTTCTCCAGAGATGCTGCCCCTTCCACTGATTTACAATCTAAAGGTATGAACATTGAGATTTCTAATTTCATGTCATGCCCACAACCCCATGTAAAACCATTTCTCTCACCATCTCCCACCCCACCAGGCCACCCTCCTCCCCCCTACATACACTCATCTCTAATCCTTGAGTTCCTCATTCCTACTTTATCACCTCTCTTTCCCCTACTCCTTGTTCACTTCCACCCACATCTCTTCTACCTTAACATTTCATTCCTTCTCTTCTCTCCCTACCTGACCTCCTATCGTCAACTTTTCAGAATGAAAGAACGTACTGTTAGAAAGGGGTGAGGAGGAATTTCTTCAGTCAGATGGTGGTGAATCCGTGGAATTAATTGCCAAAGATGGCTGTGGAGGCCAAGTAATTGGGTATTTATAAGTTTTCAAGAGAGAGTTAGATTTAGCTCTTAGGGCTAATGGAATCAAGGGATATGGGGAAAAAGCAGGAACGAGGTACTGATTTTGGAAGATCAGCCATGGTCATATTAAATGGTGGTGCTGGCTCGAAATGGTGGTGCTGGCCTACTCCTGCATCTATTTTCTATGTTTCTATAAGTCAGAGATTCATAGATTCTTGGTTGGTAAGAAACATAGAAACATAGAAAATAGAGGCCTGCTCCTGCACATTGTTATCTGTTTCTATGATTGGTCAGGATGTCAAGCAATATGTGGAGAAGGCAGAAGAATGGGATTGAGAGGGGAAGATATTTCAGCCATGATTGAATGGCAGACTCGACTCGATGGGCCAAATGGCCTAATTCAGCTCCAATGACTTATGAAGTTTTAACTCGAGCCTTTGTCACTTACTCCACCCACCTGTAAATTACCCTCCTCCCCTCACCTGTATGCTCCTAACATTTGCCAGGATTTGTCCCACCCCCAACTCTCTTTTCCATCTTTTTCCCCCCCCCCCCCGGCTCCAATGAGTCTGAAGAAGAGTCTCAACCCAAATCAAATTCAAAGTCAAAGTCAATTTTATTTGGCACATGCACCCGAAGTGTATCGCTGCAGTTTGCCAGCAATCATGCACTTAAAAAGAACACACAATACACAATAAGATTTAACACAAACATCCACCGCAGCATTCTTCACTGTGGTGGAAGGCAACAAAGTTCAGTCAATCCTCCTCCTTTGTTCATCCGTGGTCGGGGCCATGAACCCTCCGTAGTCGGTGCCACGGACGGCCGGATGTACAGTCCTTCTCGTCGTGATGATTAAAAATGCCGGGACGGTCAAACACACTCTGCGGCTTGGTGGTCACGAATCGGCACTTTTCTACCGTAGACCGCGGCTTCAGGATGTTATAAGCTGCAGGCTGGCGGTCGGGGCTCTTCTCTGGCAATCCCCGGCAAGGGATCCCAGACTCCAGATGGTAAGCCCACACCACGCCCGCGGCTAGAAGCTCCGCAAATCACAGCCCCATGATGTCAAAGTCACCAGACCAGCGATGGGAGAACTCCTCTATGGCGACCCCCGGCAAGGGTTCGTCCCGCTCCGCGATGCAAAAGTCTGTGCTGCGTGTGCTGCTGATGCTCCGGGCCTGACTCCGGGAAAGGCCGCTCCAATCCATGCTGTTAAGCCGCGAGTGATGCGACATGGATAAAGTCACCTCTCCGTCGAGGAGGCAACCAAAAGCGGTTCCCCCCTTTCCCCACCCCCCCCCCCCCCCCACCACCCCTCACACAAGACACACTGAGAGACACTTCCACTGACATTTGGACACACCAAAAAAAACCCCCAAAGAAGTCGAAATAACGAACACGCTGCTGACAGGGCAGCCGACTCGCAGCATGTTTGTTATTTCAACTTTTTTTCTTTGATGTGTTGTGTCCAAATGTTAGCTTAGGTGTCTCTCAGTGTGTCTTGTGTAGGGGATGGTGGGGGGAGGATGGCTTTTGGTCGCCTCCTTGACGAGGAGAAGATTGCCATCCATCCATGCCAATAGATCATTGTTAGGAAAAGACGTTCCCCTCTTTCTTTCCTTCCTTCCTTCCTTCCTTCCTTCCTTCCTTCCTTCCTTCCTTCCTTCCTTCCTTCCTTCCTTCCTTCCTTCCTTCCTTCCTTCCTTCCTTCCTTCCTTCCTTCCTTCCTTCCTTCCTTCCTTCCTTCCTTCCTTCCTTCCTTCCTTCCTTCCTTCCTTCCTTCCTTCCTTCCTTCCTTCCTTCCTTCCTTCCTTCCTTCCTTCCTTCCTTCCTTCCTTCCTTCCTTCCTTCCTCCCTCCCTTCCCTCCCTCCCTTCCTTCCTTCCTTCCTTCCTTCCCTCCCTCCCTCCCTCCTTCCCTCCCTCCTC
The DNA here is from genome assembly GCA_035221665.1 of Okamejei kenojei. Lineage (NCBI taxonomy): Eukaryota > Metazoa > Chordata > Chondrichthyes > Rajiformes > Rajidae > Okamejei > Okamejei kenojei. Next base: position 51,262,116 of record CM069141.1, read on the forward strand.
CCTCCTTCCTTCCTTCCTTCCCTTCCTTCCTTCCTTCCTTCCTTCCTTCCTTCCTTCCTGTCTGTATTGGCAAACTACAATAATCTATTTTGAAACATTGCAAGTCGACAGTGACCATGAATGAGGTCAAAGCTCAAAGACATTTCTAACATTTCATGATCGGATCATATTCACAGACAACAGGAAAACCGTGGGTTAATGACAAAACTTTCCCATCACCTCTCTTTGAAAACGTCATCCCAATTATAGAAATGTTGTGGAGTTTTCGGTATTGCCATGCATTGTGGTAGTGATATTTATCAAGAGCTACGCTGATTCCCATCAAAGCCTCTTCATTAAGGCATGAGTTCAGGATCATTTTCATGGAAAATGCACTGCTGGAGCATGCCTGAAGACTTGTCAGTCGGCGGGACTGGTAACAGCCAGAAGGCTCGTTGGAAAATCACCTCCGGGAGTGAGTTGTAGATGTCGGGCGCGAGGAGAAAGGGTCGGTGGGAGGGTGAACTGGGGTAAAGCATCCAGTGCCTTCAGGTAGGTTACAGAAGGCGCCCCCAGGACACAAAGTTGGCTGGGAGATGCGAGGGACGTCGGTTCGCGGGAACTGCTCCAGTACATCAATCATGCGGATCGACCGAATCATGGACTTTGAAAATGGCGCCAACAAATGGCGGCGACTGCATGTGCGAATATATGCAAAAAGAATTTTACTGTGCAGTTGCATGTGTGACAAATAAATTGTCCAACAAACACAAGTATGCTAACTGTATTTTGCACAGAATATTATCTAATAAAAAGGAACTGCAGATGCTGGTTTATACCAAAGATAGGTATAGAATGATGGAATAACTCAGCGGGTTAGGCAGAATTTTTTCCAATCAACCGGATGGTGCCAGCAATGGCTGCCTTGCCAACAGCTGTGTTCCTTCCTTCGTTTGTTGTTTGTTTGTATGTGTTAAATGTATGTTTTAGTGTTCTTTAGCTTGTTTATTGTGGGGGGTGTGGGGTTTGGGGGGGGGGGGGGGGGGTGGAGGGAGGAGGTTGCTGGAGGTAATCTCTTACCTCGATGGAGATGCAATATTTTCCCGTATTGTATCTCCAACCGCACTGCGGCCTAACATCGAGGAGTCGGTGGCCTTTGCTGGAGATTGACTTAGAGTGCTCCACCGCTGCTACCTGCGGACTTAACATCATGGAGCCCACGATCCCTTTGCCAGGAATTGACCTCTGAGTCCTACCACAGGAACCTGCGGACTTTAAAATTGTGAAGCTCGCAGTCTCTGGTCAGAGACCGACTTCGGGAGCTCCAAGCCATAGGAGCTTCGACTGCCCCGACACGGGAGCTTTGATCGCCCCAGCGTGGGAACTTCGATCGCCCCAACATGGCAGCTTCTACCACCCCGATGAGGGAACTTCAATCTCCCCAACGCAGGGGCTTCGATCGCCAGCTGCGGGAGTTTCGATCACCCCAAATGTGGATGGTTCAACTGCTCCGTCCACGGGAGATAAAGAGGAAGAAGATTGGACTTCATTGCCTTCCATCACAGTGAGGAATGTGGGGAATCCGCTGTGGTGGATGTTTATGTTAACTTTTATGTAGTTGTGTGTCTTGTTGCTTTTTCTTAGTACGGTTGTACGGTGATTCAAATTCGCTGTACCTTAATTGGTACATGCGACAATAAACTGACCTTGAAACCTTGAGGGTACACAAAAGGCTGGAGAAACTCAGCGGGTGCAGCAGCATCTAAGGAGCGAAGGAGATAGGTGACGTTTCGGGTCGAGACCCTTCTTCAGACTGGTGAGCGATCAGGGAAACGAGAGATATAGATGGTGATGTGGAGAGATAAAGAACAATGAATGAAAGATATGCAAAAAAGTATCGATGATAAAGGGAACAAGCCATTGTAAGCTGTTTGTGGTGTGAAAATGAGAGGCTAGTGCGACTAGGGTGGGGGAGGGAGATAGAGAGAGAGGGAATGCCAGGGCCCGAGGGCTGAGGGAGAGGTGGGAAGGGGAGGGGACAGCAAGGGTTAACAGAATTGAGAAAATTCAATGTTCAAGCCCAAAGGATGCAGACTCCCCAAGCGGAATATGAGGTGCTGTTCCTCCAACTTGCGGTGTTGCTCACTCTTGAAACCTTGAACCTTGTCCTTGACCATGTTGAATATTATCTCAAAATATACATAAAATGCTGGAGTAACTCAATGGGTCAGGCCTCATCTCTGGATAAAAGGAATATTCCTTTTTTTTCCAGAGATGCTGCCTGACCCGTTCAGATACTCAAGCATTTTGTGTCTGTCTTCCGTATAAATTAGCATCTGTAGTTCCTTCCTGCACATAATATTTTCTGTTGCCTTCTATGGACTCTTCCCCAGTCTACAGAGAAGGCCTGTTTCTGGCGTATAGTCATAGTGACATAGAGCACAGTATCAGGCTCTTTGGCCGAAACATCCATTCTGACCATGATCCCCTATCTAAGCTAGACCCATTGACCAGCATTTGGCACATATGCCCCCAGTATTCCTCTGATCCGAAACCATTTTTGGCACGCTGGCCTCCATCAGTCAGGGAACTAAGTATAGTAATTCAGATGCTATGTACCAGCCGTGCAAGATGTAGGTGAGGCCACTCTTGGGATTTTAGTTCGATCACTGCTATAGGTGAGATGCCCTTAAGTACAATACGTAGAGCCAATTCACATCTACCCCATTAAGGACATTGGATGTGTCAATGGAACTGATGTGCTACAATGCTAAGAGCTATATTCTGCACTCTCTATCTTCTATCTTTTGTACTTGAGTTTAAACTGACTGTATCTATGAATGGCATATCTGATCTCTTTGGATAGCATGAAAAACAAAGCATTTTGCAGTATCTCACTATGTGTGACAATAATAAACCTAAGCCTAAACTTTTATGCATAATATTGATTGCTTTACCTGTTGTACTTGAATTTGGCTTTATTGTATTTATTTGTAGTATAATCTGATTTGTACATGTACTGAGGTACAGCAAAAGGCTTTGTTTTTCATGCTACCCAAAGGGATCAGAGATAAAAGGTGGAAACAGGCCCTAGGGCTCAAAGAGTCTGTGCCGACCAGTGATCACTCCATATACTATCCTACACACTAGGAACAATTTACAACTTATCAAAGCTGGTATAGTGTAAGTCAGCCCGGACTCTGTGTACCAAAGGGTCTGTTTCCGCACTGTATCTCTAAGGTCTGAAGCAAAGTCTAAAGTACTGGATTCCATAAGAACAACCTGAATGTGCCTTGCATGGAAGGTCTTCGCAGGAACAAAGAAATGAAATGTTGTACTGTCACAAGAGGGGAAAGGTGTCAGATCTAATATCTCTCAGTTCTGGTGAATTACTTTTTATCAACTTTCCAACTTCCAAGTCAATGTTTATTCCCTCCGCTGATCTCCCGAATCTACTGACATAAAGATTAAATGCACGTCCACATGTGGTCAGCCAAGGCTCAACCGACTGCCTTCTTGTCTCAGTTTAAACTATTGTGGGTTTGAGAGATTCTTCCAATTAATTGGGTTGTTTAAATTGCCCTGGGTGGAGAGAATCGATGAGAAAGCGGGATCACATAGAACATAGACCATAGACCATAGAATATAGAGCTTAGAATATAGAACAGTACAGCACAAGAACAGGCCCTTCAACCCACAATGTCTGTGCTGAACATGATGCCAAGACCATCACTTATCGACCTGCACAAATGCCTTTCCTTGCACATCCATCTGTTTATCCAAGGGTCTTTTAAATGGCACTTTAATGCCTGTCCCACTTGGCGATTTTTTTGGCGACTGTCGGCATCATTGACTGGCGTATTAGGTCACCGAAAAAGTCATGGTGTGATGCCGCATGACGCGCCGCGATAACGTATTGATGCGCCATGCTTCCTCAAGTGTTGCAACACTTTTTTTGTCACCGCTGGATTTTGAAATGTTCAAAATCTTTCGCCGACCCTGATATGTCAGTCAATGACGCTGGCAGTCGCCAAAAAAAATCGGCAAGTGGGACAGGGCCTTAACACATCTGCTTCAACCACCACCCCTGGCAGCATGTTTCAGGTACCCTCCACCTTCCATGTAAAAAACCTGCCCCGTACATCTCCTTTAAACTTTGCCCGTCTCACCTTAAATGTATGCCCTCTGGTATTTAATTTTTTCATCCAGGGAAAAAATGTCTGACTGTCTACCCTATCTATGCTTCTCATAAGTTTATATATTTCTATGAGGTCTTGCCATAGCCTTTGGCGTTCCAGAGAAAACTATCCAACTCTGTCCAAACTCTTTGACTAATGCCCCCTAATCTAGGCATTATTCTGATAAACCTTCTCTGCACCCTTTCCAAAGCATCCACATCCATTCTGTAATGGGGTGACCAGAACTGCACACAATACTCCAAATGCAGGTTAACTGAAGTCCTATAAAGCTGCATCATGACTGCCTGAGTCTTATATTCAATGCCCCAAATTATGAAAACAACCATACCATATGCCTTCTTTACCACTCAATCTACTTGTTTTGCCACTCTCAGTGAGCTATGGACTTGGTCCCCATGTTGCCTCTGTACATCAATGCAGTTAAGGGTCATGCCATTAATTGCATACTTTCCCCTTACATTTGACCTCCCAAAGTGCAACACCTCACACTTGCTTGGATTAAACCCCATCTGCCGTTTCTGAACCCATTTCTGTAGCTGATCTTTATCGCTCTGTACACTCTGACAGTCTTCCTCACAAACCGTGACCCCAGCAATCTTGGTGTCATCTGCAAACGTACTAACCAACCAGAACTAGTTGGGTGATTGACTGTTGGCACAGACTTGATGGGCCAAAGGGTCAATTTCTATGCATTATCATTCAGTCAAATCAAAACATGGGACCAAGGACTACTGCTCTGTTTGCTAACTCTTATTTTACTGATGGTAAACTAATCTTCTCTAACTTTAAGTAACCCTTGCATTCCCTCGCTCTTCATCCCTCCCTATTTCTAGTTCTCTGACCAGTCTTACTGTCTCCGACTACATTTTATCTCTGTTTGCTTTGTTGTTACCTTCTCCCAGCTGACAGTGACCTATTCTACATTGTCCTATTTTCACATCTATGTATTCTTCCTTATCTATTTATCTCCCTCTCCCCTGACATCAGCCGGAAGGAGTCTCGACCCGAAATGTCACCCATTCCTTCTCCCCAGAGATGCTGCCTGTCCCGTTGAGTTACTCCAGCATTTTGTGTCTATCTTTGGTTTAAACCAGCATCTGCAGTTCTTTCCTACTCATTCTATCTCCTTTCTCCAGTGGTTGTGACAAACTAAACAAGAATTGTTCTGAAGAAAACCACAGTTTTTTCCCCCAATATTGAGGTCAATATTTATCCTTCCACCAACACCATTAAGAACAGATGGGCATTTTATTGCAAAGGCAACATGCAGCAGACAGTAGAAATCGGAAATATTAATGGAGAATTTGGTTCCTGGATAATTAAGGACAAACAACAAACACCAGCCTGTTCAATAATGCCCAGATCTTGAAAAATGAAGAAACTGAAAAAAGACACAGATCCTTGATTGCAAATCTTTGGCCAGTGATTCGAATCAATTGAAAACAAAAAAAAACCTTGCTGCCGTTACTCAGTGCTAGCTGTGGTGTGAAAAAAATAGATCGATAATTTTATTTTGTCTGAACGAGGAAGTTAGAGATAATCATGTTTTAAATTGGAACTCTAATCCAGATTTATTTAATTAACAATTTAGATGTCTTAGTTACTTATGTGGCATTTTTAATCACTTGCATTCAATATACATGTCTTGGTTGCTGGATCACTAGCCCAAGTCCAACATGGCGGCATGGTGGTGCAGCGGTACAGTTGCTGCCTTACTGCAGCAGAAAGCCGGGTTCAATGCTGACCTTGGGTGCTGTTGTATGGAGACCCCCCCCCCCCCCCCCCCCCCGTAACCGCCCCTCTCTTTTCTCCCTATTCCCTGTGTCCTACCTGGACTTGCATTAATTTCTCCCCATCTCCTCCACCCAAATTCCATCCTCTGGCTTCACAATTCACCACTCTTCAATCCTTTTTATCTCACACCTCCTGTCTTTTCATCTCTGGACTTTGTCCAACCATCTGCCTATCAAAGCCCATCTCACCTGTATCAACCCATTACCTGCCAGGCTTTGATCAGCCATGATCACAGTGAATGGCGGTGCTGGCTCGAACCATCCGTACACTGTGGATAGTTTGATTGTAATCATGCATAGTCTTTCTGCTGGTAGACACAAAATGCTGGAGTAACTCAACGGGACAGGCAGCATCTCTGGAGAGAAGGAATGGGAGACGTTTCGGGTAGAGACCCCTCTTCAGACTGATGCTGTCTTTCTGGAAACAAAAGTATTTCTGCTGACTGGTTAGCAGTGAAAGCTTTTCGTTGTACCTCGGTACATGTGACAATAGACTAAACTCAACAAAACTTAACACTTCCAGCTTTTTTTCTTTCCCACCCCTCCCTACCCAGAATCTGAGGTTGAGGGGTGTCCTGATCAAGGTTTGTAAAAGCATTGGGAGCATAGATAGTCAGAATCTTTCCTCCTAAGGTGTAAATGTCAAAGACTAGACAGCATAGGTTTGTGTGTGGGGCAAAATCAGAAGGGAATGTGTGGGGCAAGCCATTTACAAAGAGGGGGTGGGTGCCTGGATCATGCTGCCAGATGTGGTGGTGGGTGCAGATAAAATAGTGGCATTTAAGTGGTTTTGGGATATGTACATGGATATGCAGGGAATGGATGGGAATGGATCATGTGCAAGAAAGAAAGAGAAGATTAGTTTAACTTGGCATCAAGTTCAACACGATCATTGTGAGCTGAATGACCTGTTCCTGTGCGGGCTTGGTTTGGTTTGGTTTGGTTTGGTTTGGTTTGGTTTGGTTCTGTGAAAGGCTTTTGTTGCGTGCTAACCAGTCAGCAGAAAGACTATACATGATTACGATTGAGCAGTCCACAGTGTACATTGTACATTCACATCCATGGTTATCCGGCAACTAAACTCTGCTGTACTGTGCTGTACTGTGCTGTGGATAGACACAAAGTACTGGAGTAACTCAGCGGGTCAGGCAGCATCTCTGGAGAAAAAGGATGGGTGATGTTTCAGGTTGGAACCCTTCTACAGGCTCTGTTCTATACTTTACTGTTCTATGTTCGATGCTCAATTACAGCCTCACAATTGTCATGGGATGAACTGCAGATGGTGGTTTAAACTGAAGATAGACACAAAAAGCTGGAGTAACTCAGCGGGACAGGCAGCATCTCTAGTCTGAAGAAGGGTCACGACCCGAAACTTCACCTTCTCTCCAGAGATGGTGCCTGTCCCGCTGAGTTAAACCAGCTTTTTGTGTCTATTCTCACAAGTGTCATCACAGATTAGATCAAACCTCAGTCTTGAGGTTGTCAAAGGGTATCTGACTGAAATGTTAACTTTATTTTTCTTTCCCTCAATGCTGCTGACTTGGCAGGTGTTTGCTGCATTTTCTGGTTTTCTTTTAGATATCCAGCACCAGTACCTTTTGTTTTTGATTTTCAGGAGAAGAATCTTACTGGTTTAGCCCTTGGGGAGTTTAAACATAAAAAAACATTTAATTGACAGCTTGAATTTGAGGCTTTCCACCACCTCAAGAAAATTCTGAATTCCGAAAAAGAATTGTTTGCTAGGTGATTCATGCCAAGTGAAAGATTAAGCAAGGGAAAAGTCAAAATACATTTATTGTTAATTCAGAAATATTGATCTTGAACTCTGCAACAGAGGGTATTGTTTCTCCAAATCATCTTAACATCCCAAATACATAATTCTGCTCACCACTTCACCCTGAATAAGATGTATTCCCAATCCCCATATCTACCTTGTTGCGACCCACTGTTTTTTATCTGTGCTTCCTCTGCAGCTGTAACACTATATTCTACACTCCGTTTATTTTCTCCCATGCATTCCCTGATGACCTCATATATGGTAAGATCTTTCTGGATAATACACAAGGTTTGTCTGGACAGTACATTGTGGGCAGCACGGTGGCGCAGCAGTAGAGTTGCTGCCTCACGGTGTCAGAGACCCGATTTTGATCCTGACTACAGGGAGCTGTCTGCACATAGTATGTACGTTTTCCCTGTAACCCTGTGGATTTTCCCCGGGTGCTCCAGTTTCTTTCTGCACTCAAGACATACAGATTTGCAGATGAACTGGCTTCAGTAAAAATTGTTAATAATGCCTAGTGTGTAGGAAAGTGCTCGTGCGCAGGGTGATCAGTAGTCAACATGGACTCAATAGGCCAAAGGGCCTGTTTCCACACAGTATATCTAAAGTCTAAAGGCTAAAGTCCAAACAAAGATTTCCACTGTAACTAGTGTTAATAACAATAATCCATTACAAATACCAAAGTCACACCAATACTATGCTATCTATATTACTAAAGAACTTGACCACTTCGTGTTTTCCTGTTTCGTGATTTTAGAAAAAAACGCCGCCACAACCACAAAATATAAGAGTTATTACTGTTTAAAACATGTTGAGACTCTCTCTGCTGCCCTTGCTGGTGGGAGTGGGGATGGACTATAAAATGTCTCTCTGAGCTGTGAGTGCCCTTAATGTGGTTTGACAATGAAAATTTGGTTGTTTTGAAATGCTGCACAGCAAATGGTTGTTGGTGGGGCTTGGTTTGAAATGCTGCACTGTAAATGGTTGTTGGTGGGGGTTGCTTTGAAATGCTGCACTGCAAATGGTTGTTGGTGGGGGTTGCTTTGAAATGCTGCACTGCAAATGGTTGTTGGTCTAAACTTGACAGCTTCCTGTTTGGACTGTATATTGATGTTAGATAAAACGCAACCACTTACAGCTGTGATTTTTGGCCATCTTACTCAGTCCCCCTCCGCTCATCAGGTGCAGAGGATTCTTCCCATCAATGAAAAATAAAAGTGTTATTAGTGTTTAAAAAAATGTTGAGAATCTCTCTCCTGTCAATCACACCATGATTCAGTCTCTGCAAGATGGGGTAGGGAGAGGTCACGACAGTCTGAGCTGTGAATCAACTGAACACACTGAATGTCTACTGAACTGTGAGTGTGGTGTTTATGTGGCGTTTTGTGTAGTTTTATGGTGGTTTCACCCTGCTTGAAATGGTATGAAACTGCATTTGAATGTGGTGGCCTTGCACCCTGCATGAAATGGCATGTAAAACTGCACTTGAATTTGGTGGCCTTGCACCCTGCTTGAATTGGTATGAAACTGCATTTCAATTTGGTGGCCTTGCACTGTGCTTGAAGTGGCATGAAACTGCACTTGAATTTGGTGGCCTTGCACCCAGCATGAAATGGCTGGAAGCTGCACTTGAGTTTGGAGGCCCTGCACCCTGTTTGAAGTGGTAGGAAGTTGCATTTGAGTTTGATGGCACTGCACGCTGCTTGAAGTGGCATGAAACTGCACTTGAATTCGGTGGCCTTGCACCCTGCTTCAAGTGATAAGAAACAGCACTTGAATTTGGTAGCCTTGCACCCTGCTTGAAGTGGTAGGAAACAGCACTTGAGTTTGGTGGCCTTGCACGCTGCTTGAATTGGTATGAAACTGCACTTGAATTCGGTGGCCTTGCACCCTGCTTGAAGTGGTAGGAAACTGCATGAATTCTGTAGCCTTGAACCCTGCTTGAAGTGGTAGGAAACTGCACTTGAATTTGGTGGCCTTGCATCCAGCATGAAGTTGTAGGAAACTGCACCTGAATTTGATGGCCTTGCACCCTGCTTGAAGTGGTATGAAACTGCAATTGAATTTGGTAGCCTTGCACCCTGCTTGAAATGGCAAGAAATTGCACTTGAATTTGGTGGCCTTGCACCCTGCTTGAAATGGCAAGAAACTGCATTTGAATTTGGTGGCCTTGCACTCTGCTTGAAATGGAATTTCAAAGAATAGCCCATAATGTCCATATTAGCCCTCTGGAAACCAGTCCCTTTAGCCCACAATACCCATACTAGCGCTCCAGAAAGCACCCCTCACTCCCCCACTGGCCACCAATATTGAAATTGGTGGAGAGGTGGAATATTGCGTTGGGGGACCAGCCTTCCTGTGTGAACATAGGACCCAACGGGTCCCACTTAGTCTAGTGCCAATATAAAATTGTGGATATCTAGATAGGGTAAAATACTGTAGATAGAGTAGACAGTCAGAACCTTTTCCCAGGGTGGAAATGTCCAACAGTAGAGAGCATATCCATAAGGCGAGTGCAGGAATGTTTAATGGAGATGTTTTTTTTACACAGACAGTAGTGGGATCTTGGAATGCATTGCCAGGGGTGGTAGCGGAGGCATCCCAAAGGATGAAATACTAAGATTCAACACTTGAAAATAAATTTAAAAAGTGTGTAGGCACAGGAAAACTAAAACAAAAGCAAAAAAATGCTGGAAACACTTGCCAAGTCAGGCAGCATAGAGGGAAAGAGAAATAAAGTTAACATTTCAGTCAGATATACCCTTTGATTCAACTAGAGAAATTTGAGTAGAAGGATACGGACCATGTACCTGAGATCAGTTTAACTTGGCATCATGCTCGGTACAATCGTTGTGGGTCGAATGGCCCATTCCTGTGCTGTACTGTTCTATGGTCAATTTATTTATTTGTCTGTTTTACAAATGTGTTCATATATATAAATGTATATATTGACATATTCCCTTAAGTAAATACAACATAGAACATAGAACATAGCAGAGAAGTCAAGAGGAAAGGGAGAGCGAGAGGGAGCGTGAGAAAGAGCGAGCGGGAGAGAGAGAGTGGGAGAGGGAGAGAGATTTACTTTTTCATTTTTATCGGTTTTACAGAGTACTATGTTTATGCAACTGTTGTGCTGCTGCAAGTAATAATTTTTTTGTTCTATTTTGGATCACAATATAACACTCTTCACTCTTCACTCTCTGCTATGTTCTATGTTCTATGTTATATTTACTTATGGCCCTTTCTTACAGTGCGAGTTGACCCACGAGGTACCCCGAGTGAAAGACTCGTGGTTGTGTACGAGACTTCAAGTTTATGATCAAGTGTTTAACCGAGTTCCCACGGGTATGTCATTGCTGCGATGTTCCAAGTTCCTCTCCCGAGTTACCAAGTTCCTCTCCCATTACTCTTGAGCCAACCGTGAATGAAGGTATGTTTTAATAAAGCAACAATGTTAAAGAAGACATCTCCATCCTGTGGCTTTGAGTTACATTGTGGCCGCATCTATTGATATGATCTACAAAGGGAAAATGCACACCCTCCAGTAATCAATAACGTGGTAAGTGCATTTCTTGGTGCTTTATGTTTTTAAATACTGTATTTCCCGGGGTGGGAGGAGAGCTCCGTTCACAGTGTTTAGGGAGTCTGGCGTTGTGAAGGAGGGGATTGGGGACAGTAACCCACTTGCCACGCTCCGGTCTGAGTGCAGGTAGATGGGACTAGGTGACAGTAAGTGTTCGGCACGGAGTAAAAGGGCCGAGATGGCCTGTTTCCGTGCTGTCATTTGCTGTATGGTTTTCTTGGGGCCGGGGAGTGAATCAGATTGGGTGGCTGCCGCAGCGCTCCAGGCACGGACAGCAGAACTGGCCGCCACTTCCGAGGAAGGAAGCAGCTAAGGTGAATGAATTTGAGCGGCCGCCGGGACCCAACAGCAGACACACACACGTACAGATACACACAGACGGACAGACACACGCACACACACACACACACACACACACACACACACACACACACACACACACACACACACACACACACACACACACACACACACACACACACACACACACACACACGTGGCGTTTCTGCTCGGGACCCTTCTTCAGACAATCCAATGTCCCATAAGAAATTCTTTAAATATTAAGGTTTCTGTTGAAAGTGTGATGCCATGGTTACGGGTGGGCGGAAGGAAGATGATGAGGTCTGGTACAAGTTTACTTTGTTTTCAGTAATCAGGCCACAGTGTTGGCCGATGCCTGGTTAATCGAGCGTTCATACAGTTGCGAGCGAGCGAGGTCCATATATAGGAGCAAGGAACACGAAGCCTCTGAGGTTCATTGTTCCCCTGGTTTGGATTGCTCCCAGGAGAGCGGGCACATAGACAAATTTAGGCATTTTTCTGTGGAAGGGAGAGGGCAGAATAGAATCGAAAGCAATGTAACAGCAGCACTCTCCCCAACACGAAACACGGCGCAGCGTAAACAATTAAACAGCTTCACTTTTAAAAGCAAAGACACACGTTAAATTACATGGCCCCAAGAAATCGCCTCTCAATTGCTTCGGGGTTGGAATTGCAATATATATAATATATATAATATGTATACACATATTATACATATTATACAACAAATACATATATATATTATATATACTGCAATTGTGAGAGTGGTGAATCTGTGGAATTCTCTGCCACAGAAGGTAGTTGAAGAAATTCATTGGCTATATTTAAGAGAGAGTTAGTTGTGGCCCTTGTGACTAAAGGGATCAGGGGGTATGGAGAGAAGGCAGGTACAGGATACTGAGTTGGATGATCAGCGATGATCATATTGAATGGCGGTGCAGGCTTGAAGGGCCGAATGGCCTACTCCTGCACCTATTTTCTATGTTTCTAAGTTTCTATATATATATACTCTCTCTCTCTCTCTCTCTCTCTCTCTCTCTCTGTCTCTCTGTGATTCTCTCATTATATATATATATACACACACACACGTATATATAATATAATATATATATATATTTCACGGAGTTACCAAGCAGAGGCAACCCAGGAACCACGCAAAGTATATATACTGCACGTGGACATATATTATATATATATATATAAAACACACACACACATATATTATATATATATATATATGCATGTCCATGTGCTGTATATATACTTTGCGTGGTTCCTGGGTTGCCTATTGCTGGGTAACTCCGCGAAATATCATCCCCCTGCATTTCAAATCTAAATCTCTCACCAATCCACAGCCTTCGAACGATTAACTAAAAATGTTGTTCTTTTTTAAGACCAAAACAAAATAATTCTCGTGAATTCCAAGTTCTTGAGTTTGGGGAGCGGGGGAGGGGGGGTTGGGGGGGGGGGGGGGGGGGGGGGGTTGGCGAGTCAGAGAAAATACAGCCCCAGCTGGAATATAAGAGAAGATAAAACAAAAACACTGAAAGCAAATAGTAACTTAACAGCGGAAAGTAGGACATATGTGTGTGTGGTGTGCGCGCTACTGAATACTTTCTATCCAGTCTCTCCGCTGCAAATTGCAATGCATACACGTTTCATATTTAGACAAACTTAATTTTATTTCCAGTTTTGCATTTTTAGTTTGTTCCACACATTTAATTCGTTTTAATCCCTCCAGAAAAAAACCTGATAGTGGAGATGGTTCTCATACATAAAGCCCAAGAGAAGGCTTCTTGATTCTAACGAGTGTTTGGGAAAAATAGACACAAAAAGCTGGAGTAACTCAGCGGGACAGGCAGCATCTCTGGAGAGAAGGGATGGGTGACGTTTCGGGTTGAGACCCTTCTTCGGACTGGTGTTTGGGAAATGTGGATTTGGTTTGTTTTCGGGGGGGAGGGGGGAATACATTCGCCTTTTTCTCTGAATTCTCGAATGAATGCATGTTGACACACATAACACAGAGAAGGGAAGATTGCTGCGTTTAGGTCTGAGGTGAAGGGAGCCAAGAAGTTCTCGATTTTCCCTGCGATAGTTTCACTTTTTTTGCATTTTACCTTCTCTCCTGCCGCCTGTCCCGCTGACTTACTCCAGTTTTTCATGTCAAAGTCATCTTGTTCAATCTCATTTCATTGGAACTTTCAGCTCTGGAGACCCCGCGTTGATCCGCACGTATTTCAGCATTTATATTTCTCAAGCCTCTTTACCTCCCGGAGCCACATGTAACTTTACCACATGTAATGACTCCAGAATTTTGTGACTATCTTTGGTTCAGTCTTTACTCGAGCGAACGAACAGATTAAAAGTTCCCACGGTAGACTCATGAGTCACTAAGGTAAACGCACGGGCCATTACGTTATTGCAACGAGTTTAAATGTTTCCATTTTTAACTTGAACAGTTAATTTGACTCTTGGAAAAAATCAAACATGTTTGATTTTCTTCACGAGTTAACAAGTTTCCCGAGTACCTACCGTTAGCGCCACGAGTCGATAAGTTGCTCACGCGAGTTCCGACGTTCCCACAACATTAATTGTACGTGATTACCGCGAGTGAAAACTCGGGGTCACTCATGGGTCAACTCGCACCGTGAGACAGGGGTTTTAAGGAAATGCAAGTCAATTTTCTCAAGATATAACCCCTTATAGTGCTGGATCATTCACCATGATTCTGACTTATAGCCACTTCGTGATCACTGTGAGCAAATAGATTTAATCAGGTCTGAGTGGTTACCTCTGTTTCTACACAGATTTATGTATGGTATACCTGATTTGTTTGGATAACATGCATAACAAAGCTTTACATTGTACCTCAGTACATGTGACAATACTGAACCTAAACCTAAACAATAGTGTGCAATTCACTTCCCCATTTGAAACTCCAATTCTCTGAAAGTACCTATCACGGGCAAAACATGCATTTAGCATTCCCTTAGCAAGCTCCTGTTTTATAATTGAAGGAATGAAAAGTTTTGATATCTATATAACTAAAAGTCTCATCTTGACAACTTCCTGTCTGTGCTGTATATTGATTTTAGAAAAAAATGCTCCATATATCACTATGATTTTTGGCCATCTTACTTACATTTTACTTGCAGTCCTCCTCCACTGAAGCAGCCCCGAGGATTTTTCCGATCGATGAAAAATACAAAAGTTATGAGTGTTTAAAGAATCTTGAGATCAGCTGATTGGTCCTCTCGCCTGTCAATCACCACAATAAAGGTAACCCCCGTTCCGGGGTGGGGGCAGGACTATAAAATCCCAGATGCCTGGACATGTTTCATTTACTCTGGAAGATCGCGAGGGAGAGTCCATAACTGTGATTCTAAGCTGTGAATCAATTGAACTGTGAGACTGCAATGTACTTGCAATAAATGATTTGTTAGCCCTTATTGACAATGAAATGAGTTGTTTGGCAATTTGGTAATTTGGTGGCCTGCACTCTGCTTGAAATGCTATGAAATTGAATTTGGTGGCCTGCACTCTGCTTGAAATGCTGCAAAATTAAATTTGGTGGCCTGCACGCTGCCTGAAATGCTGTGACATTGAGTTTGTTGGCCTGGACTCTGCCTGAAATGCTGTGAAATTGTATTTGGTGGCCTGCACTTTTCCTGAAATGCTGTGAAATTGAGTTTGGTGGCCTGCACTCTGCCTGAAATGCTGTGAAATTGAGTTTGGTGGCCTGCACTCTGCCTAAAAGGATGTGAAATTGAGTTTGGTGGCCTGCACTGCCTGAAATGCTGTGAAATCGGATTTGATGGCCTGCACTCTGCTTGAAATGCTATGAAATCAAACATGGTGGCCTGCACTCTGCTTGAAATGCTATGAAATCGAATTTGGTTGCCTGCACTCTGCTTGAAATGCTCCGAATTTGAATTTAGTGGCCTGCTCTCGGCTGGAAATGGAATTTCAAGGAATAGCAGTGAGTGAACTGCCAACCTACCTGAGTGACTGAGCTGCCAACCCACCAGCCTTGAGTGACTGAGCTGCCAGCCCACCAGCCCTGAGTGACTGAGCTGCCAGCCCACCAGGCCTGAGTGACCGAGCTGCCAGTCCGAGAATCCATTCGGCCCACAATGTCCATACTAGCCCTCTGGAAACCAATCCCTTCGGCCCACAACATGCATGCTAGTGCTCCAGAAAGCCCCCCCACCTGCACCACTGGCCAGCACTGTTGGAATTGGTGGAGCGGTGTAATATTGCATCGGGGGACCAGCTCTCCCATGTGAACATGGGACCCAATGGGTCCCACTTAGTCTAGTTCATCTTAAAAGGACACAAAGTGCTGGAGTAACTCAGTGGGTCAGGCAGCATCTCTGGAGAACATGGATAGGTGATGTTTTGAGTCAGGACCCTTCTTCAGACTTGAAAAAAATCATCTTCTTGTGGCTGTGGGTGGAAAGATATGCTCGATGTTTTGGATTGAACCCTGATGTGTCCCTGATGCAGGGTTTTGTCCCTAAATGTTGACCATTCCTTTTTTCCTGCAGATACTAGCTTTTAGAGATACAGCATGGAAACAGGCCCTCTGACCGACAGAATCCGCGCTGACCAGCAATCACTGTATACTAACGCTATCCTCCACTCACTAGGGCCAATTTACAATTTTTACCAAGCCAATTAGCCTGTAGACCTCTACATCTTTGGAGTGTGGGAGGGAACTACATCACCCGGAGAAAACCCATGTGGTCACGGGGAGAACGTGCAAACTCCATACGGACAGCACCCATAGTCAGGATCGAACTCGGTTCTCTGGCATGTGAGATAGCGACTCTACCTCTGCGCCACCATGCCACCAAGATGCTGTTCAACCTGTTGAGTTCCTCCAGCAGATTATTTGTTGCACCACCACATTTCAGCAACTGCAGTCTCCTGTGTTTTCTGAAGTTGATCTTTATTCCATTAATAATGTCTGAGGAAGGGTCTCAACCCGAAACATCACCCATTCCTTCTCTCCTGAGAAGGATGTTGCCTGTCCCGCTGAGTTATTCCAGCTTTTTGTGTCTATCTTCAGTTTAAACCAGCATCTGCAGTTCCTTCTTACACAATAATGTACCCATGTTATGTTTAGGATTTTTCTTGCTCCAAGTGAAGTTTAGTAAAATGGTAACAAACATGAAAAGGCAGACAGCACCAAGTAGTCGTAATGTTTCAGGTCGGGAACTGGGAAAATGAGGAAACATGTAGGTTTGCAGTTACTCAGTGGGCAGGGATAGATAGAAAGGATAGGGTCTGCTTCATTTTAGAGCCATTTAGCTATGTAGCATGGAAACAGGCCCCTTGGCCCACCTTGTCTGTGCCGACCAAGGAGGCATACCAGCCAAGTCCCATTTGCCTGAATTCAGCCTGCCGCTCTTTAAACCTATCCATTTATTTATCCAAATGTCTTTTAAAAGCTGTAATTATTTCTGCTTCTGTAGGTTCCTATACCGTCATGCTCTGAGTGAAAATGTTGCCCCTGTGGCCACTCTTAAATCTCTTCCCTCTCACCTTAAGGCTAGATTTAGAATTGTCTTGGCTGGGAAAATGACTGTGAGCATTCATTTTATCCATGTCCCTCATAAAAGTCCCTGCACATCCGACCTCTCCCTGTAACTCTAGCCTGCAAGCCCTGGTGGCATTGTGATGAATTCTTTTTGTACCCTTTCTGACTCACCGTGAATAGAATTAAGCACTGTGCAATCATCAATTTTTTTTTTCCTTTCCTAACCTTAAGATGGATGGATGGTTATTGATGAAACAATGGGCGTACTTCCTGCAGTGAGGTCCTGGAGTTGAGACTATTAACACCCAACAACGATGGCAAAGAGAGAAAGAGTGGAAACAGGCCCTTCGATCCAACTTGCCCATGCCGATCAACATGCCCCATCTACACTCGTACCACCTGCTGGCCTTTGGCCCATATCCTTCTAAACCTGTCCTATCCGTGTTCCACCAATTAATTTGTGCTAAGGATGATGCCAAATGTTTTTCCGTTTGAATTCAATTTGAACAGAATATCTAAATCATAGTTGAATGTGTAGGAAGGAACTGAAGATGAGGGTTTACACCGAAGATAGACGCAAAATGCTGGAGTAACAGTGGATCAGGCAGCATCTCTGGAGAATAGGAATCGTTGACGTTTCGGGTTGAGATGTTTCTTCAGACCGAAAGTCTGGGAGAGGGAACCTAGAGGTATAAAATGGTGCATAAGAAGTTTCCCTCTTCCATGACTCTCAGCCTGAAGAAGGGTCTCAACCTGAAACATATCCTATTCCTTTTCTCCAGAGATGCTGCCTGACCCACTGTTACTCAAGCATTTTGTGCCTATCTACAATTGAATGAAATGCTCCCTTGATATCAAGCCAGCCACCACGGTGTTCTTGACAGAGACAGAGCCAGGGCCAGTGGCATGGACTCCAGGATGGTTCGGTCTCTCCCCTTGTTGCAGCCTTCTTTCACCAAGAGCAAGGCCAGTAGGAGAGTGAACCGGGGTCTGGCATTCACGCCCTCAAGGTCAGCTGCGGGAGGTACCCCCAGGGCAGAAAGGTGGATGGGTAAGGAGAGGGACGTCAGTTCACTGGACGATCCAAACTTTCAAGGAAGGCAGCGACTGGAGACCCTGCAGCAGCCTGGGGCTCGCATAGATCGAGCGCCGCTCAAAAGACCTAGAGTACATAGTGGACTTTGAAAATGGCACAAAATGTGCACCTCTTGCATGCAGTCTCAGTAGACTATTTCTGTACACTTTGCTAATCGGGAATTGCATTTAAGTATGGCAATACTTTCCTGAACTGCATGCAAAAGAACAATTTCACTGTGCCTTTGCATATGTGGCAATAAAGCACCTGTGACCATTGAATATTGACCATGCCTCATGCTCATTGTAAAATAAGTGGTTTAAGCTGCTTGAAATGTCCCTTAGTTAATGCAACTCTCACCATTTAGAGATCTACACAGCAAACTCCGAGTACAAAGAAGCAATGGCATAAGACAAAAATGAACTGGCTGCGTTTGTGAATTAAATATACCAAGAGATTTTATTTTGCTGCCATTGAATATTTTGAGCACATAAATTCAAATACATTCACGTATCAAAATTAATGATTTTGCACTTTCCTTGAAAGCTCCTTATCAGAATATAACTATAATAGCTGTGGCTTTTGCTAGTGGAATGTCGAAAGCATATTTTTATTATATGCAATAAAATTAATAATCATAAAAATTACACATGATTTTAGACAACAGGAATGAAGGCTTCCAGCTTTAATATTCCTCCCAGGCAGAGGATCATGCGAATAATTATAAATTTCAGCAATGGATGATCACAAAAATCCCACCTGGCCCATTATTTCTGTCTTTAAGTGGCTGTGAAAGAAAAAAAATAACCCAGCTAGGGTGCATGGTGGTGCAGCTAGTAGAACGCGGGCGGCAAGGTGGCGCAGCAGCAGAGCTGCTGACTGACAACGCTAGAGACTCGGGCTCGATCCCAACCATGGGTGCAGTCTGTAAATTCTCCCTGTGACCACATGGGTTTTCACCGGGTGCTCCGGTTTCCTTCCACATTCCAAAGACGTGCGACTGCTGGTTTCCAATCTCCCTATGCTTAAACCTCACACTTTATCGTCCTTGTAACTTCAATATGTGATGGTGGATTAGTTTAGTTTAGAGACACAGTGCGAGTCTGCGCTGACCACTAAAACCTGCACACTAACACTATAATGCACTCAAGAGGGACAATTTACAATTTTACCAAGCCAATTAGCCTACAAACCTGTCTTTGGAGTGTGGGAGAGAACAACAGTACCCGGAGAAAACCCACGCAGATCACGGGGACAACGTTCAAACTCCATACAGACAACATACGTAGCTAGGATCGGACCCTGGTCTCTGGCACTGTAAGGCAGCAATGCTCCTGCTACGCCATCATGTCTCTAATGGCAAATACTGAGCAGCAGATTTGAAGCTTCCTTGTGGGCACCTCTTCCCGAATAAAGCAACTGTCACACTTGGAAAACAACAGATTGTGGTAATATCAGCCAGGGAGCTCAATTTATAGGCATCATATTGTAGCAATCCATGCACATGACAGTAACATACTGTACACAGGCAACACAACTTGCTATTCAAGGTTTTTTCCTCCACAGTATACTTTGAATGCTCTGCAGACAAGGAGAGACATGAGCTTGGCTATAATGACACATCACTGTTTAAACTGTCGAGAACTAGCGAACTTGACAGGCAAATGTTATTCCCAGCCAAGTATGTATTCAAATCCAACCAGTCGCAAGACCAGAGTCAAGCTACAGGCAAGATCAAAGGGAGCGAATGCTAAAATCTTAAGACGTGCTCAGTTTAATTTATCCAATGGGGGATTTGGTTTGCATTAGTATTTGTGAAGCCATTGCCTCTTTCTCTTCTTTTATTGCATGCTACTGCTTCCCTGTTGTAAATGGATGCGTCTTACTGAAGGTTAACAGCCTGCTGAGGCTGGGGTTATTGTCGGGAGTGATGTCATTCTCACACTCATCCTTTGTTCCGACCGGCCTGGTGTTTTCATGCAAGCCAATCAGTTTGCGCCCAGAAGCGCTAATCTTTAGCTCAGTTAAGTTTAGTTTAGAGATACAGTGCAGAAACAGACCCTTCAGCCCAACGAGTCCGCGCCGTACAGTGATCCCTGTACACCAGCTCTATCTTACACATTCTTACAATTTACAATTTTACCAAAGCCAAGTAACCTACAAACCTGCACGGCTTTGGAATGTGGGAGGAAACTGGAGCACCCGGAGGAAACCCACATTGTCACAGGGAAGACGTGCAAACTCCATACAGACAGCACCCGCAGTCTGGATCAAAACCGGGTCCCTGCCGCTGTAAGGCAGCAACACTACCACTGCGCCACTGTGGGAATGTTTAAAACCAGTTCGCAAAGGAAGAACTAAATAGAGAGGCTGTAGTTTCCATGTTTATCCATCCGTGTGACAACACAATCCATGCAGAATCAAATCCAACAATGCAACGGATGACTGGAAGTTTAAGTGGGTTTTTCCCTATGATTAAAATGCATCAGCGGTCAAACAGAATACAAGGCATTGGCAGGGACAACAAATTCCAGGATGAATGGGTTTGACGATGAGTTTGGTCAGTGGATACATGGTATAATTTGTTAATCTTCTATCCCAATACTCTCAAGAGATACTCCTCCTGTTGTCCCAGGAGGCTGTTAAACAATGGATTCAAGTAAATGTAAGATTGGATGCTTGGTTGTGTAGTTTGATGGTTCAATAATGCTTTACTTGTCACATATGCAACTCCATAGTGAAATTATTTTTGCGTATATGTTTTGGCGCCATTTCCAACGCCTAAAGTGCGGTCTGCCCATGCGCTCGGTCTACTTGGACAGTTCCCCTGAACCGGCATGCCTCTCCCCGCCCGGCCATCTTTATATCCTTGGGGTGCCTTCTGCAGCCAACCTTGAAGGCGCTGGAGGCACTACCCTGGTTCACCCTCTTACTGGACCCTGCTTCTCACATCTCGCCGTCTGATTAGCCTTTTCGCTGGTCCATGGTCCGATGTGAAAACCGGCCCTTCTGCCCACCAGGTCCATGCTGACCATCGATCACATGTACACCAATTCCATGTTATCCCACTTTCACATCCTACACACTGGGGGAAATCTACAGAAGCCAATTAACATACAAACCTGCACGTCTTTGGAATGTGGGAGGAAACCGGAGGGTTTCTATTGGACAATCCTGGTATTCTGGACAAGGTTCTGAAAAAGGATCTCGACCCAAAATATCACCTGTTCCTTTTCTCCAGAGATGCTGTCTGACCCACTGAGTTATTCCAGCTGTTTGAGTCTATTTGCTATTTTATATTTTATATTCTAACCAGTCGACATATTTTCACACTGCCATACAGTCAGAAGTGTCATTCATACGTGCCTGCCTGTCACTGTTCTTGCACTGCAAGCTATCAGCTCAAAGTGCTTCTGCAAATGAAGTGGAGGATAAAATGAACTTCATTCAACTTCTTCAGCTGCTGAATGTTATCTCCAGAAAAAACCTGCACGTTTAACACTCAAGTCTCTTGTCACAGCCTCATTGTTTTCCAAATGCCACTTTGTTTCATTCCATTGTCCAGGTTTATGATATTTTTTCACCCCAAGAGCTTTTCGCATTTATCAGCCAAACGGAGTCCTTTGCATGTGACAGTAATACATAGGTCAGAACCGGACAACACGTTATTCGTTTCCCATACATCCTCTACTAATCTGACAAGCGGAGGAGGATGCAAAGATTGTCAGTGACAGTCACTTTCCTGCAGGTTATTTTTTTTATTTATCAAATATTCAGGCTCAGTAATTGAAATAAAAATGCAAATATTTTCTAATGTTAAGCTTAAATGCAAAAATGTTCTTCCACTGAGCTATAGATATCAAGTTATAATGGCCTCAACAACGCAGGAGGCCATTGTAAACACTCCATGCTCCTCCAGATTACACTGTTTAAAGAGAAGACGAAATGTATAAGAAGGAACTGCAGATGCTGGTTTAAACCAAACATAGACACAAAAAGCAGGAGTAATTCAGCTCAGTAACGAAGGGTCTCGACCCGAAATGTCACCCATTCCTTCTCTCCAGAGATGCTGCCTGTCCCGCTGAGTTACTCCAGCTTTTTCCGTGTTTAAAGAGAACATGAGTCACATAACAAATCTAAACAACAAAAGTCCATGAGTACATTGAGTACTCTAGTTGTGGTAAGGTATTATTAGTAGAATGAAACTGACTCATGTGCTTATATTTACCCATCATGTTCAAAGTGCAGAGTGTAAATAAACATCAGTGCAGAACATAGTGCTGGAGTAACTCAGCAGGTCAGGCAGCATCTCTGGAGAACATTGATAGGTGATTTATTGTGTTGCGGTCCTTCTTCAGACTGAGGGGAGGGGGAGGTGGTTGGAGAAGAAGGCTGGAAAAGGGAGAGGCAAGACAAAGCGTGGCAGTCAATAGCTGCACAAGGGGGGTGGGGGTTTGATAGGCAGATGGTTAGAACAAAGGCCAGTGATAAGAGCAGAAGGTGTGAGATAGGGGACGGAAGACAGAGGTAGTTAGAGAGAAACGGTGGGAGGGGGTTTGGGGCGGAGGGTAGGAGTTAGTTACAGGTCACCTAAAATTGGAGAATTCAACGTTCATACTGTTGGTAGACACAAGATGCTGGAGTAACTCAGTGGGACAGGCATTATCTCCGGAGGGAAGCAAAACTTAAAGTTTTGAGTCGAGACCCTTCTAAGCTACCTAAGCAGCATATGAGATGCTATTCCTCCAGTTAGCATGTGGCCTTATTCAGGCAATGGAAGTGGACCAGGACAGAAAGTTCTGTGGGCATGGGGAGCTAAAATTGTTAGTATGTATCCATCATGTCCAATTTACCTGACCCCAGAGTGATGTGAAGCTATCAATTAAATTATTTTAAAGACATTTGGACAAGTACATGGATCGGAAAGGCATGGAGGGATATGGGTAAAATGGGACTAGCTTATGGCGTCATAGATGAATTTGGCCAAAAGACATGTTTCCCTACTGTATGAATTACTGATCCAGTGATTTTTCCATGGACATTCTAACATTCCTAGGGTGGCATGGTGGCATAGTGGTAGAGATGCTGCCTTACAGCGCCACAGACCCAGGTTCGATCCTGACTACGGGTGCTGTTAGTATACAGTTTGTATGTTCTACCTGTGACCACATGGGTTTTCTCTGGGTGCTCCAGTTTCCTCCCACACTACAAAGAAATATACGTTTTTAGTTTAATTGGTTTTGTGAAAACAATTGTAAATTGTCCCTGGTGTGTAGGATAGTGTTAGAGTGCGGGGATCACTGGTTGACTTGGAACCGGTCAACCAAAGGGCCAGTAACTCTAAACTAAACTAAATTTAAAATATGGGTGGATGGTGAGCAGTTAATAGAATTTAGAGAAAGATTAGGTTACAATGAAATGGGAAGGGGGATGGAGTTGACGTGATGGCTCTGGGAGCTGGCATTGACACAATGGGTCAAATGGGACCTCTCAGTTGTAAGGAAATACTTTTTAGACTTTAGACTTTAGAGAAAACGGAGACAGGCCCTTCGGTCACAAGTCCGGGTCGTCCATACACGAACACTATCCTACACACTAGGGACAACTTACAATTTTTTTTAACTTATGTCAACTAACGTACAAACCCGTACATCATCGCAGTGTGGGATGAAACCAGAGGACCCGGAGAAACCCCACGCGGCCACAGAGAAAACGTACAAACTCAGTACAGACAGCACCCATAGTCAGGGTCAAACCTGAAACTCTGGCGCTTTAAGGCAGCAACTTTCCCGCTGCGCCACTGTGCTGCCCCCAAAATACAATCACATGAAAAGACTATGGATCATCAAACAGCAGGCCTAACATTCAGTGGTGAGAATAACTTATGTGTAATGTGCAAGTACAATATGTCTTTGAAAATGCTGGGAACATGAAGTGCATTAATCCAGGTTCGATCCTGACAACGGGTGCTGTCCATATAGAGTTTGTACATTCTCCCTGTGACCGTGTGGGGATCGTTATCCACCCACATTCCAAAAAACGTGCGGGTTTGTTGGTTAATAGGCATCTGTGAATTGTCCCAAGTGTGTTGGATGCAAAAGTGGGAAACATGGAACTAATGTGAATGGTTGATCAATGTTCGGCGATGGCTCAGTGGGTCAAATGGCACGTTCCATGCTGTATTTCTAAACTCTCTAAAATTGCAGAGAGAAGCAAGTGATCTGGCAACTCGCGCAAGTCATTTGCCACAACTCGGCTTCTTCCTGACCTTTCATCGCACCCCTCCTTGAAAAGGTTGTTGCTCATTTCAGTCTTGTTTTCTGTCAAGGGCACCTGCTGATAACTTTGCTGCTGGTTGTAACTGTGGTCAGGGCCCCAATGACCCAGTTGTAGTGGGAATATTATATCTCAGTAAGACTCTTACTGAGATAAAGGGCAACAAAAATGTCCAATCTACACCTGGTGTGAAAGGTCAGAATAGCAGCAGAGCTGGCAACCCATCCATGTTATTTTAAACATTCTCTTTCTTTAGACTTTAGAAATACAGCATGGAAACAAGCCGTTCACCCCACCGAGACCATGCCAACCAGTAATCCTCCCATGCACTAACTTACACTCACTGGGGACAATTTTTAAAATCAACTTTACCAAGTGCTGATTAACGTACAAACCAGTACGTCTTTGGAGTGTGGGAGGAAACCGGACCTCCCTGGGAAAACCTACGCAGTTCATAGGGAGAACGTAAAAAAACTCTGTAGAGTCAACACCCATGTTCAGGATCTGGTGCTGCAAGGTAGCTATTCTACCGCTGTTCCACAGTGTTGTCCTTGTCTAAACAGGGTTAGGGTGTGATTAAAATGTATTGGCAGGAATGATCAGCTAATGGGGTGGTTGGTACAGTGGCACAACTGATGGAGGTGCTGGCTCATAGCGCTTGAGACCTGGGTTCGATCCTGACGTCAAGTGCTGTCTGTGTGGAGTTTGCACATTCTCTCTGTGACCGCGAGGGTTCCTCCAGTCATTCATATCCCAAAGATGTGGAAGCTTGTGAGTTAATTGGCCTCTGTAAAGTGAGTGTGGGGAGTGGATGCGAAAGTGGGATAACTTAGAATTGGTGTGAGCAGGTTGGCATGGTCGGCATGAACTTGGTGGGCTGAAGGGCCTTTATTCATGTTGTATCTCGATACTATAAAAAAAACTAAGGCAAAATAATTTTGTAATATTTATAATTCCACTTTTTTATGTCTGAATACTAAATAAAACTTACTCAAGAAAAGCTAATGTATCTCACAAAGCTGAAAGTGCAGAGGACATATGAAATTAAAAACAAAATTATTTGCAGCGCATCTTAAAAATATGGGTTAATAATCAAATGGGTTCAAGGTAGATTTAATGTGAAATCCAAACCAGAAAATCACAATCTTTCATTTGCTCAACATCAGTACATACTCAGTATTGAGTATAGAAGTTGGGCAGCTATGGTGTACTGTAGTTGTACAAGACATTGGTGAGGCTGCATTTAGAGTATCGTGTTTAGTTTTGGGGACCATGTTATAGGTAAGATGTTGCCAAGTTGGAAAGGGTTGAGAGAAGATTTACGACAATACTGCCAGGATTTGAGGGCCTGAGCTATAGGGAGAGGTTGAGTATGCTAGGAACCTCTTCCTTGGAGCACAGGTGGATGAGGGGTGAACTTATAGAGGTGTACATAATCATGTGAGGAATAGATCCGGTAGAGTCTTTTGCCCAAATTAGGAGAATCGAGAACCGGTGGACATATGTTTAACGTGAAGGGGAAAGATTTAATTGGAATCTGAGGATGGTGGGATGAGCTGACAGAGGAGGTAGTTAAGCCAGAGACTACTGCAACATTTAAGAAACAATTAGACAGGTACATGGCAGGACAGGTTGAGAGGGATTAGGGCTAAACGCAAGCTGGTGGGACAAGTGTAGATGGGATCTGTCGGTGGGTATGGGCAAGTCGGGCCGAAGGGCCTGTTTCCACTCTGTATGACTCAATAACTATGACTCTCTCTCTTTCATAAATCTACAGCTACTTTTCAAAGGGTACACAAAAGGCTGGAGAAACTCAGCGGGTGCAGCAGCATCTAAGGAGCGAAGGAGATAGGCGACGTTTCGGGTCGAGACCCTTCTTCAGACTGGTTAGGGATCAGGGAAAGGAGAAATATAGACGGTGATGTGGAGAGATAAAGAAAAATGAATGAAAGATATGCAAAAAAGTATCGATGATAAAGGAAACAGGTCATTGTAAGCTGTTTGTAGTGTGAAAATGAGAAGCTACTGCGACTTGGGTGGGGGAGAGATAGAGAGAGAGGGAATGCCAGGGCCCGAGGGCTGAGGGAGAGGTGGGAAGGGGAGGAGACAGCAAGGGTTAACAGAATTCAGAAAATTCAATGTTCAAGCCCAGAGGATGCAGACTCCCCAAGCGGAATATGAGGTGCTGTTCCTCCAACTTGCGGTGTTGTTCACTCTGGCCGTGGACGAGGCCCAGGACCGAGATGTCGGATATGGAATGGGAGGGGGAGTTGATGTGCTGAGCCACTGAGAGGTCGGGTTGGTTATTGCGGACCGAGCGGAGGTGTTCGGCGAAACGATCGCCAAGCCTCCGCTTTGTCTCACCGATATCGATCATCTGGCATCTGGAGCAGCGGATGCAGTAGATGAGGTTGGAGGAGGTGCAGGTGAACCTCTGTCGGACCTGGAAGGACTGCTAGGGTTCCAGAAAGGAGTGGAGGGGGGAGGTGAAGGGACAACTGTAGCATCTCTTGCGGTTGCAAGGGAAAGTGCCCGGGGAAGGGGTGGAGCGGGTGAACCCTTGCTGTCTCCTCCCCTTCTCACCTCTCCCTCAGCTCTCGGGCCCTGGCATTCCCTCTCTCTCTATCTCTCCCCCACCCAAGTTGCACTAGCTTCTCATTTGCACACTACAAACAGCTTACAATGGCCTGTTTCCTTTATCATCTATACTTTTTTGCATATCTTTCATTCATTGTTCTTTATCTCTCCACATCACCGTCTATATTTCTCGTTTCCCTGATCCCTAACCAGTCTGAAGAAGGGTCTCGACCCGAAACGTCGCCTATCTCCTTCGCTCCTTAGATGCTGCTGCACCCGCTGAGTTTTTCCAGCCTTTTGTGCACCCTCAGATCTCCAGCATCTGCGGTTCCTTCTTTAACAGCTACTTTTCAAAACCTGATTGCTTTGTAACCTAATTAAGTGAAGCATTACTTCTGCCCTGTGTCGTTAAGTAAAAGTCAGTGTTTTTAACTGTGGTCCCTCGAGTTGCTGGTTGCATCCAACTTATATTAGTTCCTTTATCATCGTCATTTATTTTTACATACTAAGAGAGGCAACAATATTAAAGAAAAGCGCACAGCTGGGCGGGCTGTGCCTGAAGGTTTGGAATATAAATGCAGCAGAATATCAATGCAACACATCTTTGTATTTGAAAACGTTATTCATACAAGGCATATTAAAAAGGTAGTGATTATGTTGAATTGTTGTTTTATAAGACTGAGTTATTTTAAGCAGCTAATTTCAATTTCTTTTTTTTTCAAATAAGAATAAGGTATGCAAAATCTACGCTACAGGAGGATGGAAAAGCAAATACAAAATAATTTAAACCCATGCATACGTTATTCTGTTAAATCCTGTAAATTATTTCACAAGGACTGGTTACTGAGAGAAAAATGCAGATCAAGATCTCTGATGTGCAATGTAGGACTAGAATGAATCTTTTAGACTTTACTTTACTTTAAAGATACCGTGCGGAAACATGCCTCTTCGCCCCATCGAGTCCGCGCCGACCAGCCATCACCCCGTATATTAGCTCCATCCTACACACTAGGGACAATTTACAATTGTTACCAAAGCCAATTAACCTACAAACCATCTATATCACCGTCCATATCTCTCGTTTCCCTTTCCCCTGACTCTCAGTCTGCAGAAGGTTCTCGACCCGAAACGTCACCCATTCCTTTTCTCCAGAGATGCTGCCTGTCCAGCTGAGTTACTCCAGCTTTTTGTGTACATCTTTGGTTTAAACCAGCATCTGCAGTTTCTTACTACACACTTAACGTACAAACCCGTACGTCTTTGGAATATGGGAGGAAACCGGAGCTCCCAGAGAAAACCCACGCGATCCTGGGGAGAATGTACAAACTCCGTACAGGATCGAACCTGGGTCTCTGGCACTGTAAGGAAGCAATTCCACCAATCTGCCACCAAACCTGGCCATTCAAACTCCAACTGATCAACTCCAAACTGT
The DNA here is from genome assembly GCA_035221665.1 of Okamejei kenojei. NCBI lineage: Eukaryota > Metazoa > Chordata > Chondrichthyes > Rajiformes > Rajidae > Okamejei > Okamejei kenojei. The sequence goes on from CM069141.1 coordinate 51,290,673, forward strand.
TTTGCCTGTAAATATGAACTCAGTAAATTTTTTGTCACTTGTTGACATTAATTTGACTGCGTGGTTGTTTTTATATGTTCACCTGTAGAAAAATAGGCTATATTAACATAATTACATTGCTTTTGGTGACATTCTACTGTCACCTTTCTCATTGATTTCAAATCTCAAGGAAACCCAAATGAACCAAGGGTGACGACAGACTCATCACTATGGCAACAATAATCATAACTTATCAAGGTTACGGAATTTCATGATCCATGGATGTCAGTTTCCCGCATGTTACATCAGTCTTTAGACTTTAGAGATACAGTGTGAAAACAGGCCCTTTGGCCCATGGAGTCCGCGCTGACCAGCGATCACTGCTTACATTAACGCTATCCTACACACTAAGGAAAATTTTAGAAATTACCAAAGCCAATTAGCCTATGTCTTTGGAGTGTGGAAGAAAACAGGAGCACCCAAAGAAAACCCATGTGGCTACATGGAGAAAGTACAAACTTTAAACAGACAGCACCCACAGTCAGGATCGAACCCGGGTCTCTGGTGTTGTGAGGCTGCAACTCTAATGTTGTGACTCTGTGCCACCCCTGTCATCAAAGCAAGCCATTGGTTTAATGGTGGCATTGTCTTGTGAGTTTCAAAGTCAGTCTAAAATTCTAATCCAGATCAATAGGATGGCACAGTGGCACAGCAGTAGAATTACTGCCTTACAGCGCAAGAGACCCGGGTTTGACCCTGACTACAGGTGCTGTCTTTGTGGCGTTTTATACGTTCTCACCGTGACCGCATGGGTTTCTCCAGTGCTCCAGTTTCCTTCCACACTCCAAAGACATGCAGGTTTGTAGGTTAATTGGCTTCTGTAAATTGCCCCAAGTGTGTAGGATCATATTCACAGGTGAAGGCTGGGTCTGCTGCACACAAATCAAACAATCCCAAGGAATACAGGAAAGCTCGCTATGATGTCCGCAAAGCTATCAAGGATCCTAAGAGACAATAGCGGGACAAACCTGAGTCCCAGTATAATCAATCAGACATACGCAGAATGTGGCAAGGTCAGAATATTATAACTAGCTGCAAGGCAAGGTCAGGAAAAATCACTGCTGATAGTGCGGCCCTACCTGATGACCAATGCTTTCTAGGCTTGCTCTGAGCAGAAGGCCAACGGAGCGATGACATCCGCCCCATCAGAATCAAGTGTGCCTCACTGTTGCAGAATTTAGATTGGCCTTCCTGAGGGTGAACCCACAGAAAGCATTTGGCCCGGATGAAGTTTCCTGGCCACATGTATGTATTGTCTTTCCGATGACTAGTTAGTATGCAACAAAAGTCTCACCTTGGTCATTCCCTTTTCTCTCCCCTACTAATAAGCAAGAGGTACAGAAGTGCGAAAACACACACCTTCAGTTTCAGGGACATTCCCAGCTGTTTTCAAGGAACTGAATCATCCTATCAACAACTGGAGAGTGGTCCTGAGCTGCCATCTACCCCATTGGAGACCCTCGCACTATCTTTGAACGGACTTTACTAGACTTTATCTTACACCAAATGTTATTCACCTTATTCCCTTTATCATGTATCTGTACACTGTGGATGGCTTGATTGCAATCATGTTTTGTCTTTCCGCTGATTTGGTTAGCACACAACAAAAGCTTTTCACTGTACCTTGGTGCACATGTAATCCAATAAAACTAAACTAATGTGAAGGACTTCAGTTTAAGACCATATCTTAGATAAAACACAATAGATTAACAAACTTTGATTACCCTGAATGGAAAAATGTTTACATGCATCTCACGATGCATATATTTATTGCAGATAAAGATTGATGGGATTAATTTAGATTTACAACATGGGTGGAACAAACATGAAGGGCCGAATGGCCTGTCCTCTGCTTTGCTTCCATTTCCTTTGTAATTTATTTTAGTTTCGTATAGAGACACACCCACCGTGTCTGCGCCGACCAGCGATCACCCTGTACACCAGCACTATCCTACGCACTTAGAATGATTTACAATTTTACCAAGGCTAATTGACCTACAAACCTCTACGTTTTTGGAGTGTGGGAAGAAAACGGAGCAGAGAAAACCCATGTGGTCATGTGGAGAACGTAGAAACTCCATACAGACTGGACCCATAGTCAGGATCGAACCTGGGACCCTGGCACTCTAAGGCAGCAACTCTACTGCTGCATCATCATTCACTTTGATTCAGATGAACGGAAGATAAATTGAGAACTGATTTAAATAGCTTGTCCATACACTTGATCAACAGGCTGCCGTGCAAATCGATTATATTTTCTTGTCTTTCATTACTCTTTTCCGAGGAATGGCAAAATGTTGTTCCGATCAAGGTGTATCAATTTTATTCTGCTCTATCCGGATTCCCAAGAAAGTCAACCAAAGATTGAGTAGCACATCATAATCAATGTTGCCCCGAGCACTTCTTGTTTCCCACCTGTTGAATCCCATGTAATATCAAGATTACACAAGGATGAAGCAGCCAATATAATTCTCTCTGTCCTACTGAAGTTATCATTTGGGAGGTGTACCAACCTTGGCTTTGTTCATGTGGATCAATGTTACAGACATCACCAGCAGTATCAGAAATACCCAGCAACCATTGCAGTTGCGAAAATAGCAATGGTTCCATTTTATCTGCGATAAAATATCTCAGTGATATATAGCAATTAATGGACAATAGACAATAGGTGCAGGGGTAGGCCATTCGACACTTCGAGCCAGCACCGCCATTCAGTGTGATCATGGCAGATCATCCACAATCAGTACCCCGAAGAAACAAAGAACTGCAGATGCTGGTTAATACCCAAAAGAACACTGTTCAGCTTAAACTAATTCATATTCCCTTAATATATAAAGCAAGGAACTGCAGATGCTGATTAAAACAAAAGGACATTGAACAAGGGGGTTGAGAGATTCTTGATTAGTAAGGGTGTTCAGGGGTTATGGGGAGGAGGCAGTTGAATAGGGTTGAGAAGGAAAGATAGATCAGCCATGATTGAATGGTGGAGTAGTCTTGATGGACTGAATGGCCTATTCTGCTCCTAGAACTTATAAACTTAAGACTAGGACTGAAGGAGTGCTGGGGTAACTCAGCAGCATCTCTGGAGAACATGGATTGGTGACGTTTAAGGTTGGGACCCTTGTTCATATTGATTCTGGGTGGGGGATGGTTGGGGGGGATGGGTGAGAGGGGGATGTGGGGGTGGGGGGGGGGGGTGCAGGGAGAAAAAGCTGGGAGGGAGGAGTGCAGCAAAAGTCACAGAGAGGAAGCAATGAGAGAGGGTCTTGCTGAACTCCCATCGGAGAGGAAGATAATGTTTTCAAAGTAGGCATACATTGAGGAGGTTGAGGAGAAATTATTCAACCATTTGTACCTATCCCAACTCTTGGAAAGAACTTTCCAATTATTCCCCACTCCCGTACCATGTCTCCAGCTTTTTTATTTCATTTTCAAACATTTCTTCGATTCTCACTTGGTCGTTACTGTTAAATCTTCTTCTATCAGCCTTTCATCCAATACAGCCACAAAATACACTGAGCAAGTATTACAATTAATTATGTCTAAATGCTTTGAAATTCTTGAAACAAATTTTTTTCTAAATTCTAAGCCGGCTCACTATGAGGGAATGCTGAATAAAAGAAAATAATTTGCTGTGGAATTTGCTTCAGACTGAAGAAAATCCCTGACCCAACATGTCATCTGTCCATTCCCACAAGATATTACTTTAGATTATTTTAGTTTATTATTGTTATGTGTACAGTGGTACAAATAAAATGTTTTTGTTGCATGCTGGCCAGGCAGCGAATTAGAATCAAGCCTGTATAGAAACAGGAAAAAGAGAATAACGTTTAATGCAAGATAAAGTCCAGTTTGGTTTAGTTTAGGTACAGTGGTACAGTGAAAAGTTTTTGTTGCGTTCTAAACAGTCAGTGGAAAGACAATACATGTTTCCAATCCTGTCATCCACAGTGTACAGATACATGATAAAGGGAATAATGTTTAGTGAAAGATAAAGTTCAGTAAAGCCCAATTAAAGATAGTACAAGACTCTACATTGAGGTAAATGGGTGCTCAGGAATGCTCTCTAGTAGTTGATAGGATGGTTCAGTTGCCTGATAACAGCTAGGAAAATAACTGTCCCTGAACCTGGAGGTGTGTGTTTACACACTTCTGTACCTCTTGTCCGATGAGAGGGGAGAAGAGGGAGTGACCGGGGGTGAGGCAGCGTGAAGTGTAAATCGAGTCAATGGAAGGGAGGTTGATTTGCGTGATGGTCTGGGTTGTGTTCACAGCTCTCTACAATTTATTGCATTCGTGGATGGAGCTGTTTCTAAACCAGGCTGTGAAGCATTCCGATAATATGCTTTCTACAGTGCATCTGAGGAAGCACCTTGAATATTTTGGAACTGCAATCATAAAGGCCAGAAGATTTCCACTGTACCTCGGTACACATTACAATAATACACTAAATGGATTTTCTCCAGCACTTTGTCATAAGGTCATAAATAATCGGAGCAGAATTAGGCCATTTGGCCCATCAAGTCTACTCCGCCATTCAATCATGGCTGATCTATCTCCACAGCCAAAGAATTCCACAGATTCATCACCCCTCTTGACTAAATAACTTCCTTTTCATCTCCTTCCTAAAGGAATGTCCTTTAATTCTGAGGTTATGACTTCTAGTCCTAAACTCTCCCACTAGTGGAAACATCCTCTCCACATCCACTCTATCCAAGCCTTTCATTATTCCATACATTTCAATGAGGTCCCCTCACATTCTTCTAAACTCAAGCGAGTACAGGCCCAATGCCGTTAAACGCTCATCATAACTTAACCCATTCATTCCTAGGATCATTGTTGTAAACCTCCTCTGGATCCTCTCCAGGGCCAGTACATCCTTCCTCAGAAATGGGCCCAAATGTGTTTTATTTGGAATAGGTGGGCGGGTGGTTTCTAAGGGGACACACACCTTTTTACTTTATTGTTGAGTTTCTATGCTCTCTTGATGCACAGCCTCAAGTTCCTCAATACCATGCCATGTGTTCCTTCTCCATCATGATCAGACGAGGGCGGCACATTTCCAGGATTTCTGGCTAGTGTACAGGGTGATCAATGGTCGGCACAGACTGGGTGGGCTGAAGGACCTGTTTCCAACCTGCATCGCTAAAGTTTAAAGTAAACGTTGAATCTTTTCTTTTCTCCGCCTTGTTAATTTCTTGGCATGGCAGAACTTGGATCAGGAATCATGTTATAACATCCCTTCAAAATATTTTATTAGCTGTAAAACACTTTGGGATGTCCAGATATTAAAAATGTAATCCTGATATAAATCTTTCATATGATTTTCAACCCGTGGCGGAGGTTTGATTTGGCTGAGATGGAAGAACATTCAATTAAAAAGACCAAACAAACTTAATAATTTCATATCTCTTAATTGGAAAAACATATGGGGAGATTTATATTTATTTCAGTTTTGAGCCTTTTATTTAAATGGGTTTATGTAGCCAAGTTTATGTGTTAAAATGTTCATGTCATAGGAGCAGATTTAAGCCAATTGCCCATCGAGTCTACTCCACCAATCATGACTGACCTCTCTTTCCCTCTCAACCCAATTCACCTGCCTCCTCCCCACAACCTTCAACGCCCTTACTAATAAAGAACCTGTCAATCTCTGCTTTTAAAATACCCAAATACTTGGCCTCTACAGCCATTTGTGGACACGAATTCCACATATTCACCACCCTCTGACTCAAGAAATGTGTCCTTGTCTCCTTTGTATAGATAAAAGTATCATATAGTTACAGGATAAAGGTGTATTCATCTCAAACCAAAATGCACAGATGTGTCTTCTGGCAGAAATGGTACATATCTGGAATTATTTATCCCAGAGGAGGTTAGTCAATTGGAGATAGAAAATAGCACAGGCTCTTTACCAACAATGTCTATGCTGAAAATGATGATGTTAATAACCATATAACCATATAACAATTACAGCACGGAAACAGGCCCCCTCGGCCCTTCCAGTCCGTGCCGACCATTTGTTTTCCCCTAGTCCCATCTACCTGCACTCAGACCATACCCCTCCATTCCCTTCATGTCCATATACCTATCCACTTTACTTGTAAATGTTAAAATCGATCCTGCCTCCACCACTTCTGCTGGAAGCTCATTCCACACAGCCACCACCCTCTGAGTAAAGAAGTTCCCCCTCACGTTACCCCTAAACTTCCGTCCCTTAATTCGCATGTCATGCCCTCTTGTTTGAATCTTCCCTACCCTTAATGGGAAAAGCTTATCCACGTCAACTCTGTCTATCCCTTTCATCATTTTAAAGACCTCAATCAAGTCCCCCCTTAACCTTCTGCGCTCCAAAGAATAAAGACCTAACTTGTTCAACCTTACTCTGTAACATAGTTGCTGGATCCCAGGCAACATTCTAGTAAATGTCCTCTGTACTCTCTCTATTTTGTTGACATCCTTCCTATAATTAGGCGACCAAAATTGTACACCATACTCCAGAATTGGTCTCACCAATGCCTTGTACAATTTTAACATTACTTCCCTACTGCTATATTCAATGCTCTGATTTATAAAGGCCAGCACACCAAAGGCTTTCTTTACCACCCCATCTACATGCGATTCCACCTTCAGGGAACTATGCACAGTTATTCCTAGATCTCTCTGTTCCACAACATTCCTCAATTCCCTACCATTTACCATGTACGTCCTATTTTGATTTGTCCTGCCAAGATGTAGCACTTCACACTTATCAGCATTAAACTCCATCTGCCATCTTTCAGCCCACTTTTCATATGGCCCAAATCTCTCTGTAGACTTTGAAAACCTACTTCATTATCCACAACACCACCTATTTTAGAATCATCTGCATACTTTCTTATCCAATTTTCCACCCCATCATCCAGATCATTGTCCAGATCATTGATGTACATGACAAACAACAGTGGACCCAACACAGATCCCTGAGGCACCCCACTGGTCACTGGCTTCCAACCTGACAAACAGCCATCCACCATTACTGTCTGACATCTCCCATTCAGCCACTGTTGAATCCATCTTGCTACTCCGCCATTAACACCCAAAGATTGAACCTTCTTAACCAACCTTCCATGGGGAACCTTGTCAAAGGCCTTAGTGAAATCCATATAGACAACTTCCACTGCTTTACCCTCATCAATTTCCCTAGTAACCGCTTCAAAAAATTCAAGAAGGTTTATCAAACATGACATTCCAGGCACAAATCCATGTTGGCTGTTCCTGATCAGACCCTGTTTATCCAGATGCTTATATATATTATCTCTAAGTATCCTTTCCATTAATTTACCCACCACTGACGTCAAACTAACAGGTCTATAATTGCTAGGTTTATTCTTTGAACCCTTTTTAAACAATGGAACAACATGCGCAGTACGCCAATCCTCCGGCACTATTCCCGTTTCTAATGACATTTGAAATATTTCTGTCATAGCTCCCCCTAGGGAATATCCTATCAGGACCTGGAGATTTATCCACTTTTATATTTTTCAAAAGTGTCAGTACTTCCTCCTCTTTGAATCTCATAGTTTCCATAGCTACTCTACTTTTTTTCCTTACTTCACGTAGTTCAATATCCTTCTCCTTGGTGAATACCGAAGAAAAGAAATTGTTCAATATCTCCCCCATCTCTTTTGGCTCTGCAGATAGCTGTCCATTCTGTCTCTCTAATGGTCCAATTTTATCCCTCGTTATCCTTTTGCTATTAATATAGCTGTAGAAACCGTTTGGATTTACTTTCACCTTTCTTGCCAAAGCAACCTCATATCTTCTTTTAGCCTTCCTAATTTCTTTCTTAAGATTCTTTTTATATTCTTTATACTCCTCTAGCACCTTATTTACTCCATACCTCCTATAATTATTGTAGATATCTCTCTTTTTTCGAAACAAGTGTCCAATTTCCCTTGAAAACCATGGCTCTTTCCAATTTTTACTATTTCCTTTCACCCTAACAGGGACATAAAGATTCTGTACTCTTACAATTTCCCCTTTAAATGTCCTCCATTTCTCTTCTACATCCTTCCCATAAAACAGAGTGTCCCAATTCACTCCTTTTAAATCCTTACGCATTCCCTCAAAGTTAGCCTTTCTCCAATAAAAAATCTCCACCCTAGGTCCAGTTCTGACTCTCTCCATAATTATATTGAAACTAATGGTATTGTGATCACTGGTCCCGAAGTGCTCACCAACGCATACCTCCATCACCTGACCTGCCTCATTTCCTAACAGGAGGTCCAGCACTGCCCCTTCTCTGGTCGATACCTCTATGTACTGCTGCAAAAAACTATCCTGCACACATTTTACAAACTCCAAACCATCCAGCCCATTTACAGAATGTGTTTCCCAGTCTATTTTTGGAAAATTGAAATCTCCCACAATCACTACCTTGTGTTTACTACTAATATCTGCTATCTCCTTACATATTTGTTTTTCCAATTCTCGCTCCCCATTTGGCGGTCTATAATACACCCCTAAAAGTGTTGCTACACCGTTCCCACTTCTCAGTTCCACCCAAATAGCCTCCCTAGACGAGCCCTCTAATCTATTCTGCCAAAGCACTGCTGTAATATCCTCTCTGACAAGCATTGCAACACCTCCACCTCTGGTCCCTCCAATTCTATCACACCTGAAGCAACGAAATCTTGGAATATTTAGTTTCCAATCACAGCCGTCCTGCAACCATGTTTCACTGATTGCCACAACATCATATTTCCAGGTGTCAATCCAGGCTCTAAGTTCATCCACCTTTCTTACAATGCTCCTAGCATTAAAATATACACATTTTATAAACCCACATCCCTTATTCTCTGTCTATTATCTTTTTGCTCTTTCTCGCCTACATTTTGGGTCCGAGTGCTTCCCTTCTCTGCCTCCAGCCCCACACCCTGTCCCCTAGCCCCCTCTAACCGAGTCCCTCCCCCCAGCCTTTCTAGTTTAAAGTCTCCCCAGTAGCCTTTGCAAATCTCCCTGCCAGGATATTGGTCCCCCTCGGGTTCAAGTGCAACCCGTCCTTTTTGTACAGATCATGCCTTCCCTAAAAGAGGTCCCAGTGATCAAGAAACTTGAATCCCTGCCCACTGCACCAGTCCCTCAGCCATGCATTTATCCTCCACCTCATTCCATTCCTACTCTCACTGTCACGCGGCATAGGCAGTAATCCTGAAATCGTTACCCTTTTGGTCCTTCTCCTTAACCTTCCCCCCAACTCCCCAAATTCTCCCTTCAGGACCTCATCTCTTTTTCTGCCTATGTCATTGGTACCTATGTGTACCACAACATCAGGCTCCTCTCCCGCCCTTTTCAGAATCTTTTGGACACGTTCCGACATGTGCGAGACCCTGGCACCAGCGAGGCAAACTACCATCCGGGTTTCCCGACTGCGTCCATGGAATCGCCCATCCGACCCCCTATCTATAGAGTTCCCTATTACAATTGCGCTCCTCTTTTTGCTACCCTTCTGAGCATCAGGGCCGGTCTCTGTGCTGGAGACCCGGCCGGTGTTGCTGCCCCCAGGTAGACTGTCCCCTCCAATTGTACTCAAACCCGAGTACCTATTTTCCAGTTGTACAGTCACAGGGGTACTCTCTAGCCCCTGCCTCTGCCCCTTGCCCTTCCTAACCGTGACCCACTTGTCTGCCTCCTGTGGTCTGGGAGTGACTGCCTCCCTGTAGCTCCTCTCTATGACCTCCTCACTCTCCCTGACCAGACGGAAGTCATCGAGCTGCTGCTCCAGGTTCCTAACACGATCCTTTAGGAGCCCCATCTCGACACACCTGGCGCAGATGTGGATATCTGGAGGGCTATCAGATTCCCTGACCTTCCACATCTGACATCCAGAACAGTACACTGCCCTGGCCTTCATACTTCCCCCTTTACACAGGATACAATATCAACACAATACAAAGTACACAACAAACTGCTGGGATCTGACTGCCAATCAGCTGCTTTCCCTAGTCCACTTCCCACCAATCAGCTGCTTACCCTAGTCCACTTCCTACCAATTAGCGGCTTCCTCAAAAAAAAACACTTCTCTGAATGGAATGTTATGGATTTAGGTAAAAACAAGCCCCGCGCTTGATTTTTAACCTTACCGGTCGGGTGTCGCTCCTCCCCCTCCTTCACTTCCAACGGCTCCTGTGGGCCTCTAATCTAATCTCCTCTGTATCCAATCCATATCATCCATTCCCTGACATCCATGTGTCTATCCAAGAGCTTGTAAACAATGCCTGCCAACACCAGTACCCCTGGCAATGGCTTCCAGGCAAACCTTACTCCTGTCTAAAAAACCTGTCTTGCACATCTCCTTTAAATATTGTCCCTTTCATCTTGAAGCTATGTTCTCTAGTCTGCCAATTCCCCACTGGAAACAACGTTCTGTTCGTCTACCCAATTAACGCCTCTCATAATTTTAGAAACTTTCATCATGTCTCCCCTCAACCTACAAGCTTCATAAATTTATAAATCAGAGTAGCACAATTAGGTTATTTGGCCCATCGAGTCTACTCCACCATACAATTATGGCTAATCTATTTTTTCCTCTCAATTTCATTCTCCTGCCTTCTTCCCATAGCCTTAGATGGCCTTAATAATCAAGAACTGGCCAATCTCCATTTCCAAAATACCTAATGACTTGGCCTCCACAGCAATCTGTGACAATGACTTCAACGTTTTCACCACCCTCTGATTAAAGAAATTCCTCCCCATCTCCTTTAATTCTGAGACACTTGTCTCTGGTCTCTCCCACGAGTGAAACATCCTCTGCACATCCTCTGCACATCCCAGTATTCACTATTCAGTAAGTTTCAATGAGGTCCCCCTCCTTCCTTCTAAACTCCAGCGAGTACAGGCCCAATGCCGTCAAACACTCATCATATGTTAACCCAATCATTGCTGGGATCATTCTCATAAACCTCCTCCAAAGCTTTCTCCAAACATCTCCAAACCTTTCCCAATGCCAGCACATCCTTCCTCAGATATGAGGCCCAAAAATGCCCACAATATCCTTAACCTAACCTAAAACTAGTTAAAGTGGCGGTAGGGTTTACAAAGCACGGGTAATTCAGGGACACAGGGAACTGACACACAAGGGAGGTGTGGCCTTGGGCATATCACCCATGGTCATGTTGAATGGTAGGGCAGGTTTGGAGGGCTGAATGGCCTGTTCCTGCTCCCATGAAACTGTGTATCCAACTTTTGAGCTTCAACACCATGCCAGCCTATTTGCACCCATCGTCACATTGAATACAGCTTATGTTGACATTTAAATTACCAATCTCAAATTAACACTGCTCTTCGCACAAAAAAACGAAATATATAATACTACAAATTATTCCAGTGCTGTTTGCAGTAAAATATTACATCCTGAGGTGGTAATACATAAACTTAATTGCCTCTGTGAAGAATGTTTTTTGCAGCGGTTTAGTTGTATTGTGGCTTTGCATGTACAATTTTGTGGTGTTAATTAGAAATAGCTTGGGACCTATGAAATATTTTAAATGGAATGGCTGCAGAAACATATTGAGCTTTTGAGTTACGCAGAAGCTTATTTTTACTTTGCTGTATTTCTGGTCATTTTTCACAAGGGCTCCTCTCTACTTTTCTTTGTGGCACTGTTCTGAGTTCGGGCCAACCACACTCTCAACAGAAAAAGTCAGAAAGTGCCGGAGTAACTCAGCGGGTCAGATCAGAGAACACTAAACAGTGCAGCACAGGAACGGCCCCTTCAGCCCGCAATGTCTGCGCCAAACATGATGCCGTTAAACCAATCTCATCTGCCTCAGGAAGGGCGGAAATCCCGCGGGGACAGGGGACACACGTCCTCTCCATGTTTGGAGAGGTGGGGGGACAATCCCCCCCATGTTTTGTATTCCAGATTTTGAAATTTGGTGAAAATAAAATCTATTAAAAATCTCCGCTTTCCGCGAGACAGTGGAGGTGGGACTAATGATCGAGGGCGCCGATTGGACGAGAGAGACGTTGGTCAGCAGGCAGTGGGGGGGGGACATGATGATTCAGCGCGGTGATTGGAGGAGGGAGGTGTCAGTCAGAGGTGGAAGTAGGGGGTGGGACTGAGGATAGAGCACGGTGTTTGGAGGAGGGAGACGTCCTGGTGGAGCAAAGATCATAGAGCGTAGCTTGAATCAGCCCGTTCGCAGGGACTTTCATCGCCTGGCGTGGCTTAAAATCAGCCACAGGATCTTCCATCACCCCACGGTCAAATTGCTGCATCAAGGCGATCGAGGCTCCCAATGTTGAAGATGCCGGGCGATGGAAGATCCTGCGCTGGGTGATGAAAGGCCCCTCGAACGGGCCGATTCAATCCCCACGATTAAGGGCGGATGAAGCTGCTGTTGCTGGAGTCGGTCATCCCCAGGTCAGCTCCCACTCCTGGCAATGCGTTCCAGTACCCCACTGCTTTCAGTGTAAAAACATGCCCCGCACATCTCCATTAAACTTTCCACCTCTCACCTTACAGCTGTACTCAAAAATAGATAGTTGATCTTTTGGGTTGGGACCCTTCTCAGGTTATGTACCAATATAGGGAGCGTGGACAGTATAGGGTGGAGTTGGAAAGTATACTGTGTGTGTGGGTATTGTGGGGACTAAAAAACACTGAATGGGGGTCCCGACCCAAAACATCACCTATCCATGTTCTCCAGAGATGCTGCCAGATCTGGTGAGTTACTCCAACACATTGTGTCTTTTTTTATAAAAGTTCATTGTATCCACACCCTCATTGGAGTCTGATGAGAAAATGGTGGCAGGTGGGAGAGCGAATGATGAGCATCTGGTGCTTAGTTTAGTTTAAAGACACAGCATGGAAACCGGCTATTCAGCCCACCGAGTCCTTGCCAACCATCGATCACCCATTCGCACTAGTTCTGTGTTATCCCACTTTCTCATCAACTCCCTGCCCACCAGTGACAATTTACAGAAGCCAACTAACCCACAATCCCGCATATCTTTGGGATGTTGGGTGGAATCGGAGCACTCGGAGGGAAGCCACACGGTCACAGAGGGAACGTGCAAACACCATACAGACAGCACCTGTCATGTACGCGCTCAGGGCAATTTACAATGGTCAATTTATTTACCATCTTTGAAGCATGGGAGGAAGCTGGCATACCAGAGGGAACCCATGCAGTCACAGGGAGAACATGAAAACTCCACACAGACAGCATTGGCGGTCAGAATTGAAACAGCGTCACTGGAACTGCGAGGCAGCGGCTTGATATGATACGAATTGATACGATAAAACTTTATTTATCCCAGAAGGGGAATTGATCAATTTCCACAGCTCCACAGCTGGGTTCCACCCTTCCTGTCACTGGCCCTGATTGGTTCTTGCCTTTTCACACATCCAGTTTATCACCTATTACTTTTCTCCAGAGATGCTGCCTGACCCGCTGAGTTACTCCGGTATTTCGTGTCTATCTTCGGTGTAAACCAGCATCTGCAGTTCCTTCCTCCACATTTCACAATTAGCTGCGACTCTTTTGGTAACACCCTCACTTACTGAGGCACTTCTTGGCTGATCCTCTGGTGTATAATAGAGAGAATTGGAGTTTGCACGTTCCCCCTGTGAACACTTGGGTTTCCCCCCAGTACTCCGGTTACTTCCCACACCTTGAAGATGTTTGTGGGTTAATTGGCCCTTGTAAAATTGCTCTTAGTATGCAGGGAGTCAATGAGAACATACGATAATAGAGAACTAGTGTGAATAGGTGGACGATGGTCAGCGTGGACTTGTGGGCCGAATGGCCTGCTTCTATGTTGTACCTCTGAATTTATCTAAACTAAATGGTGCAAATGTTGCCTTCTTTCAGCTATGGGGCTTTCTCAAAATCCTACATGTAACTGACCCCATCACATAGTTTTGAAGACAATCTGGGATTAAATTGGTTGCTGTGATTTTTACATTAGGAATGTACTTCAGCAATCCATGAACTCTCCTTATCTTTCTCGAATTTCTTCCATTCATTTGTATGGAATATTCTGATCTGCTCTCAGCTGCAATCAAGCCTAGAAGCAGAAGGCAGGATTTCCACAAGAGCTGGGAGTTCTTGTGGCTCAATTGGACTATGTAAAGGGAAGAAAACTGGTAGTAAAGGCAAAACAAAGGATTAAACCCACACCAAGGGAAAACATATAATTATTGGGCTGTTAGAATTGCCCATTACATTGTTATTGTAGCACCACTCCAAATCACAATTTGGAGATTATATCAGGAGGCACAACGGTGCAGCGGTAGAGTTGCTGCCTTATAGCACCAGGACGTGGTTTTGATCCTGAGTATGGGGACAATTTGTATGGAGTTTGTACGTTTTCCCTTTGACCATGGGTTTCCTCCCACTTCCCAAAAAGTGCATTTGTGTAGGTGTCCCTGGTGTGTGGGATAGAACTAGTATATGGATGATTGCTGGTGGGCCGAAGGGCCTGTTTCCCCGCTGTATCTCTAAACTAAACTAATATTGGAATAAAGAAGTATGCTTGGAGATAGTGCCATGTACACCTTATTGCAATCACTAAGATGTGGGACATTAATGTATTGAGAGAGAATCTCAAATTCTAGCAGTTATCTTAAAGTCGTAGAGTCATAGTCATCAAGCATCGAAACAGGCCCTTCATCCAACGTTCCCTTACTGACCAAGATGCCTTATTTGTATTCGTCCCACATTTAGTCCATATCCCTCTAAACCTTTCCTATCCAGAGGAGGTTTACAAGAATGATCCCAGGAATGAGTAGGTTAACCTATGATGAGCGTTTGTTGGCACTGGGCCTGTACTCGCTAGAGTTTAGATGAATGAGTGGTGACCTCTTTGAGACATACAGAATAGTGAAAGGCTTGGATAGAGTGGATGGGAAGAGAATGTTTCCGCTAGTGGGAGAGTCTAGGACTAGAGGTCATAGCTTCAAAATGAAAGGACGTTTTTTTAGGTAGGAGATTATGAGAAATTTATTTAGTCAAAGGGTGGTGAATCTGTGGAATTCTTTGCAACAGAAGGCTGTACAGGCCAAGTCAGTGGATATTTTCAAGGCAGAGATAGATAGATGTCAGAGATAGTGGGGAGAAGGCAGGAGAATGGGGTTAGGAGGGAGAGATAGATCAGCCATGATTGAATGGTGGAGTAGACTTGTTGCGCAGAATGGCCTAATTCTACTCCTATTCCTTATGACCTTATAACCTTATGACCTAGTAACTGTCTCAATTACTTCCTCTGCTAGCTTAGTCTATATACCCACCACCCTTTGTGTGAAAACGGTACTCCATAGGCTCCTATTAAATATTTCCCCTCTCACCTTATACCCATGTCCTATGGTTCTTGATTCCCTCACACCGAGTAAACTAATTTGTGCATTCACCTTGTCTATTCTCCTCATGGTTGTATACACCTCTGTACACCTCCATTATACACCTCACCCCTCAGCCTCCTGCACTCCAAGGAATAAAGTCCGAGCCTGCCCAACCACTCCCTATAGCGCAGTCACTCATGATCTGGCAACATCCGTGTAACTCTGTTCTGCATTCTCTCCAGCTGAAGAAAACCATTCCTATAGCAGGTGACCAAAACTGAACGCAGTACACCTGAATGAGTCCTCACCAATGCTTTGTACAACTGTGACATCACATCTTCTATACTCAGCACCTTGGTTGATGAAGGTCAATGTACCAAAAGCCTTTTTGCCCACCTCAATTACCTGTGATACCACTGTCAAGGACTTACAGTATGTACCAGTATTCCTAGATACTGCTCTACAGCACTCCCCTGGGTTCTGTCATACACTGTGAAGGCCCTGTCCTGATTTAACTTCCAAAAATGCCACACCTCACTCTTATCTGCATTGAACTCCATTAACCATTCCTCAGCCCACTTGCCCAACTGATCAAGACCCTGCTGTATTTCTTGACAACCTTCTTCGCATTTCTACAATACCACCCACATAGTGTCATCTGCAAACTTATAATAAAGCCTCCTACATTCTCATCAATATCGTTGATATAAACCACAAACAACAATGGGTGCAGCACCTATCATGAGGCACACCATTAGTCACTGGCCTCCAGTCTGAAAAACAACCCTCCACCTTCACTATCTGTTTCCTTCCATGAAGCCAATTCTCCATCCAGTCGGCTAGCTATCCCTGGATTCAATGTGATCTAACCTTGCAGGGCAGCCTACCATTGCACAATGTTATCAAATGCCTTGCTAAATTCCATACAAACATTGTCTACAGCTTTGCCCTCATCAAACATTCTGGTTATTTCTTCAAAAAAATTCAATCAGACATCTAACTTCCGAATCCTTCAAAGCGCAATGTCTTCCAGGAGAGATTCAGAACTGGTCAGGGAATTCTTGGATAGCTTGGAATCGCTGGACATCATATGAACGTTTATAAGGCACTTGGACAAGTTTCGAGGGATATTGGCCAAACATGAGAAGGTGGGATGAGCGAAGATTGGGCATCTTGGTTAGCATGGACAAGTTGGCCGGAGGATTTATTTCCGTGCCGTATGACTCAGTGACTCTCGATGCTTGATCTGGTAGTTTGGAGAAGCAAGTCTCTAGACATGGGAACTGAAAGGAATGATGATAAAATATTGACAGATTGGAATGTGCCTGCCCAATATAAATGTTTACAAGTAGTCTTTCAGTGTTTCACAGTAATATATAGGATTTCTACTGTACTAGTGTGACTAAAGGATTATGTGCAAAGAAAGTGGCAGACCTCAAATAATATTTTAAAAATATTGCAATGCTTTTGTACAGCAGATTGGATAGAAACAATCTCATGTGAAAAGTGGAATTCTTTCATTTCAGTTACTTGTGTTTCTCTTTCATAAAAAGGGCAGGATTTACAGATAATTTTTTTGTATGCTGGCAGTGTCTTGTTGCTCTTTACTCTGCTTTGAGGTACTTGTAGTGTACTGTTGGGAGCTATTTAAAGTTAAGGTTTGACAATATCCTCCTATTACACCAAGCTGGGAGACAACAGAACTATCTTTCCCCGACCATTAGTTTTAATAAATTACCTGTACATTGTTTCAAGAACTGATAAGAAAGCAAACTTCCAGAATTTGAATTGGCACAGTACATTGTGTGTATTGGGTATTAGACTTCAGAGTACTAGAGGTACAGCATGGATTCAGTCCTTTCAGCCTACTGAACCTGCGCCGACTGCCGATCACCCTGTACACTAGCACAATTTATAGAAGTCAATTAAACTACAAACCTGTACGTCTTTGGAGTGTGGGAGGAAACCGTAGCACCCGGAGAAAACCCACATAGTCACGGGGAGAACGTACAAACTTCACAAAGACAGCATCCATAGTCAGGATCAAACCCGGGTCTGTGGTGCTGGTAGGCAGCAACTGTCCCAATGTGATTGTGTTTTGGTTAATTAATGTCACGTGCACCAAGATACAATGAGCAACTTAGTTTTACACACTATTCAAGAAATTCATAGCATGCATGAGTATGGAAGGCACCACAAAGGAGAACATAAAGACAGAACAGCATGTAGTGTTACTGTTATGGGCCTGTCCCACTTTTCAGGCGACTGGAACGGCGACTGTCGGAGTGGAACACACACACATACACAACGCTTCCTTCACCAGACCATTATGCAGGCGGAGGACAGGGCAAGCGGGGGCAGCGCTGTCTGAGTGAAATTCACACGGTGCAAAGCCAATGTGATACAGACACACACCGCGATGAGCAGGAAGGTTGGCGCTGTAATTAAGATGGTGAAAGCACAGTTTACGGGAAGGGTCATGTAAGTCCTTTAAAAGAGCGGGGTGAGGGGAGAAGGGGAGGAGAGGGGGGAGAAGGGGAAGAAGGGGGAGAAGGGTAAGAAGGAATGGAAACAACTTTTAAGAAGCCAGAGATACACAGCTGTGAAGCTCGGTGAACATTAACATTACTGCTTACGTTTTTTTCCCCCAAATGAGCCAATGAAATTCACCGGTCAGCACTGGCTACAACCAATGAGAACCTTCGACCTCCTGGCAACCCACTAGCACCTCCTGGCGACTCACCTATGGCACGATAATTACCGCTAATCTCCATGGCATCTTAATTCTGCTCGCCGCTAATTTTTCAACATGTTGAAAAATTAGCGGCGACCTTAATGAGGCCGCGGCTTGTTCCCAGAATGCGGGAACTCACGACCATGAAAGCGACTCCCTGGCAACTAGCCACGAACATGTGGCGAACCGCATAGTCTCCTGCAGTCGCCTAAAAAATCATCTAAGTGGGACAGGTCCATTACAGGGAAAGTGCAGAAGATAAAAAGTGCTCCTCAGGCTTGAGTGCTATCCAGGGTGCTCAACAGCAGTAGGCAGCCGCTGTCCATGGTGCTGGTCTTCAGCTCTTCTTTGGCCTGTCTATTGTTAACCAAGATCAGAGCAGCAAATGAGGGAGGAGTCTTCGTCCCAAGATATATAACATCATGATGGCTGTAGATAAGTGGAATAGTCAGTCATTTTTGCAAGGGTAGCGGAATCCAAAACTAAAGGGCATAGATTTAAGATGAGAGGGAAAAGATTTAAAGGCTAACTTTTCCACACAGGGTGTGGTGGAAATGTAGAACAAGCTGCAGAAGTGGCAGAGGTGAGTATGATAAAAATGTTTGAAATACTCTTGGATAGGCAAATAGATAGAAAAGTTCAGGGGATATGGGACGTGCAGGTATGTGTGAATAGCTCAGATAGCTCAGCATGATGGCACATAGTGGCACAGTGGTAGAGTTGCAGCCTTGCAGCCTTGCAGTGCCAGGAACCCGGGTTCAATCCTGACTATGGGAGCTGTCTGTACAGAGTTTTTGTACGTTCCCCCTGTGACCACGTGGGTTTTCTCTGGGTGCTCTGGTTTCCTCCCACACTCCAAAGGTTAATTGTGCAGGTTAATTCACTTCAGTAAATTGTAGGGTGTGAAATAGTGGCGGTGTGCACGCGATCGCTGGTCGCACGTTGACCGCATGGACCCGGTGGGTCAACTGGAATGACAACACAAGATTCATTAGAATTTATAACCTCATGGAAAACGATATACAGGCTTAGAGTCGCATTTCACTAAATGTTTATGAGGAAGGTAGTATTGGACTGAGAGCTTAAATCTTTTTTTTTAAATTACTCGTCTTCTCATTTCGAAATTCAGCGAAATGGCAGCAAAGAATCCGGATTAATTTGAAACTCTTTATAAGGCAGGAAAATAATTATAGCAATCTGCCTAATTGTGAGTTTGTCCTTCACAGCTATTGTTAACTCACGCAACAACCAATGCATCAGTTGGAGAACGGATCATACCTCTTTTTGTGTTCACAAAGCACCATTTAACAGGAAAAAATTACACTCTGTGCGCTGCCAATATTTATGTTTAATTAAATGTTGGCAGCCCCATTTCATGTTATTGTCATGGATTTATGAAACTGTACCTGCACAAAATATATAGTATTTATTTACATAGCACAAAAATAAGTTATTTAATCTAACTGCACCGTTCTTAAAATGGCACACAAAATAAGCTTCCTCCCACCCTTCCTTACAGAAGGTTAGATGGATGAGAGGGGACTTCATTGAAACTTACTGAATAGTGAAAGGCCTGGATAAAGTGGATGGCGAGAGGATGGTTCTACTAGATGGAGAGTCCAGGACCAGAGGCCATAGTCTCTGAATAAAATGGAAGTACCTTTAGAAAGGAGATGAGGAGGAATTTCTTTAGTCGCCGCCACAGTCTGGGAGAAGACAGACTAGCGGAGAGTCCGTGCGGGAGTCGTATGACCCTACTTGGGCGGTAGGTCACGACAACCTGCCATTGGACCCAAGACAGCACCTTACGGAGGTGTGGTCCGATGGTGGAAGCCCCAGTGAGTTCGCAGGGCCTGGGGAAGTCGGCTTGTCTGCTGCAGATTGCAGGGACGGTCGCATAGAGCGGTTGGAGCTCTTAGTGGAGCAACTCCTCCAGCGGGGCCGGGAACGGGAAGAGCGGGACTCGTGGGCATCCACTAGCCATGCGAGGAGCCCACTCAGCATCTCATCGTCTCCAGCCAGAAGCGTTAGCAATTGCCCAGCTGCTGTGTTTGAAGACGACCCGGGACAGCCAGTGACCACTGAGCCAGAGCATGAGGAGGATGTGCTGGATGTGGTGGGTAAGTTTGCCGCTACTACACAGACAGGTGAACCTCTGCACCACAAATTGGCGGGCACCATTGATTACCTGACTACGCACCAACTTCAGAGTCAGGTTCTCAATGATACCTTGGAGAAAATAAAACCGCCCGAGAACAGCATCAACCTCAGTGTGCCCTTGGTTAATGCCCAGATCTGGGGACACTTGGGTACGGCCACCAGGATGCAGGATGTCCGCCTCCAGCAAATCTTAAAGGTTCTCTCCACGGGCATAACGCCGTTTGCTAGGATCCTGGACGGGGATAATGTGTCCAGTGAACAGCAAGATGCACTGGCACTCCTATGCAACGCCCAGTATGAGATAAACTGCCTGTGTAAGAGCTCCATAAAGCCCACACTCAACCCCAAATTTGCGGGGTTGTGCCGACCATCAACCGCTCCACCGCCGCATCAGTTGTTTGGAGACCTGTCCAAACAGGTGAAGGAACTGGACGAGGAGTCCAAAACAGCTGGCCTCATGAAACCTCCGACGGCCAGACTTCACCCATACCACCGGCAACAGCCAAACACAACCTGGAAACCACGACTGCAGGACAGGACACAAAGGTCCTACCTACCTCCACTTCCGCAAACACAACGACCATTTTTAGGGCAAGGCCAACAGCGGCCTGCATGGAAGATGCAGCCGCCACCCCGTCAACCTCCACAACGTCCAACCAAAACACCGTACGTACGGAACCGCCGCTAACCATGGAGGTAAGGGGGCCTGGTTCCTCTCACGCCGTAGCATCCCCTCCTGCACAAATTGGTGGGTGATTGTGGCTTTTTTGGACATATGGAAAACTGTCACCACAGATGAGTTTATTTTACAAATTGTTCAAGGGTATGTTATAGAATTTATTGGAGGTATAAATCCCCCTACCCAGCATTCGCCTCATAGGAAGTTTACTCTATCCCAAAAAGAGGTGGAGGCAGGACATGCTGAAATTATACGGCTAGCAGCAAAAGGGGTAATTGGCAAAACCAAGCATGAACCTATTGAGTTTGTGTCCAACATCTTCACCAGAATTAAAAAAGATGGGAGATGTCGGATTATTATAGACTTAACTGAGCTGAACACTTTTGTACAATATACCCATTTCAAAATGCATACTTTTGAAACAGCCAAGCAGATGCTTTACCCAGGGTACTTTATGGCATGCATCGATTTGAAAGATGCATACTATACGGTGCCCATCTCTGAGGCTCACAGAAAATTCCTGAAGTTTGTCTGGAAGGGTCAATTATGGGAATACAAGGCATTGCCCAATGGAATCACCACAGCCCCTAGGCTGTTTACAAAATTGGTAAAACCTATATTGGCTCTTCTCCGACAACAAAATTATATAGTAATGGCATATTTGGATGATATCCTTATAATGGGTCAGACCCTCCAATTGGCAATTCAAGGAGGGTCTTTTCGAGAAGCTGGGGTTTGTAATCCATCCAGACAAATCAAAATTGCACCCAGTATGGGTTATGGATTATTTGGGGTTCACCCTAGACACCAATTTAATGAAGATTACCATCCCAACCAATAAAGCTACTGCTATAATAGAAGAGTGCCACAGTCTTACTTGCGCCAGGGTACCGACCATTCGGCAAACAGCTAAAGTTATAGGGAAATTGGTAGCTACATTCCCAGCTGCACAATTCGGACCACTACACTACCGAAATTTACAAAGAACAAAGATCACAGCATTAAAAACAAATGCTGGGCACTTTGATCGGCCAATTCGGTTACCACCAAAGGCTAGAAATGAGCTACAATGGTGGGTTGACAATATTCGAGAGTGTCACAGACCCATCATAGTAAGCAACCCTGACATTGTGCTACAAACTGACGCAAGTGCACAAGGCTGGGGAGCAACTGATACGATGTCCAGTTGTGGTGGCAGATGGAACTCTCATGAGTCTACATTCCTGGAGTCACACGGGATAAACTATATAGAAATGCTGGGGGCATTTCATAGACTGCGGGCTTACTGTACTAATTCACGAGATTTACATGTCCGCCTTCAAATAGATAATACTACAGTGGTGGCTTACATCAATCATATGGGTGGTATCAGGTCGCTATCTTGTGATGAATTGGCTAACACAATTTGGCACTGGTGCATTGAAAGGAATATTTGGATTACGGCGACCTATTTGCCTGGGAAGCTTAATATAGTGGCGGACACCAGGTCACGAGTATTCAATGACAACATCGAGTGGATGTTGAACCCCCAAATTTTTGGAGACATTATAGCTCACTATAGGACACCAGATATTGACCTATTTGCGTCCAGGCTGAACCATCAGATACCAACGTATGTGTCGTGGGAACCAGACCCTGGGGCAATAGCAATGGATGTGTTTTCTATCCATTGGGGGAAATGGTTTTGCTACGCATTTCCCCCATTCTGCCTCATCAGTCGGGTATTGCAGAAAATTAAACTAGACTCTGCAACTGGCATGTTGATCATTCCCAACTGGCCTACACAACCATGGTACCCGATGGTCGTTAAAATTTTAAAACAACCATGGATGGCGATTGGGAAACATCCCAAATTGATTACTCTCCCCATTACGGGGGTTAGTCATCCTTGCCATGGTCACTTAAACTTGTTGGCCTGCAGGTTCTGAAAAGACCACTCATCCAGGCGGGCATCTCATCACGAGCCATAGAACTTATCGCCGCATCATGCCGAGAATCAACTCGGAAACAGTACCTCACCCAAATCAGGAAGTGGGAGGCATTCTGTGCCCGGACCAACAAGACTTCCAACTCGGCAACGATACCTGATGTCCTGGAGTTTCTAGCTGGCCTCCATTTCGATGTTGGCCTCAGCTACAGTGCCATCAACAGCGCCAGGAGTGCGCTGTCCTCATACCTGGATATAGGTATCAGCTCCAACCACCTGGTGTCTAAACTAATGAGGGGAGTGTTCAACACCAACCCTCCGCGACCCAGATATACTGTAACGTGGGATGTGGGGATCGTGCTGACCCTACTGAGGAGCTGGGCTCCAATGAATGAGCTACCACTGAAACAGCTCACCCTCAAGGTGGTGATGCTTATGGCACTGACTACAGCCCAACGAGTCCAGACGTTACAAAAACTGCGACTGGACAGCATGGTGGCCACCCCTGGTCAAATAAATTTCTTTGTCCAAGGATTATTGAAGCAGCACAGGCCAGGGGCGCATGGGCTACAGTTGGAATTTCGGGCGTACCCTGTAGATGCCACTCTCTGCATAGTCACCCATCTCCACCACTACATCCGGGTTACAGGAGTTATCAGGAAAGGAACAGGGGCTCCTCATCAGCCACAACCTCCGCATGGGTGACTGTACAGACTATCGCCACGTGGCTCAGGGTGGTGCTGGATGCAGCAGGAGTTGCTACTAACATTTTTAAGTCTCATTCCACCAGGGCTGCATCCACATCAGCGGCGAGGGCCATGGAGGTGCCCATGGACCACATCCTCGCCACCGCGGGCTGGGCCAGTGAAGAAACCTTTCAACGGTTCTACAACAAGCCACTGGTCGCCCCTGCGACATTCGCAGAAGCTGTGCTGGCAACCGCTCAGTGAATGTCTGTCCCCGAATTAGGGGTTATTTGTTGTTTATTTGATTAATAAATTGTGCTGATTTTTCAGCCAGTTTCGACTGAACTCCATTAACAGCCTTCCTCCATCAGACTGGCGGCAGTGTGATAAGCATGGACGTTGTCCTGGGCGTGAAATCACAGAGCTTTGAAATCTTCACAAAGTCACTCACATGACTCCGAAGTAAAATAGTAAGATTAAACGAGAACTTACCAAGTTTGAAGGTTGATCTGTATTTTACGAGGAGTCGCGGTGAGGGATTTCGTGCCCACCGCTCCCACCCTCTATCATAAGGTCAACTAGGAAGTTTTACGTTCTTCATCTTACTATTTTTAGTCATGATGTGTTTCTGTGATTCCACACCGCTGCTTTGAAGGATGCCGCGCATGCGTGCTGGCGGGGTCTTCACAAAATCCCTCACCGCGACTCCTCGTAAAATACAGATCAACCTTCAAACTTGGTAAGTTCTCGTTTAATCTTACTAATAAACAGTAGCCTTAACAATATCTTCTGAACTTATACACTACAATGTGCTACAATGCTGAGAACAATATTCTGCACTCTGTACACAGCGAGACATTTGTCAGCGAATTTTGCCAACTGGCCCATTCCGGACTGCAAGAGTATGTGATAGTCACAAAATGTAACTCAGATGATCAGGCAGCATCACCGGAGAAAAATAATAGGTGGCGTTTTGGGTCGGAGCCCATCTTTACACTGAAGGTAGATGTGGTGGGGGTGGTAGGGGGGGGAATAAACTGGCGGTGAGAAAAGGCCAGAACAAATCAGGGCTGGCAACAGATGACCTAAGGAACCCATAATGGCCCATTGTTGCTTGTGGAAGGTGTGATGACAGTGATGCGAACAGTGGAACTATCAGGATGACTAGGGTGGGGGAGGGGGGAGAGAAGGTTAGGTGAGGGAATGCAGAAGTTACTTGAAATTAGAGCAATCCACGTTCACACCTCTGGGTTGTAAGCTGCCCAAGCAAAATATGAGGTTCTGTTCCTCCAATTTGCATGTGGCCTCACTATGACAATGCAGGAGGCCCAGGACAGAAAGGTCTGTGTGGGAATGGGATGAGGAGTTAAAATTATTTTGCAACCAGGAGATCATGTCGGCCAAGGTGTAAGCGTCAGTGAAAGTGAGGCAGAGTTTTATTTGCATCTCCTGCAACCTCATATAGTGTGTTCGGTGCCAGTGTTGGAAAAACAGCCAGAAAATAGAAATGTTAGAAACAAAGTGTTGGAGTAACTCAGCGGGTCAGGCAACATCTCTGGAGAGAAAGGATTGGTGACATTTCGGGTCGGGACCATTCTTAAGACTCAACAGACATAAATAAGACACACAATAAACAGGAAAGGACAAAAAACACATAATACTTCAAACATTGTAAGTAAATAAAAGAGACAGTGAAACAATGAATGTCCTTTGTTCCCGATATGAACGGAAACCTGGGTTACAACAGATTCCATTTGCTATAACACAAATACTGTATGTTATAAAGAGATCCATAATTATGAGTCTAGGCTGTATTAGTTGGACCATGCTAACAGAACTACGCAGTCTTGCTCGGAATCGTATAAGCCACTTTGGACTGGACAGATTATATCTGCTTACATGGATTGGGAAGTCTCAGTGATGCCCCACCTACATTGATATGTCCCTCAGTTCCAAGCTCCAATAAACATTGTCTATCACATAGATCTGGTCGGTCAGCATACGTGGAGGAAATGGACAAGTAAGAAAACCAATGGGATTTGAAGTCTGGCTAACCCATTAGATTGTTCAATCCTGATTCATTTTAAGAGTGGCCAAACAGGCAATGAATGAAGGAAATGCAAGAAGGGTTTACTTTGGGCTTCTTCGATAGGACTTTGGTTAGTCCGCATTGCAGTTTGCAATTACAGGAAATGGGTGCACAGTGGCGCAGCAGTAAAGCTGATGTGTGTGGGATCGTGTTAGTGTGCGGAGATCGCTGGTCGTTGCGGACTTGGTGGGCCAAAGGGCCTGGTTCTGAAAGATGTGGATGCTTAGAAAGGGTGTTTAGGAAGTGTTAAAGATAGCGGAGTCAGGGCATATGAGGAAAAAGCAGCAACAGGATACTGAATGTGGATGATCGGCCAAGATCACAGTGAATGGCGGTGCTGGCTCGAAGGGCCAAATGGCCTACTCCTGCACCTATTGTCTATTGTCTATTGTTTACCAGCATGTTGCCTGGATTAGAGAGAGAGGTTGGATACTTGGATTATTTTCTCTGGAATGTCAGAGGAGACTTGATAGAGGTATATAAAATTATGAGGGTAGACAATCAAATCCATTTTCTCAGTGTGGAAATGTCCAACACTAGAAGGCATAGTTATAAAATGAGAGGGGGAATGTTTAATGGAGATGTGTGGGGCAGATTTTTCACACAGAGGATAGTGGGGACCTGGAACACATTGCCATGGTTGGTGGTGAAGGCAGATACAATAGTAGTGTTTCAGAGTCTTTTAGGTAGGCACATGGAGGTACAGGGAACAGTGGGATATGGATCACATACAGGCAGATGAAATGTTTAACTTGGCATCATGTTTGGCACAAACACTATGGGCCTAAGGGCCCATTCCTGTACTGTACTATGTTCTATATTCAATGCACCCAACACAAAATGTCACCTCCCCATGTCCTCCATAGATGCTACCTGACCATCTGGGTTCCACCAGCACTTTGTGTTTTGCCCAATGAAAGGTAGAAAGTATGGATAGAGGATAAAGGACATATGCGTACAATGTTTGTACCAAATAAAGTAAATCATGGTTAAATTGTAGACTTTAGACTCGAGAGATTGAGTCCATGATGACCAGCGATCGCACCGTACACTAGCACTATCCTACACATTATGGATAATTTACAGAAGCCAATTAACCTACAAACCTCTATATCTTTGGAGTGCATGACGGAAACCGGAGCACCCGGAGGAAACCCACGTGGTCCCAGGGAGAATGTACAAACTCCGTACAGGCAGCACCCGTAGTTAGGATCACACCCGGGTGTCCGCCACTGTAAGGCAGCAACTCTACCTCTGCGCCACTGTGCCACACCAAATTATGTGATGGATGACGTTTATTGGAGATAGTGACCGAGGTACATTTCAATGTATGTGGGGCATCACTGAGATTTTGAGAGACACAAAATAAATGTAAGTTCTTTTAACTTATTTGGAGAATTGTCTCCTGATAACGGACCACATGCCGAGCACAATATTGGCAGAAGAGAGGATTATGCAATGCCGTGTAAATGCATTTCTATTCTCCATGTCTCTGAGTTCCCCCTCAGTGAGTTTGACAGCATTTGACAATTTATGTTCGGTTTTCTGCCGTGTTCCACTCCCACAGAAAGCTGGCTTGAAACTCTCTCGATTGATTTCATTTGATACCTTTGGTCAGATTGGAAGTTTTAATCCTGGCATTCTAAATCGGAAATAAACTCAGCAAAAACTACAGTGATTTGCATGATAATGCGCAATTAATAAACAAAAAATAATATTTGTTCTCCCAGTCGTTTAAATGCTCATCAGAAAGAAATTCACTTTATTCCATTATTCCACTGGGAACAAAGATACCCTTACAGCAGAAATGGTCAGTTCTGAGACACAACCCATTTCAGTTTCTGTCAGATCCATTCAGTTCTGCTGTGATGTTAAGCATCTGTAAATTAAATCAGTTCTTCCCTCCACAGAAGGCTATGGTATGCTTTCCTTCATTGATCAGGGCATTCAGTATAAGAGGTGTGCGGGAAGGAACTGCAGATGCTGGTTTACACCAAAGGTAGAAGCAAAATGCTGGAGTAACTCAACGGGACAGCTAGCATCTCTAGAGAGAAGGAACGTGTGACGTTTTGGTTTGAGACCCTTCTTTAGACTGGGTCATCTTCAGTCTGAAGAAGGGTCTCGACCCAAAACATCACCCATTCTTTCTATACAGAGTGCTGCCTGTCCCACTGAGTTACTCCAGCATTTTGTGTCTACATTCAATATAAGAGTCAGGAAATCAATTTGCAGCTCTATAAGGCAGAGCTTACAGCTCAGGCAACATTTGGAAACTTGTTTGCAGTTCTGGTCGCCCCATTAAATGAAGGACGTGGAGGCTTTAGAGAGGGTGCAGAAGAGGTTTAGCACAATGCTGCCTGGATTAGGAGGTACTAGCTACAAGGAGAGGTTGTACAGTCTTGTATTGTTTTCCCTGGAGTGCCAGAGGTTGAGGGGAGAGCTAATAAAAGTATATAAAATTACGAGATGCATAGATTGGGAGGACAGTCGGAACCCTTTTGGACTGTGGTTGGAAACCAGAGCATCCAGAGAAAACCCACGTGGTCACCGGAAAAAAAAAAACAAACTCCATACGGGCAGCACCTGTGCTCAGGTTTGAACCTGGATCTCTGACGCTGTAAGGCAACACCTCTACCGCTGCACCACTGTGCCGCCATTTTGATAAGGAGAAAATACCAGTGAACTATAAAGCCAGAGGAAGAGATATAATTTGAAGGGCACAGAGGGGGGGGAACAGGGAGATAGACAGAAGGGGACAGGATATAGGTAAAGCGAGAGGAGTGGGGGAGGAATATAGGACGTGAAGTAACTAGATGGTAATTTATGGCAATCATAGTTACTGTTAATGATATGAGATTTATTTAAATACATTGTTTGTTAGAGTGGGATTTGAGCACCTGTTCTCTGTATCACGAGTCGAGACCAGTGGATATTAACTCAGTAATGTAAAACATTATGCATCCCGCGAACAGGCCCTTCAGGCAACTAATCCATGCAGAGCTGCTCACTGTTGACACCCCACCTCCTCAATTGCACTTTATTTCATCCTATTAACATATCCTTCTGTTCCTTTTTTGTCTCGTGGGTTTTTTGCCAGTTTTGCCTCTAACATAATTGTGATTATTTGCCTCAGAAAGACCCTGCGAGAGTGAGTTAAATATTCTGAATATTACCGAGCTTAAGAATTTCAAAGGCGACCCAGTGTTGCAGTGGTGGAGTTGCTGTCTCACAGCGCCAGAGACCCGGATTCGATCCTGTCCGCTGGTGCTGTCGGTATGGCGTTTGTACGTTCTCCCTGAGACCGCCATGAGGTTTCTCCAGGTGACCTTTTGCTGACCTCAGGCTATTGTTCTGCTGACCTTTTGGCCCATCAATACGGTGGAGCAGCAGAAGAGTTGCTGCCTCACAGCGCCAGAGACCCGGGTTCGATCCTGATCATGGGTGCTGTCTGAATGTAGTTTGTGTGCTCTCACTGTGACCACGTGGGGTTTCTCCGGGTGCTCCGGTTTCACCCTCCTTCCCAAAGACATAATTTGCTTCTGTTAATTGTCTCTAGTCTGTAGGATGGAATTGGTGTATGGGGATCGCTGGTCGGATCGGACTCGGCAGGCCAAATAATCTATTTCCATGCTGCATCTCTAAAACTCAATACTAAAACTAAATTGCCTCCTGATTTATCTGGGATTCAATCTTCTATTTATGACACCAGCTTTAGATTCCACCAAATCAGTATGATTTTCTCTATATCTATTTTTTCATACACTTTTCCCATTGTAATTAGGTCATTTCTAAACAATCTTTTTTCTAATGAAAGAAGCCAAACTGTTGATATTTTTATTATCCTTGTTCACACATCTTCTTTCAAAAAACAATATTCAAATACCACAGATGAAAGCACAAAAACTGAAGTTGTCTGAAAATACTCTTTGGGCCCTGGTTGTAAAGGAACAGGACACGGTTCAGTGAAAAATCTTTGAAGGTTTTTCTTTACCAAGACAGGCATTGTATGATTAATTTGAACAATGTAAAAACAAAACGGGTCAAGCAATATCTCTGGATTCTGGTAAATGTTTACCCTTTGATAATTATCACTGAAAATCACAAATTTCCCGACTTTCACAGCGGGATCTTGCTGTGCATACAATTAGCTGCCACATTTCAAGTTTGAGTTTAGTTTATTGTCACGTTTACCGAGGTACAGTGAAAAGCTTTTGTTGTGTGCTAATCAGTCAGCAGAAAGACCATACATGATTACTATCCAGCTGTCCACACTGTACAGATACAGGATAAAGGGAATAATGTGAATAATGTTTAGTGCAAGATAATGTCTGATCAAAGATAGTCTGAGAGTCTCCAATGAGGTAGATAATAACACAGGGCTGCTCACTAGTTGTTGGTGCGATGGTTCAGTTCTTAAATTACAACAGTGACCATACTTCAAAAAAAGAATGCTTTGTAAAATCAAGAGGTTATGTAAGACCTTGAATATATGGAAGGCTGTTTCTCTGTTAATTAACGCTCAGAGCCACAAGAGGATTTTGGAATCAGATGGGCTTGGAGATATAAGGTTAATGAGAGTGTACAATGGGCGAGGATACCATTTACTCCTTTAGGTGCAATTGAAATGACTCACCAGACTTGCTTCTCCTACAAGGTACAAGGTACAGAAGTGTGAAAATGCAAGGACAATTTCTTCTCAGCTGATATCAGGCAACTTAACAAGGGAGCAGTCCTGAGCTACTATCTACCTCATTGGAGACCCACGGACTACCTTTGATCGGACTTTACTGGACTTCATCTTGCACTAAACGTTATTCACGTTATTCCCTGTATCTTGTATCTGTACACTGTGGATGGTTTGATTGTAATCATGTACTGTTTTTCCACTGGCTGGTTAGCTTGCAACAAAACATGTTCACAGTACCTTGGAAATACACTAAACTCAAACTCAAAAAAACTAAACTCACGTTTGATGCGAATGGAAGTCAGATGGAGCAATTAATATTTTTTTAATTAAGCATTCACAAACAGCTAGAAAGTGTTTGCATATGATGCGTTTGGGTATGCTCTGTGAACCTCGAGAAAGCCTTGATGTATCCAAGCATAAACCTTCATAGTGTGCAGGAGAACTTAAGTTCCAAAGTTCTGCTCAGGATATCAATGGACATTATCCACAGCAATGCATAATTGAGTTATCTAGTTATCCTAGAAATAATGTAATGTGTAGGAAGGAGCTGCAGATGTTGGTTATTCCGAAGATAGACAAAAAGTGCGGGTCAGGTAGCATCTCCGGAAAAAAAGGATGGGTGATGCTCTGTCCGTCTTGATCTATGTAATCTCCTGGTTTCCAAACATTTTATCTCCCCTTCCCATTCCCACACAGAAATTTCTGTCCTGGGACTTCTCCACTTTCAGTGTGAGGCCACATGCATCTTATATATCACTTGAGCAGCTTACTACCCAGCAGTATAATTATTGATTTATCTAATTTTAAGTAACCCTTGCATTCCATCTCTCCCCTTCCTCCACCCTAGTCATCCTTACAGTTCCATTGTTTACATCATTTTATCCCTTTGTTTTCATCTCTTCCCCAGCCAACAATGGTACATTCTGGGCTCCACATTTCTTTGGTTGTCTGTTGCCAGCCCTGCTTTGTTCTGGCCTTTTCTTACTTCCAGTGCCCTCCCCTCCACATTCAGTGAGAAGAAGGGTCCCATCCTGAAATGTCACCCATTCTTTTTCTCCAGAGATAATGTAATGCAATGCCAATAGATAGTGAAGTAAGGGAAAGGTTTTGGGACGATCTGTCGAAATATCAGATGGGCACGTAAGAAGAGAAAGCACAAGGAGATTATTCAGCATTCAGGGGTGGCACAGCGGCGCAGCAGTATCGTTGCTGCCTTACAGCGCCAGAGACCTGCGTTCGATCTTGACTACGGGTGCTGTCTCTACGGCGTTTGTACATTCTCCCTTTGACTGCATTGGATTTTTTCTGGGTGCTCCAGTTCCTCGCACACTCCAAAGAAGTATGAGTTTGTAGGTTGCATGGCCTTGCTAAAATAGCAAATTGCCCCTAGTGTGTAGGATAGTGCTAGTATACAGGGATCACTGGTCGGCGCGGTTTTGATGAGCCGAAGGGCCTGTTTCCGCATTGCAACTCTAAAGTCTAAAGTCTAAAGTCGCAAGTCTAAACATATTACTCTTACCCTCAAGATCATGGCTAATCCTTAACCTATATTTTTAGCAATAGCAGGAAGTTTGTGGATTAGTTTAGTTTAGAGATACAACGTGGGATTAGGACCTCTGGGAGACCAAGGCCACACCGACGATTGAACACCCATTCACCCGAGTTCTATGTAATCTTACTTTCTCGTCCACTCCCTACACATTGTGGGCCATTTACAGGGGCCATTTTTCCTACAAACCTGAACGTCTTTGCGATGTGGGAGGCAACTGGAGCAGCAGGAGGAAACTCACGTGGTCACAGGGAGAACATGCTAATTCCACACTGACAGCACCTGAGGTCAGGATCGAACCCAGGTTTCTGGCGCGGTGACAATGCAACTCTGCCAACTGAGCCACTATTTGAGTTCTCTGGAGGTCCATGTGACGTATTCATCACAGGCTTGGCAACCTTCTAAAAACTACAGTTAAATGTGGAGCACTTCAACTCTGCGTCATCACTCTGCCAACATACCATCAGCAAATGTTCTCCATCTGAAACATGTCATACATCTCATCTCAGTTGGATTTCCAAAGCTTTTTAAGAGCTAAATTTTCTCTGTTTTGCACAAACAATTTTGACCATTGCGGAGTCATTTAAGTAAACTTTTCAGGTCTGTTATCTTCAAAGTCGTAATCATTTGTTCAACTTTATATCCTTACTCTCTCGTCAACGTTATGTTCTTCAACTCAGGTACATAGTCACCTTAAGTTATGCTTACTACTGTCTGGCTAAGGATCATTGGGCTGCACAGCATAGTGTGGCAAGTCTTGCTCAACCACTGCAGATCCAGGAAAGCCGCCTGTAGAGAGAGCCGCTGAGCCCAGCCCCTGCTCACCCCCGAGGTGCAGAGAACAGGAGAGTGGAGGGTGGGGAGAATTGGCGACGGTGAACGCAAGAACAAAGTGCCGGTAAGAGAAACCAGGGTCTAATCTTCCGCACCCTCAAGATCGGCTGTAGGAGGCACCCCTGGAGCTCAAAGGCCGAATGGTGGCCTGGCGAGGAGAGGGCCGACGGTTCGCCAGATGGAGGCGATGGCTGCAATGTGCCTTCACGGCCAGCTGCAGCTTGGACTTTCAAAATGGCGCCAAAACCTAGCGCCACTTGTACATGGTCTCAGTGGGCTATTTCTATACACTTTGAACTTAATCAGGGATTGCATTTATATACAGTAATAATATACTGAACTGTATGCAAACAAAAAATAATTGTACCTCGGTACATGTGATAATAAAGATCCACTGAACCTTGTTTTATTTCACAGGAATCCTGTTTCGTAGCTTGATAGTTTTCATTATTTTCTCCAAACTATCAGCAGTAAAGAGTTCAAACACCGACCTGCACTGCTCCTGTAATAGACACAATGTGCTAGAGTAACTCAGCGGGTCAGGCAGCATCTCTAGAGAAAAAGTAGGTCTGAAGAAGGGTCTCGAACCAAAGCATCACGCATCCTTTTTCTCTAGAGATGCAGCCTGACCCATTGAGTTACTCCAGCACTTTGTGACTATCTTGGGTATAAACCCGCTTCTGCCTGCACATTTCTCTGCTCCTGGAAGGTTCCAGTGAACCTCATCATTAGGCTATTTTATTCTCTTTTCATTGTTTATTTGGCATTGCCGTGTAATGGAAAGATGTGTCATTGAAAAGAACTTTCAGATAACAGGCAGGAAGTTTTGAGACTTCAATGGACATTGATTTCCACTGATAGTTTTAGATGATTGGTACATTTACAGAACAAAAACCTTTGAGTTTCATTGTGCTGTTGGCTTGTACTCAGCAGCTTAGGATCGTGCGTAGTTGCCTTCCACTAAGCTCTGGACAATCCAATCCAGCACTGAAACAAGGAAATGCTCAGTCATTCTGCTGAGGACAAGGATGGATTTTGATTTTCCTGGCATAATAGGGAGGGAGAGGGTCATAGAGTATATGTTCACCAGAGATGCTGCCTGACTGCTAAGTTACTCCAGAACGTTGTATTGTTTTAAGTTACGTGTTTTGCTGGAGTTACTGCTGAAGTGATTTACAACTGCTTTCATTCGATCCATGAAATTGGAATGGCCCTTAGGTCAGCAAGGATATCTTTCTTCCTCATCTAAATTTGTGCCTTGTTGCATCTCCTCAGGAAACTGTACCTTCAACAGGAAAGAGATTCCTTGAACAAACACACACAAAGTGCTGGAGTAACTCAGTGGGTTACAAACAGGATGACAATCTTCAGAAGGACTTTCACATGAGAACTTGACCCATTGAATGATCATTTTAGATGACATTATTCCTGCACTTGAGTAAACATTAGCCTTGATTTTAGCCACACAAAAAGATATAAAGTGATGGAGTAACTCAGCAGGCCAGGCAACATCTCTGGAGAACATGGATAGGTGACGTTTCAGATCGGGACTCTTCCTCAGACTGATTGTACAGTGTGTTTTGGTAGTTTAGGAACTGAAGCAGTCAGAAGAAGGGCCCCGGTTTAAAAATTCACCTATCCATGTTCTCCAGGGATGCTGCCTGACCTGCTGAGTTTACTTCAGCACTTTGCATCTATAGTCTAAGTATCTAGTCTTATCTTGGCCAGTTGTCCTGGCCGCAGAGAGCATATTTCACTGAGATTATGACCTTCCAGCAGCACTTTATGTCTGCAGAAGGGTCCCGACCTGAAAAGTCACCTATCCATGTGCTCCAGGGATGCTGTCTGGCCTGCTGAGTTAACCAGCATTTGATGTCTTTCCTTGCTCAACCCTTGGTTCCTGGTTTCTACTTTCAGAACTTGATGTCCATTTCTGAGTGTGTCCATAGGAACTGCCTATGTATATCAGAGTGTTGGACATTAGACTTTAGAGATGCAGCGTGGAAACAGGCCCTTCGGCCCACTGAGTGCATGCCGACCAGCAACCACCCCTCACACCAGCACCATCCTACACAGAATGAGGATCTTCTTCAAATCCTCCTTTGGATTCCTAGGTCTTCCCTTAAATGTTTTTGTCACCATAAATTGCACACAAATTAACATTTTGTATAAATGTGTCCATTTAAATTCCATTTGCGTGGGATTAAAAGGATTCATCACCCAAAAAACAAGGCAGCCTCAATTTCCTTGAAACAGATTGAAATATGAATTCTTCGTCCAATACTTGATCTTCAGATGAAGGCTGGCTTACAAGAAATAAATGAAATGGAATAAATGAAAAGAACCAGAGATAAGCAGATTGCACCGAACTAATGATTAGTTGCATTAATGTAAAACAGAATTTCACTGTCTGTCACAAGGAAATACAGACGCTGGAATGTTGAGAAAAACTGAAAGTGTTGGAGTAACTCAATAGGTTAGGCAGCATCCCTGGATTGAATGGGTAGGTGACATTTCAGGTCAGGACCTTTCTTCACACTCATGTTACTGATCAGGACCCTTCTTCAGACCATGAAGAAGGGTCCTGACCCCAAATTTCTCCTTTCCATTCCCTCCGGTGATACTGCCTGACCTGCAGAGTTACTCCAGTGCTTTGTGTTTCACTGGCTGTTATGGTTGATTACCATATAGATGTATTTTTGAATAACCCTAATTATAAGGAGTGAATCAGCTTGCAATGGAGAGTTATTTATTTGGACATGATCTACAATTGCTGTGATATTCGCCACTTTGGCAAAAGTCTTAAGTGGAGCTGACAGCACAGCTACCAAATAGGGCTGGAACTGAAGCAAATAAGGTGGTACTGAACTGTTCTCATCCCTGCAGTCATCCCTGTTTTTGCAACCTGGCAGCTTGTTAAACAGTAAAACATGCCAAACATCACCCAGCCACAACTGTTACATTGAAAGTCATAGTCATAGAGTCATACAGCATGAATCAAGGCTATTCAGCCCAACATGCCCATGCCGACCAAGGTGCCCCATCTACACTAGTCCCATCTGCCCACAATTGGCCCTTATCCCACTGAACCTTTCCAAGCCATGTACCTGTACAAATGTGTTTTAAATGTTGTTATCGTATCTGCCTCAACTACCTCCTACGATAGCTCGTTCCTTATACACGCCCTCTCTGTTAAAGTTTGCCCCTCATGTACGTATTAAATCACTCCCATCTCACCTTACATTTTTAGTTTAGTTCGGAGATTCAGTGCGGATATAGGCCCTTCGGCCCACAGAATCCACGCCGATCAACGATCCCCATAGACTAGCACTATCCTACACACTAGGGACAATTCCCAATCTTTCTCCAAGCCAATTAACCTACAAATCTGTACAATGTTGGAGTGTGAGAGGCAACCAGAGCACCTGGAGAAAACCCATGCAGTCACAGGGAGAACGCACAAACTCCATGTCGACAACAACCATAGTCAGGTTCGAACTCGGGTAATTTGGGGCTGTAAGGCAGCAAATCTACCGCTGCGCCACCATGCCGCTCCTAATCTCTGGTTCTTGATTCCCTTACTCTGACACTCTGCATTCACCCTATCTATTCATTAGTGAGCTTGCTCCAAGGTAGTCTTTCTATAAATCTGGCAGTAAACAGTTAGGAACATGTTCCCTCATTAGTCAAGTTCAGGTGCAAATGCTAAATGTTACTTTAACTCTGTTTAAAATGATGCATTACAGTCTGAACAAAAATAGCCCACACAGTTTTGCAGAAGAGGTTTAGCAGAATGATGTCTGTATTAACTGATATTAGCTGCAGGGAGGGGTTGGGCAGATTTCGATTGCTTTTTCTGGAATGCTGGAGGTTGAGGGGAGACCTGATAGAAATATATAAAGTCATGAGAGGCATAGATAGGATAGACAGTCTGAACCTCTTGCCCTGGAATACTAGAGGGCATAGCTTTCAGATGAGAAAAACAAAGTTTAAAGGAAATGTGTGGGATAACCTTTTTACATGGAGGGTGATGAGTACTTGGAATATTTTGCTGGGGGTGGTGGTTGAGGCAGATATCATAGTGGTGTTTAAGAGTCTTTTGGATAGGCACACTGATATGCTGAATATGGAATGATATGGATTATATGCAGGAAGATATGACTGTTGCATTTAAGAAACTTTTGGATGGGCACATGGATATGCAGAATATGGCAGGATATGGGTTATGTACAGATAGATAAAAGTTGGTCTTGTCATCATCAGCATAGAAATTGTGGGCCAAAGGGCCTGGTTGTGTGCTCGGCTGCTCTATGTTCTGTGTTTATCAAATTAATAGAATTGATCCTCAACAGAACATAATCAGGAAATATATAGTATTGCTATGTGGGAAGAAAGCAGAGCATGTGAAGGAAACCCATGCAGTCACAGGTTGATCATGCAAACACCACACAGACAGAACCTGAGGTCAGGAACAAACCCAGGTCTCCAATGCTGTAAGGCAACAACTCTACCAGCTGTGCCACATAGTTGTTGTGGATCAGCAAGTAAATCTGTGATGAACATTTTAGTCACTAAAATATAAGACAGTAACGGACATGTTGATCTAATTTTCATTTTGTGCAAACAAAACGTATTCGTTGTTACTGGGTTCTGTAGAATTAATCATTGATTCATATGGTAAAACCTGCATTAAGCTCTGGAAAGTCTTACATTTGTATATTGTTTCCCAGGTATCATTCATCTGCATGTTTGACTTCTCTAATTAACATCTGGGTCATCTTTGAGAGGCACCTATTCTCATTAAATTTCCCTCCAGCTACATTCCAGTGAGGGCAACAAATTTACTTCTCTTTTAAAATCCAAAATCTTCGGTGGCGCAGCATGGAGTTACTGCCTTACAGCACCAGAGACCCAGGTCCAACCCTGACTATAGGTGCCGTCTGTACAAAGTTTGTTTGTTCTACTCATGACTGCATGGGTTTTCCCCGGGTACTCTGGTTTTCTCCCACACGCCAAAGACATGCGGGTTTGTAGGTTAATTAGCTTTGGTAAAACATTGTAAATTGTAGTGTGTAGGATAGCGCAAGTGTATGGGGTAAATTAAACTAATCTCCCTCTTGGGAGTTTTGCATTTTAACAAAAACTGTAAATAACATTTATTCATGTTTAACGGTGAATATAATAAAGAGGGAGGATGGATCACAGTTGTCTGTTAGGTTTGACAGTCCCAGCTCGCTTTGGGATAGACCTTTACTAAAACGCTGTGATAAGTGTAAATATTTGGGAGTATGTCTTTCATCAGTGCAGTTTGGGTACAAAAGCTAACTGCATCATTATTTCTAAGTCTGTGTGAAAAGGATGTGTTATACTATGAATAAAAAGAGCTTGCATTAGTTTATGATGTGAATATCATTGAACCTGAAAAAAAAATCAAGAAAATCTCAATTCACGCAGACCAAATAACTGCAACTGCAAGGACCATTTTAGATTGATTTCATTGAATGTAGTTTCTGAGACCAAATGCAAATCAAATATATTATGGAGCAAAAAAAAAATTTCTATCACACCTTTCATGACTTCATTGTATCGCCAGGCATTTGAGAGCAACAAAGTATTTTCAGAATGCCATTATTGTTGTAATGTGTGGAAACAAAATTGCAATAGTTGCACAGCACGATCCCACAGACAAGAGTCAAGAGAGTTCTAATATCATATGTCCTTTTTTATAAACCAGCATCTGCAGTTCTGTATTTCTACATTTTGACTTCATGTCTGAATAAGGATCCCGATCTAAAACATCACCTATCCATGTTCTCCAGAGATGCTGCCTGACCCAGTGAGCTACATTACCCATTTCTTCTCTCCACAGATGCTGCCAGTCCCACTGAGTTATTCCAGCATTTTGTGTCTACCTTCAGTGTAAACCAGCATCTGCGGTTCCTACCTACGCCTTACTTCTCCTTGTTTTGCTACCAAAGCAGTCCTCAAAAACTACTTGATGAAACAATCCATTAGCCACTCAAACATTTGGCTCTTTCTGCATCAAATTCCCTTTTTATAATTCTTCCAATAATAAAAACACAGGGGGGAAGGGGAGCCAGTCAACCCCACGACAGAAGGGGGAGGAGTTGTACAGTTTGATAGCCACAGGGAAAAGGGATCTCCTGTGGTGTTCTGTGCTGTGTGAACATTCTGTACTGCAGATTCACAATCTAGATTAATTCTCACAGATTTGTGAACATAGTGGATATATTCTGTCAACTTCAGCCTTGGACATGTTAGTCATAGCCACAGCACGATACAGTGCGGAAACAGGCCTTTAGCCCAACTTGCCCACACCGGCCAACACGACCCAGCTACATGCGTCCCACTTGCCAGCATTTGGTCCATATCCCTCCAAATCTGTCCTATCCATGTACCTGTCTAACTGTTTCTTAAACATTGGGATAATCCCTGCCACAACTCCCTCACCTGGTAGCTTGTTTCATACATCCACCACCTGTTGTGTGAGAAAGTTACCCCTCAGATTCCTATTAAATCTTTTACTTTCACCTTAAACCTATGTCCTCTAGTCCTCAGTTCACCTACTCTGGCAGAAAGATGCTGTGCAAATAGCTGATCTATTCCTCGTTGATAGTGTTTATTTCCTCTGTTTCAGTCTGTTTGCTACCAAGTCTAGGAAGAAAGCTCATCCACCTTCTTGTTCCTTCAAAGGCAAACAATGTCATTGTTATTCATGCTCACATTTTATCTGAAGACCAAATATTTAAGTGTTTCTGCTCAATAAAAGCACATATTGTCATTTTTATGCCCAGATTATTTATTTATT
The DNA here is from genome assembly GCA_035221665.1 of Okamejei kenojei. NCBI lineage: Eukaryota > Metazoa > Chordata > Chondrichthyes > Rajiformes > Rajidae > Okamejei > Okamejei kenojei. The sequence goes on from CM069141.1 coordinate 51,330,214, forward strand.
ATTGTAATTTTTCAGACGACCTTCTTTGAGAGAGGGTCCTGCTTGAATAATAGTTATTGTCAGGTCTTAAGGTCTTCATGTGGAGAATAATTGCAGGAATTAAATGAATGTTTCTTTAAAGCCGGGCAAGTACAAAACCTTTCAATCTCACATTGAAGTAAACCTGACGTGAATTTCTGAGGCCACAAAATGCCAGTGTTGCAGTAACAAAAGTAGATTAACAGCAGATTCTAAGTTGATTGAGTAGTTTAGTGCTGCACAGTAGCATCGCTGGATGAGCTGCTGTCTCACAGCACCAGCCACACAATTCTAAGGTGAATCTTGAGTGCTCTCTGTGTGGAGTTTGCATGTTCTCCCTGTGATCACATGGGTCTCCCCTAGATGTTCTGTTTCCTCGCACATCCCAAAGACGTGCAGGTCTGAAGGTTAATTGGCTGTAAAATTGTCCCTAGTGTGTAGGGAGTAGATGAGAAAGTGGGATTATATAGAACTAGTGTGAACGAGTGATCGATGGTCGTCATGGACTCGGTGAGCCAAAGAGCCTGTTTTCCATGCTGGAATTTTAAAACTAATCGAAAATTTCAGTTTCATAGATGTATTTCTATTTTATAGAGAAATACATCTCAATAACCTGTCTATTAAGGAGTAGATCAGGTAAATGTATTTTACCTAGAGTCATTCCCTCTTCACCTTGAAGGACATTGCTTTGTGAAGAGGAAATGATTTAACAGGAACTTGAGGGGTAACTTTTTTACACAAAGGGTGGTGTGTGTATAGAAAGAGCTGCCGGAGGAGGTAGTTGGGGCATGTACAATCACAACTTTTTAGAAATGTTTGAACAGGTACATGGATAGGACAGGTTTAGAGGGATATGGGCCTAACGCAGGCAGGTGGGACTAGTGGAGATGGGGCACGTTGGTCGGCATGGGGAAGTTGGGCTGAAGGGCCTGTTTCTATGCTGTATGACTCTATGACTCTATGAAATGTATAGTTTGTGATGATCAGCAGCTGAGTGCAGGTACTGAGATGATTTTTCAAGATCAATATCACTGCCATACCACAAGCATATATGGGTCTATTCTACGCGTGATAGAGGCTCAAGAGGCTTACAAATGAGATTTGTAGTCTTGTTGGCATTGCATCACACAGGCAACTGACTCTCGGTCACTAACTCCTGGAACTCTTTCTAAATCAGTTGGCAGATGTCTTCAAATGTAAACTGCGTTCCAACAATTTGATTTGGACTGAGATTGTTGTTACAAAATGAAACTAATCAACGCCTGATTCCAGAGTGCTGTGGCCAAGTTCAATGGTGTTAAGGTTGAAGAGATTATCATATGGTCATTATTCATCCAGAAGAATATATGTCTCACTGTCACCTGCTTCACACTCTTTTTCACCCCACGGACCTACTTCCAGCTGTCACTGGCATCCCCATCAAACAACAGTCATAGTCATAGAGTCATACCTCACCACATGTGACAACAATAAACCTGAACCAAAAGCAAAACCAGTTTCCAGTGGTAGTGCAGACCAAACTGTGCGACACAAGGTGGCTGCTCCAATTGATCCAACTCAATGGTTGACTCCAGGGGCCACGTTAGTTTACTTTAGAAATACAGTGGTAACTGGCCCTTCAGCCCACCGAGACTGCCCCAACCAGTGATCCCGCACACTAGGACAATTTTACAATTATACCAAGCCACTTAACCTATAAACCTGTACATCTTTGGAGTGTTTAGAGGAAACCGGAGATCCTGGAGAAAATACAAGCATGTCATGGGAAAAATTTACAAACTCCATACATACAGCACCCATGGTCAGGATTGAACTTGGGTCCATGGCTCTGTAAGACATCACTTCTACCACTGTGCCACCATCACCCTTAAATATGTATTCACAAAGAATATAATTGCTTGATTGAAAATATGTACAAATGCTTAATTAGAATCATAAAGAGTCATAGTCATACAGTCTGGAAACAGGCTCTTCGGCCCAACTTGCCAGTGGCGGCCAACATGGTTCTTCTTTCTGTATTTCGCCTGTATCCTATCCATGTATCTGTCCAAATGGTTTTTTAAACATTGTGATTGTATCTGCCTCAGCTATTTCCTCTGGCAGCTCGTTCCACGATAAGTTCCATCCGTTGCGTAGAAATGTTGCCCGTCAGGTTCCTAATAACTACTCTGGATAAAAGACTTTGTACATTTACTCAATCTATTTCTCTTATGACTTTATATACCTCTATAAGATCACCCCTCATCCTCCTGCAGTTCAAGGAATAAAGTCCCAGCCTGCTCAGCCGTACAGCTCAGACCCTTGAGTCCTGGCAACATCCTCGTGAATCTTCCCTGTACTCTTTCCAGCTTAACATCTTGCCAAAAACATGGTGATCAATAGACCCTGGATGCCCATTGAAGAAAAGTGATGGTTGGTGAGGTGAATGCAGAAGCCACAAACTCTTCCAAGGATGGGACAAGTGGTGGCTACTGAGGTACAAAGTTGTTTGTGAGCTAGTCCAGTCCAACCACTTAAGCAGACCCTTCATGTGTTCTTGGTGCATGTATCTGAAGTACTCTATTCCACCTGTAAGCACCTTCTCCACTTGAAGCAGTCATGGGTCGGTGATGCCCAGGGATAGGGATGTTGCATTAATCCAAGGAAGCTTTCAGTTCAATCTTGAAAGCGTTCCGTTGTCCACCTGGTAGCTTTTTCTTCCATGGCAGAGCCTGGGACAGGGTCTGTTTCAGATGATGTGTGTTGAGCTTGTGAGTGTAATGATCGGCCCAACATGATACAGGTCCACTACCGATTTTCCGGTAACTTTCCGGTATTAAAGTTCATAAGTTTATGTTATAGGAGCAGAATTGGGACATTCGGCCCATCAAGTCTACTCCGCTATTCAATCATGGCTGATCTATGTTTCCCTCTCAATCCCATTCTCCTGCCTTCTCCCCATAACCCCTGACACCATTACTTATCAAGAATCTGTGAATCTCCTCCTTAAATATATCCATTAACATGGCCTCGACTGCCGCCTTTTGCAATAAATTCCACAGACTGACCATGCTCTGACTAAAGAAATTCCTCCTCATCTCCTTTCTAAAGGTATGTCCTTTTATTCTGCAGCTTTGGCCTTTGGTCCTAGACTCTCCCACTTGTGGAAACATCCTCTCCATATTCATTCTATCCAGGCGTTTCACTATTCGGTAAGTTTCAATGAGGTCCCCCCACTGGAAGGGAGTGCAGAACGGGCGGAATGACACTGGAGTCAATCAAAATACATTTGAGGGACATTGTGTCGTTGGCAGAAGGATGAGCATTTGACGGCACTGTGCCTGTACTCGCTCGAGTTTAGAAGAATGATGGGGGACCTCATTGAAACATGCCGAATAGTGAATGGCTTGGATAAAGTGGATGTGGGGAGGATGTTTTCACGAGTGTAAGAGTCTAGGACTAGAGGTCATAGCCTCAGAAGGACGTTCCTTTAGGAAGCAGGTGAGAAGGAATTTCTGTAGTCAGAGGGTGGTGAATCTGTGGAATTCTTTGCCACAGAAAGCAGTGGAGGCCAAGTCAATGGATATTTTTAAAGCAGAGATAGATATATTCTTGATTAGTCTGGGAGTCAGGGGTTATGGGGAGAAGGCAGGAGAATGGGGTGAGGAGGGAGAGATAGATCAGCCATTATTGAATGGCAGAGTAAACGTGATGGGCTGATTGGCCGAATTATGCTACTGTCACGTACGACTGGAGCCAGGATGTTTAGGTGCTAAAAAGCTCTGAAATAGGCAGGCACAAAGGCACAATAAAATTACAAAAAAGGCACGAAAAAGGCACCTATTGACAAAAAAAGACATAAAAAGGCATGTATTTCTACCCCCAAAATATGGTTAAAAATGATAATATAAAGGTTTTCTACATTAAATGACACATAATTGCATATAGTTCCACATAATTACAAGCATTTTTTTCAAATTATCTGGCGGTACATTATGTCGCCTCATTTGCTTCAGAATATGCTTCAGTTGTGAAAAACATCTTTCTACCTCAGCTGAGGTCACTGGTGCAAACCCTAAACAAGCTACAAACTCTATATTCATGTCAATATCCTGTGCAATACAACTACCTTTGAGAACTTTAGCTAGGTTTTGTATTTCTTCAAGATCTTTGTTAGCTAAAATCACTCTCTCACATTTTCCTTGTATATCTTTACCTACATCGTCAGGAATTTTATGGATATCGTCAGTTACTTTGTTCTTCCTCGTGCGTATGGCGTGCACAACCTAAAGTTGTAAGACCACTTGTTCTATTTGATCTATTTGTTTGTGCATGTTGGGTTGATTGCATTAGTTGAATCAGGGTGGACCACGTGAAGGTTGCAATCTCCCACCCCTAGTTACTTTGTTGAAAACCTGAAAGTTATTCACTAATGTTTCACCATATTTCTCAAGGGAAGTAATAGCTTGTAAGCAATAAACACAAGATCGCGGTGGAGGAACTTTTTCTGCATGATTTCACTGACGATCCTGACTGCAGCAGATTCCTCTTCAAAACAGTTGACAAATTATTTTATGTTTTTGAAATTTGCAGCATAGTAGAGTACAGCAGAGAGCCATGTACCCCACCTAGTCAAAACCGGCTGAGGAGGTAGCGCAACCTCTGGTGCCATTTCCTTGAACAACTGCACACATGACGGTGCTTTGAGGAAGATTTTCTTGACACTGGAAACTAGGCGATCGACATTTGGAAACAAACAATATATGTGCTTGACAATTCTATGAAGTCCTTGAGCTAAGCAACACTCAAATGCAACATTTTGGGGGAATATAACTTTAAGAGCACAAGCAGCTTTTTTCATGTAGCGAGCTGCATCAGTCACAAACAGAAGAACTTTCTTGTGTTTTATACCTTCTGGCCAAAGTACAGCAAGTGAAGATGTAAACAACTGAGCAATAGTTGAGCTGTTTGACTTCTCCAATACTTCCAATGTCAACAAACACTCCTTTGATGGTTGACCAGCCTCCCGTGTACTGATGACCACTTTGGCAACATATCTCCTCACAACTTCAGTTGTTTCGTCTATTGAAATCCATATTTTGTTGCATGCAACTTCAACTCTAATTTTCTGCACAATAATGTTGAAGTTGCTGTCAACATAATTTTTCCGTAATGATGACTTGCTTGGTATATGTTCCTCCGTGTATTTCTCAAAAAAAATCTCTGAGAGATTTGTTTTCCAATTTCCAAATGGAATTCCAGCATCAATGAATGCCTTGCACAGACCACACGAAAACACAGATTTGCGACTGGAGCCAGCAGTAAATGTAGTGAGGGGACAAGCTTGGGTATTTCGCTTGTGTTGTCTACACCCCAGTGATATCAACGTTGACTTCTCTAATTTTCGATAGCCCTTGTCTTCTCCCTCCTCCCCCTCACCATTTCCAGCTCTGCTTCTAGTTCTGCTGTCTCCGCCTCTTCCTTTCTTTTTCCCACTCCCCCCACATCAGTCTGAAGATGGGTCTCGACCAGACACGTTGCCTATTCCTTCTCTCCTTAAATGCTGCCTCACCTGCTGAGTTTCTCCAGCATTTTGTGTCTACCTACGATTTTTCCAGCATCTGCAGTTCTTTCTTAAATAGATCTTGGAGAAGGCTGAACCAGTGGGCAACGGCACGAACGAATGAACGACCAATGGTGGCACCCCCCGGTTTTGCCCCGGTGGTGGAAACGTTTCTTGTAAGTTATACTACGTTAACACATTAACAATAACATTAATATTAACGTGTTAACGTAGAAAACGTCATTGTAATCACGGTACAACTAGAGAAAATAGCATGACTGAGCAAAATGGCAAAAAAAGGCTGATTTAGGCACTCGATCATGAAAAAGGCATTATCCTGGTGAAATCATCAAAAACGGCATGAAAAGGGACATGGCATTTATGGGAAAATCCTGGCTCTACTTATGACCTTATGACCTTAGGAGGTGGTTCAGTAGCTAACTAACATCCTTAAACGCAAGGTTTATAACATGCGGCATGAAACGATGTAAAGATTATTTGTTGCGACCTTAGGGACTTGCACGCACCAGTAATTTTTATGCTGATCATAATGTGCGCGTTAGGATCCAAACTGTTCCCATATGTCAACCTTTGCTGCAGATGAGGAAAGTGGCTTTTTCCTGGCTGCTTCGGAAGCACACTAGTCCTTTCAAACTACTGCAGTATTGGAAGGTTAGAAAAGACTCATCAAATTCAGTCCTTTGTTTAAACTTTAGACTTTAGACATACAGCACGGAATCAGGCCCTTTGTCCACAGTGTCTACGCCGACCAGCAATCACCCCTTACATTAGCACTATCACACATACTAGGGAATATTTTACAATTTTACTGCAGCCAATTAGCACCACAAACCTGAACGTCTTTGGAATGTGGGAGGAAATCGGAGCGCTCAGACAAAACTCATGTGGTCACAGGGAGAATGGACAAACTCCATACAGACAGCGCCCAATGTCAGGGTCAAACCCGTGTCTCTGGTGCTGTAAGGCAGCAACTCTAACACTGTGCCACTGCACCATCGTGATGTCAGTCTTTCACTAAACAGTAATTATGACAAACCTTAAAAGCAAAAGGGAATGATGCTCTATGGATGATTTGGTGTTAGTTTCACGTCTTTGGAGGGTAGTAACATCTACATTTTATTTCCCCTTCCCCCTGCCTCCTTCCACATATATCTTTCCCTCTGGCTATCTGTCACCTTTTAGTCATTTTCATCTCTATCCTTTGTTGCTTACTCTGTCCATCTGCCAGTCAAACCCCCTCTCACTGCATCCACCTTGACAGGCGTTGCCCCATCCCCATCTCTCTTTACCTGCTTTCTTCCCCTTGCGACAATTAGTCTGAAGAAGGGTCTCTACATGAAACATCGCCTGTCCATTCCCTCCACAGATGCCACCTGACCCGCTAATTTCCTCCAGTACTTTGTCCTTTGCTCAAGATTCCAGCATCTGCAGTTCCTTGTGTCTCCCTCTTAGGATCTGGTAAAATAAGTGGCATTGATTGTACAGTTGATACTATTTGGGCTTGATCCTGATATCCGGTACTGTTTGTGTGGAGTTTGCACATTCTCCCTGTTACTACCCTCCAAAGACGTGCAGGTTTGTAGGTTAATTGGCTTGGTATGATGGTAAATTGTGCCTGGTGTGTGTAGGATAATGTTAGTGTGTGGGGATCGCTGATGGGCATGGACCCGATGGGCCGAAGAGCCTGTTCCCAAGCTGTATCTCTAAAGTTAAAATTAAAACCTCAAGTCCAGCTTGTCCACCTTTACTTCATTCTCAGGCAATGACAACAGATTAAAAAATGCTATCATCGAATTTGTGCTTGGAGCAAACTCGATTGACCCCATCTGCTAGTTGTGAGACAGATGTCCAAACATGTTTTCTGGCTCTGTTATGCTTGTAACACTGTAGAAACTGCAGCAAGTCACTTGAAGGGTTGTGAAAGGTTTAAAAATGATAAAATAAAAATAAGTTTGAGCTTCCATATCCAACCATCAACTCAACAATACCGAGACTGGAAGATCAAAAGCAGTGTGCTGGAAATCCGAGACTGTAACAGAACAAAAGTAGTGAGTACACAGTAGGTCAATCATCACCTGCGGAAGCAAGCTTGATCTGCTGTCTGTATCCACTACTTTTTCTTTCTTTGTTTCAAACACAAAACGCCACAAAACAAAAGAAGGAAATTGAATAAAAATGGTTTGTTTCATTTAATGGAATTTTAAATGCCTTGCGAGCATCTGGGATTATATGCTGCTGTGTTGATAAGTGAGATAAAATTCCATCCATTTGAAAGAGGCACAGTGGCGCCATGGTAGAGTTGCTGCCTTACAGCGCCAGAAACCCGGGTTCAATCCTGACCACGGCTGCTGTTGCATGTTCTCCCTGTGACGACGTGGGTTTTCTCTGGGTGCTTCGGTTTTCTCCCATACTCCAAAGATGTACAGGTTTGTTGGTTAATTGGCTTTGACAAAAATGTAAATTGTGCCTAGCGTGTATGATAGTGCTGGTGTATGGGGTGATCGCTGGTCCGCGTGGTTGGGCTGAAGGGCCTGTTTCCACGCTATATTTCTAAAGTCTACAGTCGCCTCCATTTTGCATATAAACAGATATATTTGAAGTAATTACTAGACCCCAAGGAGGCAGTTTGACATTTTCAAACTGATAGTGAAGATGACATTTTCTGAGTCATAGTCATAGAGTGATATCGTGGACATAGGCCCTTCGGCTCAACTTGCTCACACCGGCCAACATGTCCCAGCTACACTAGTCCCACCTGCCTGCACTAGCCCCAGCCTCAACTACCTCTTCTGGCAGCTTGTTCCATATACTCACCACCCTTTGTATGAAAAAGTTACACTTCAGACTCCTATTAAATCTTTTCCCCTTCACCTTGAACCTATGTCCTCTGGTCCTCGAGTCCCCTACTCTGGGCAAGAGATTCAGTGCATCTGCCCGATCCATTGCTCTTGTGATTTTATGCAACTCTATAAGATCACTCCTCATCCTCCTGCGCCCCATAGAACAGAGACCCAGCCTATTCAACCTCTCCCTATAGCTCAGACACTTTAGTCCTGGCAACATCCTCGTAAATCTTCTCAAACTTGACAACATCTTTCCTATAACATGGTGCACAGAACTGAACACAATATTCTAAATGCGGCCTCACCAATGTCTTATACAACTGCAACATAACTTTCCAACATCTATACTCAATACGGTCAACGTGGGCAGCACAGTGGCACAGCTGGTAGAGCAGCTGTGTTTACACATTCTCCCTGTGACCATGTGCGTTTCCTCCAGCTGTTCCAGTTTCCTCCCACATGCCAAAGTAGTTTGTAGATGAATTAGCCTCTGTAAGATGCACCCTGTGTGTGAGGAGCGAATGCGAAAATTGGGATAACATATAACTAGTGTGAACAGGTCAGCGTAGACTTGGTGGGCCGAAGGGCCTATTTCCATGCTGTATCTCTAATCTAAACAAAATCTATATCTCAGGAATTACTAGAAACTGTCTGATCTTTCAAGCCTCATGTATCGCATAGATACAGGATTGAAATAGACCCTTCAACCGATCGTATCCGCAATAAACATCAAACACCCTAATCCTATATTAATCTTTGTTTTTATTCTCTCCACATTCTCATGAACTCACTCAAATTATATAGCTCAGCCAAACACTACAGAAGTCAATTAACTTACCAACCTGCACATTCTTGCGATGTGGGAGGAAACTGCACTCAGAGGAACTGCCCGACTAGGGGTTTGAGGGCAGGTTTGAAGGAGGGGAGGAGAAGCAGGAGCACATCTCTATAGGTTCCCAAGCTCCCCCCATCAATAGACACTACCCTCTCCTTCCTTACAAGAAATAGAAGCAGGAGATGACCACACAGCTTCTTAAGCCTTCCCTGCCATTCACAAAGATCATGGCTGTTCTCATCTTGGTCCCAATTCCACTTTGCTCGTGTTGCCTAGAATCCTCTGACTTTTAGAGAAAATGGATAGGTGACATTTCAGATCGGGACCCTGCTTCAGACTGACTGCAGTAGGGGAGGGGGGAGGGAAAATCTGGAAGCGAGAAATTAAACAGGACAAATTGGGGTTGGCAATAGATGAGATCAGGCAAGAAGATTTCCTGATAGGCCACTTGTTTGCTCGAGATATTGTGATCTCAAGAGGGATACATTGCTGCGAACTATGGAGCTGGTTAGTGGACTTTCAGTGGCGATACTGCCTGACCCATTGAAATACTCCAGCATTGTGTGTCTATATTTGATATAAACCAGCATCTGCAGTTCCATTATTTTCTTCTGACTTTTTATATGGTCGCATGTGATGAAAAAAATTTCTGTCTATCTTAAACATAAAAATAATTAATGAGAGCTCCATGGTTCTTTGAGGTAGAACATTCCAATAATTCATGACTCAAGTCAACAGCGTTTAAATGTTATATGTACCAATAACGAAACCATGAAATGAATCTGAAGAAGTGTCTCGTCCCGAAACGTCACCCATTCCTGCTATCCAGACATGCTGCCTGTGCCGCTGAGTTACTCATGCATTTTGTGTCTCTCTTCGGTGCAAACCAGCATTTGCAGTTCCTTCCAACACATTCATACTTGCAACATTTTCACAGACCAGTAAAAACTATGCACAGTGATAACATAGTATAAACAAAAGCAATAAATTAAGCAGTAATGTTTAAGAAGGAACTGCAGATGCTGGAAAATCGAAGGTGGACAAAAATGCTGGAGAAACTCTGCGGGTGAGGCTGCATCTATGGAGCAAAGGTAATATATGCTGCCTCATGAAGTAGTAACCCCACTACCAATGCAAAATAAATATAAAATTCTTAGTGCAACCAAAAGCAGTCCATAAAAGTTCATAGTTCAAATGATGGAATTAGACTTCCTAGACCTTCCATCTGCTCAGGTGTGTTCCCTACTTAATGAGGTTAATGGTATCAACCTTCACATGGTGGCTTTGAAGAGGGTGCAGGATACGCTTGTCAGAATGCTGCCTGGATCAGGGAATACTAGGTATAAGCATAGGGTGGGCAAACCTGGGCTGTTTTCTCTGGAATATCAGGGGGAGGTTGAAGGGAGACCAGGTTGAAGTTTATAAAATGATGAGAAGCAAAGGGGCATAGTTTTAAGGTGAGAGGGGCAAAATTTAAATGGGTGTGTGGGGCAAGTTATTTTTTACACAGAGAGTGGTGGGTGCCTGGAACGTGCTGCTAGTGGTGATGGTGGAGGCAGATACAATAGTGACATTTAAGTGGCTTTTGGAATGGCACTTGGATACCTTTTCAGCTATCAATAAATTTTATTTGAAAGGTGTAGTTCAATCTATTTCCACCATTTCTTTTGGATACAGCAGGCAAGTCACAACAAACTACAGGATTGTTATTTTCGTCTGCTGTTGCTTCTTTTTCTTCTGGCAGTTTTATAGTCATAGATTCATACAGCATGGAAACAGGCCCTTTGGCCCAACTTGCCTATGCTGACCAACATGCCTGCGTTAGGCCCATATATCCCTCTAAACCTGTCCTAATTATGTACCTGTCTAAAACTATATTACTAAAAGTCTGATCTTGACCACTTCCTGTACTGTATATTGATTTTAGAAAAAAACGCTGCCACTTACGGCTGTGATTTTTGGCCATCCTACTCCCTACTCCAGCGGAGTCCCCCTCCGCTGCGCAGGACAAGAGGATTTTTCCCATCGATGAAAAATAAAAGAGTTATTCGTGTTTAAAATATGTTGAGATTCTCTCTCCTGAAGGCCACGCCCCTTCCGGAAGGACTATAAAATACTGAAGTGTGGAGGTGCCTTAGTTCTCTGCAAGATGCGGGAGCGAGAGGTTGCAATTCTCAGTCTGAGCTGCGAATAACACTGAACACGTGTACTAAACTGTGACTGGTTTTACTGACCTGTCAGTGCCCTTAATATGGTTTAAAAATATAGTTTGGAAATGCTAAAGCTGTGTTGCCTTTGTTTTTAGTTTACTGGAAACAATTTATTCTTATTAAGTCTTCTTGACTTTGAGTACAATTATGTTTTCTCACCTCAACCTTCCCTGTTCCCAATGGGAGGACCCTTAGTTTCTCTTGATTGTACATGTGTCTTTAGACTTTAGACTTTGGAGATACAGCATCGAAACAGGCCATTCGGCCCACCGAGCCTGTCCAACCAGCGATCACCCCATACCCTAGTTCTATTCTACATGCTAGGGACAACTTACAGAAGCAAATCAATCTACAAACCTTCACGTCTTTGGGATGAAAACCGGAGCACCCAGAGAAAACCCATGCGGTCATGGGGAGAATGTGCAAACTTCTTCCAGGCAGCACCAAGGTCAGGATCAAACCCAGGTTTCTGGCCACTGTAAGGCAGCATCTCTACCACTGTGCCTGGAGGGTAGGTGAGTGAGGAGTGGACTTAAGGTGTAGAGGAGAGTAAAACCAGAGGGCACAGTATTAAGGTGAGAAGAAAATATTAAGGGGACCTGAGAAGCAATGTTTTCACACTGAGGGTGGTGAGTATGTGGAACCAGCTGACAGAAGAAGTAATGGAGGCAGGTACATCTACAATTTTTAAAAGGCAATTACATTTACATGGGTGGGAAATATTTCAAACGATATGGACCAAATGCGACTAGGTCAGATAGACAAGTGGCCAGCATGGACGAGTTGGGCTGAAGGGCCTGCTTCTGTGCTGTATAACTCAAAAACTCTACTTCTTAATTTGCCTTCTCCCTTTCAAACACGCACGTACCTTTGGGTCTTTTGCTGCATTTTTAAAATGTTACTGCGGATTTGACACTTTCTCATTTTTCCCATCAAAATAAATCAAGTTATTCATCTCTGGTCCAAATTTTTTCTGACATGCATCTGCTCAGTTGACCATTCTGTCTCTGTGTTGAAATAGCCCGGAACCTCCCCGCTGTTCAGTGCAGTTGTTAGCTTTGTGTTATCTTGCCCAGCGCAGATTTTAATGATATCCTATGACACCCAAATCCTGGTTATTATGACATATCAAAACTAACAGTAGCCCCAGTGCCAACATTATCACACTTTTGATGGAACAACAGGAGATGTTATTTTTTAATGGAAATATTTCCTTCCATGTGTACTTTGCTCCTCTGTGCCTGAAATGGAAACATCATTTGTTGTATATGTCATTTTTCTTTGCACCTTGAAATGATGAAAAGGTAAACTTGTTCCCCGCTGACAAAGACATAAAGTTGTAGCCATTTCAAGAGAACACTCTGCTGCATTTTATTTTGTTTCTTTATTCAGTTAAACCTACTTTAATGCAAACGGCTGCGTGTCAGTTATTTCGAGACAGACACAGTTTGCGAAATAAGATGCAAAATATTCTCAGGCAGTTGATCTGTATCTCTGCCAGTGTGTTAGATTAAGTTTAGTTTGGTTTAGTTTAGAAATACACCGTGAAAATAGGCCCTTAGGCCCATCGAGTCCACGCCGACCAACGATCCCTGCACATTAGCACTATCCTACACGCACCAGGGACAATTTACAAATTAACCAAAGCCAATTAACCTACAAACCTGCACGTTGGAATGTGGGATGAAACTGGAGCACCCGGAGAAAACCTGCACAGGTCACGGAGATAACATACAAACTCTGTGCTGTCATCCGTACAATCCTGATTGAGCATAGAAGCCAGTTAAATACAAATTTATGGGGAATGGTGAATAGTTCTCATCATTGAGATCCATTCATCATTTTGTAAATAATGGGTAAATAGTTTACCAGTCGGGGAACAAGGGACAAGGACGGCCTCGGCAGCCGATGACAACAAAGACCCAACGGCCACGTGTGAGGGAAGTTCAGAAGCCCCGAAGACAGGAGAGCCGAGGAGGAGGGAGCCACTGGCGGCAACGGACGCGGGGAGTGGGCCGGTAGGAGAGGGACCGGGGTATTGCTTCCAGTGCCTTCAAGATCGGCAGCAGGAGGTGTCTCCGGGACACAAAGGACGTCGGCAGAGGAGAGGGGCGTCAGGTCGGAATTACCTGCAGGGGCAGTTCAGGACTTCCACTACGTGGACTGGGGTGGGAGATTGCAACTTCAGATGGTCTGCCCTGTTTCGACGAATACAATCAATCTGCAGTACACAATCAAATAAGATCAAATAGAACAAGTTGTCCTCCAACTTTAGGCTGCACACACCATACGCAAGAAGAATACATCTTATGCAAGAATACTGGACTTTGCACTTAGGACTGTTTGTGTTTTCTGTTTTGTTTTCTTCTTTTTTTTTTTAAAAAACACACCAAAATTGTGGCAACTGTGCATTTGTGGGTTGTGCAAAAGAATTTCACTGTGTTGTGCATACTTGACAATAAAGAACCAGTGAACCGCTGAGCTTTGTCTGTGTAAAAAAGTGATGAAAGATTTTTATTAGTGCTAAAAATAGTTTCTATTTGATCTTGAGTGAAGCTTTTAACATTAAGTTCCATTTCTGTCTTAATGATCCTGACCAGGCGAACCCAAAAGGATCAATAGTCTGCAATTAGCATGGCAGCATTGGTTTACGGGCACTTAGAGCAAAATCAAAGTGAATACAATATTAGCAAACATCCTTTCATAATACATGTTGGAAACATCACAAAGTGGGTGAATATCGTGGCAGTCTCCCAGTTTACTTGCTACTCCCATTCATCCATCCATCCATGCCTAAATATTTGTCATCCTCTTTGTCCATCCACTGTATATATCTGTCTGCACGTCTATGTGCCTAGGATTGTATGCCTGTTTTGTACTGTACCTTTTCATACCTCTAGTTTCCCTCTCCCCTGTCTCAGTCTGAAGAAGGGTCTCGACCCAAAACATCACCTATTCCTTTTCTCCAGAGATGCTGCCTGACCCGTTGAGTTACTCCAGCACTTTGTGTCTATCTTCGATGTAAACCAGCATCTGCAGTTCCTTCCTACACATTTTGTATGCCTGTTTGTTTATTCCTCTTTCTATGTATGTCTGTCGGTCTATTTATGAATCTATCTATCTGTCGCTCAATATCAGTGCCTGTTGGTCTATTTATATCTCTGTCTATCTGCTAAAGTGTTTGTCTGCCTGCCTCTTTATTTCTGTCTATTCGTTTGTGCATCCAACTGTCAATTTATCCATCTATTCTCAGCCGTCAAGCTGAAAGGTCATGTTGAAAATGATCAACAGGTCGGGAACTACCATGAAGAAAAGAACGGAGCAGATAGTTCAGATCATTATCCCGTCGTCAGAAACTGAACGTTGCCAGAGTTTTTGGACTGGATTTCAGACTTCCTTCATCCAACAACAGAGCCCCGACATCCGACTGAAACAGGATCCTGAAAATCTATAGAAGCCGCATCCTTGAAATGGTAATGAGAAACTGAAGCATGAGAAACACTGAACTTTCATTGAAAGACACAATATACTGGAGTAACTCAGCGGGTCAGGCAGCATCCCTGGAGAACATGGATAGGTGATTACTGATTATCATTCCAAGTATGAAGGGTGTAACATTTAGTGCAGGACATGACATTAAAGTCCGATTAAAGATAGTTCAAAGGTCTCCTAAGAGGTAGATGGGAGTTCAGGGTCTGACCTCCCATCTTGCAGAGATGAGAGGCTCTAGTTAAAGTCCACATTTATTTGTCACATGCACCAATCAAGGTACAGTGAAATTTGAGGTACCATGCAGCCGTACAATAAAAAAGAACACAATACACAATAGAATTTAACATAAACATCCACCACAGTGGAATCAACATTCTTCACTGTGATGGACATTCAGTCAATCTCCCTCCTTTGTTCACCCGTGGTCGGGGCCATGAACCCTCCATAGTCGCCACTACTATGTACATCGCACAATGTACAAGCCCTCTCAACGGGATGATCTAAACTCTGACGTCTGGACGGATCGGAACACACACTTCGTGACTTGGAGTTCCCGAATCGGCCACTTTTACCGGAGACTGCAGCTTCATGATGTTATAGGCCGCAGGCCGGTGGTCGGGGCACTTCTTCTGCCGATCTCTGGCAAGGGATCCCAGGCTCCGCGATGGAAAGTCCACACCGCGCCCACGTCTAAAAGCTCCGCAGACCATGGCTTCACGATGTTGTAGTCCGCAGGCCAGCAACCGGAGCACTTCTTCTGGCGATCCCCGGCAAGGGATCGCCCCGTTCCACAATGTTAAAGTCCGGGATGCACCTGCTGCTGAAGCTCTGGGCCGGTCTCCGAGAAAGGCCGCACCAAACGGGGGGGGTGGGGGGGGGGGGGGAAGATGCAACAAAGAGAAAAGTTGCATCTCCGTCGAGGTAAGTGACTGAAAATGGCTTTCTCCCTATTCCCCCCCCACCACCCCCACATTAAAACATACATTTAGAGTGCTAAAACACAAAATGTCAAAAGGACAAACACTTTGCTGGCGAGGCTGCCACTCGCGGCGCCACCCGATGACGATATCTCAGCGAGATAGATACACTGTAGCAACCTGACCATGTAGCTATCTATGCAGCTAGCTAATGAGAGGACTGTCAGTCGGCTGATAACAGCTGGGAAGAAGTTAAATATTCAGTATTTAAGAAGGTTGAGATTTAATCTTGAAAGAACACGTGCTTGTGTGCATACTGTTCAGAAGCTGAGCAAGAATTGATTTTGGTCTTCAGTCAAAGTCATTGTCTTCGAATAAAACGCAGCAGGTCAGACAGCATTCAGCAGACAGGGAAATAAAAACCAATGGTTCATCCCAGTAACTTTTGTCTAGAAACACTATCTATCCCCTTCCCTTCTCTTCATGTCAGAAATGCTTTGCAGTTCGGATAGCCATTGACATTAAACACAAAACTGTTCCTCTTTCCATGGATGCTGCCTCACCTGCTGAGTCCTTCTGTTTAAGTTGCAAAGCTCCAGGATCCAGACTATTTTTAGCCAAAGTTTTTTGTACCTATGCACAACAAATTGCCAAATAAATGTTGTCTTTATCAGTGGGAAATTTTGCTTCTCCGCAGCGGGGGAGGAAACTTATAACTCAAACTTCTACATCATAAAACCAATTTCAAACTTTTATTCTCTTTTTTTTTTCAAATATTCTATGGCTGTACACAAACTGTTCATGGTGATATGTAATTTCGCTCCCTGCCTCTGTAGGGTAATTCCACCAAAAATGAACTATCTTGTAAAGGCAATGACCACAAGTCCAAGAATTAATGTCCTTGGGAACTAGGAAGATATTGACCACCATAAACAACCATGCTTTTAGGTTTAAGATTAATCATACTATTGCCATGGGTATCAATGTACAGGGGAAAGCTTTGCTTTGCATGCTATCCAAACTGATCAGATACTACACATCAGTATAATCAAGTCAAATGCAAATACAATAGATAGAGCAAAGGGGAAAACTCAGAGTGTTGAATATATTTCTCAACATTGTAGCACACAATTGCATAGACAAAGTCCAAATTTGTTTTTAGTTTAGTTTATTGTCACAGTGAAAATACTTTTTGTCCAGTCAACAGAAAGACTATACATGATTAAAATCAAGCCGTTTACAGCATACAGATACAGGATAAAGCGAATTACGTTTCGTGCAAGATAACTTCCAGTAAAGTCCGATCAAATATAGTTTGAGGGTCTCTGATGAGGTAGATGGGAGGTTAGGTTCGTTCTCTAGTTGGTGATATGATGATTCAGTTGCCTGATAACAGCTGGGAAGAAACTATGCCTGAATCTGAAGGTGTGCATTTTCACACTTCTGTACCTCTTGCCTTATGAGAGAGATGAGAAGAGGGAGTGAATGGGTTGAGGCTCGTCCTTGATTATGCTGGTGGCCTTGCTGAGGCAGCGTGAAGTGCAATGAGCTAGAAGTAAATCAGACAGTAACCTAGCTTAAAGTAGGACCTAGACAGACATAAAAAAGTTGTTCCTGTATCTGGTGGTTCAAGCTTCTGTATCTTCTGCCAGACAGGAGCAGAAGGAATGACCAGGGTGAGACAAGTCTTTGAATATGTTGGCAGGAGAATGGAGTTTAGAGGGACAGATATAGCAGCTGTGATTGAATGGTGGAATATAATTGATGGGCAGAATGGTCTGATTCTGCTACAATGTCTTATGTTCTTATGTGCATGGAATTATGAGCAGCTGGAGGAATCCTGCTCAGGTAAAACAGGCTAACTCCAGAAGAAAAGCGCAAATTGTTATGATTTAACCAGGGTTGATTGGAGCTATCAATGCATCACCTCATTGAATCGAACCATTGTGATGCCTTGGTATTTCTAATGTCTTACTCGGTAAGATTTGATTCACTTTAATCAGTACTACTGTTCCCAGTCACTACTTTAAAAACAATTCATATTCTGCTTGGGTGGCTTACAACCTAATAGTATGAACATTGACTCCTTCAATTTTACGTAACTAATCTACAAAAATACCCACATGCATTTCACCACTCCCCTCCACCCCTCCCATCCCTCCATCACTCCATCCTCCCCACTTCCCTCAAATCCCTCCTTCCCCCCACAAACACCCCCACCAACCAAGCAACCCCCTATCCCTCCCTCCCCCCACTTCCTCCAACCCCCCTTCCCTTCAAACCCCCATCCCCCCCCACCAACCAACCCCCATCCCTCCCCCACTTCTCTCCCTTCCCCCCACCAACCAACCCCCATTTCCCACCCCCCTCCCTCTCTTGGTGTCCCACTAGGACTCACACCCATTCTCCCTTTCCCTTTCCACTTATATCCCTTCCTCTTGCTTCACAATTTGCAACTCCTCTACCCTAATCTCACACATTTGTCCTTTAATCTCTGGCCATTTTCCAAACATCTACCTATCAAATTCCCCACCACACCTGCATTCACCTAACACAAGCCAAGCTTTGTCCTTGCACTCCTCTCTTTCATCATTTACCACACTTCCTTGTCACATTCAGTCTGAAGAAGAGACCTGATCCGAAACATCACCTATCCTTGTTCTCCAAAGATGCTGCCTGACCCGCTAAGCTATTCCAGCACGTTGTGTATTTTTTCTGTCACAGTATCTGAAAAAAATTACTGACCCGAAACGTCACCTATTGTCAACGAGTCTTTGACCAACCATCTGCCTATCAAACTCCTCCATCATCTGTATCCACCTATCGCTTACCTAGATTTGTCCGTCCCCTCCTCTCTTCCACATTTCTCCCCCTCCCATCTCACTCAACCTGTAAAAGGGATGCACCCCGCCTCACAATCGGTCTGAAGAAGGGTCATGACCAGAAACGTCACCTATCCATGTGCTCCAGAGACATTGCCTGACCCTTTGAGTTACTCCAGCATTTTGTGTCTTGTTTCTCTAAACAGCTGCCTTTCTTCCTAAAGGTCCCTTAGTTGTGACCAGCCTCCACCAAACTAAGGGTCTCGACCCGAAACGTCGCCTATCTCCTTCGCTCCTTAGATGCTGCTGCACCCGCTGAGTTTCTCTAGTTTTTTGTGTACCTACCGGTTTTCAATAACTTCTAACTGTCCTTTGTGAAATCTGACTGTGCTCAATTGAATGTGACTGTCTGCAATTGAATAGGACTGTTCTTAATCTACCAGGCGACCCTCAATCAAATCTGACTGTTTTCAATTGAATCTGATTGTTTTAAATTGAGACATCAAACTCAATTGGCGGTGCCTGTCCTTAGTTGGACCCCTACGGTATTTAATCAATCAGTACCTAAACCTTTCTGCTCTGCGACAATTCGTTTACTGGATAAACAATGAACCATCTCATCTCATGAAGGATTTAATTGACGAAAGGAGAAGATTGTTCTGTCATAATGGCATCTGCCTCAGCCAGTATGAATGTTGTCTCTGGTTCTGAGTTATATACACCAGGAAAGTTCCTATTGGATCCCCAGTGGATCAGCTGAACTCTGCTGAAGAGGAAAAAAAAAGAAATTTAGGTTCAGCTTTATTATTGTCACGTGTACTGAGGTACAGTGTAAAGCTTTGCTTTGCATTCTATCCATTGGGATGACCCAGTGGCTCAGCGGTAGAGTTGCTGCCTCACAGACTCGGGCTTGGTCCTGAATGCAGGTACGGAGTTTGCACATTCTTCCTGTGACCATGTGGATTTTCTCCGGGGGTTCTGGTTTTCTTCCTCTTTCCATAGATGTGCTGGTTGGTAGATTGATCGGCTTCTGTAAATTATCCATAGTGTGATAGGATAGAATTAGTGTGCGGGGAATCACTGTGGATTCGGTGGGCAGAAGGGCCTGTTTCCATGCTGTATCGCTAAACTTTAAACTAAACTAAGATCAGATATCACTATACAGCAATATAATCAAGTCAAACTCTAGTACAATAGGTAGAACAAAGGGGAAGATACAGAGTGCAGAATAAAATTCAGAGCCTTGTAGTGCATCATTGTAAAAGACTGTATATGAACACAATCAAGTTGGACACAGAGCAAAAATAAAGAGAAAAGGTACAACGTTGTGTTCAAAGATTTAACAATGAAGTCCAACAAAGTCTGATTAAGGGAAATTCAAAGGTCTCCAATAAGGTAGATGGAAGGTCAGGACTGCTCTCTAGCTGATGAGAGGACCATTCAGTTGCCTGATAATAGCTGAGAAAAAATTGTTCCTGGTTACGGACGTATGTTATTTCAAACTTTTGTCCCTCCTGTCTAATGGGAGAGGCGGAAGAAGGTGTGACCAGGGTGAGACTGGTCCTTGACTATGTTGGCAGCCTTGTGGAGGCAGCATGAAGTGTAGATTGAATCGATCGAAGGGAGGCTGGTAGGGGTGATGGTCTGGGCTACGTGCACAATTCTCTGCAATTTCTTTCTGTCTTGGATGGAGCTGTTCCAAAACCAGCTGTGATGCATCCTGAGAAGATGTTTTCTATGCCGCATCTGTGGAATTTGGTGAAGGTTGTGAGAAACATGCCAAACTTCCTTGACCTTCTAAGAAAATAGTCGCTGGGCTACAATCTTCTGATTGACTCGCATTAAAAAGCATGGCAGTAACTTAATATGAAAGCTCTGTTATATAACAGGCAAACCTTTTTTGCTGTACACTTGCAGTATTCTGGATTCTGCTGCTGTCTGCCTGTTAATCTGCAGTTTGCTAACAATCTGCGCACTACCCGTTGCTTTTCTCCAAAGGCTTCATCTTTCCACTGCCGTTCGCTCAACGCAAAGGCCAATGCCGTGTCTGAAATCACTGACAAGCCAACAGCGGGAGCAAGTAATCTTCATTTAATTGCATTCCCCCCCACATCCCAACTTCGATAATAATGAGCTTAATTGTGGCTGCTCTACCTCACTGCTAAACCTCAAGCATGAGTCACCACTCATCACGAATAAGGCTAAACAGCACTTGATACCGAGTTGAAAATTATCCACATGTTTTTCAGTAGCCATTCTTGCCGAGCAGTTAATCTCGGCCTTTTAATGAGTCGAGATGATGCGCTACTTTCCTCAGACATGTCTACATTGTGGATGTGAGCCACCTTTTTTTTAGACACTGTACAGTTGTCGGAAAGCCGAACACTGGAATATTATGGGCAGCAATTAAATCACAAAGTCTTTATACGGCAGCAATTGAAAACGCCTGTTAATAAATGTGGCAGTGCAGCGTGGCTGATGAATCTTGAGGGATTAGCATCGCTTTAAACTTTTGCTTGTTAAAATAACAATAAACTTTGACTCTTAAAAAATAATATACAGCTTGGAAACAGGCCTTTCAGCCCACTGAATCCACGCTGAACATCGATCACCCATTCACACCAGTTCTGTCTTATCCCAGTTTCGCATCCACTCCCTGCACACGAGGTACAATTTATAGAGAGGAATTAACCTACAAACCTGCACGTCTTTGGAATGTCGTCGGAAACCGGAGCACCCGGAGAAAACCATGCGGTCACGGGGAGAATGTGCATATTCCAGACAGATAGCACCCGAGGTCAGGATCAAACCTGGGTCTCTGATGCTGTGAGGTAGTATTTCTACCTGCTGCCACCGTGCCACCCCAAAATTTTATTTTTTTAAGTACTCAACAATTACGAAAATTACTCTTGCTAACTCCAGCAAAGACTGATCCAACATTTCTTTTCATTGTCTATCAGTTGCATGTCTTTGGAATGCACCTCAAAAAAATCACCCCTCATCCTCTAGAGCTCCAAGGAATAAAATCCTAGCCTGCCCATCCGCTCTCTGTAGCTCACCCCTCATGTCCTGCCAATATCCTCGTGAATCTTTCTTGCACTCTTTCCAGCTTAACACCATCCTTCCTTGAGCAGGGTAACCAAAACTGAATGCAATACTCTGAGGAAGTCTGATGAAGGGTATTGACTGAAATGTCACCTATTCCTTTTCTCCAGAGATGTTGCCTGACCAGCTGAGTTAGTCCAGCATTTTGTGTCTATCTTCAGTGTAAACCAACACCTGCAGTTCCTTCCTACACAACACTTTAAATGCGGCCTCACCAACGTCCACATAAAAGTGCACTTATGGGCATATCTGCATTTGTGCCTTCAGGCTGTACAGTGGCTCAACGATATAGTCGCTGCCTCACAGCACCAGAGACCCGCGTTTCATCCTGACTGCGGGTGCTGTCTGTACAAAATTCGTACATTCTCCCTGTGACTGCGTGCGATTTTCTCCGGGTGCTCCGGTTTCCTCCCACACTCCAAAGACGTGCAGGTTTGTGGTTTAATTGACTTCAGTAAAAATTGTAATTTGTCCCTAGTGTGTAGGATAGTACTAGTGTACACAGTGATCATTGGTCGGTGCGGACTTGGTGGGCTGAAGGGTCTGCTTCCATGTTGTATCTCTGAAGTCTAAAGACGTCCTTGCTCTTCCTAGTGGGACAGTTAGAGATCAGAAAAAGAGGAGGTGCAACAAGAATCCTTCCCCACCAGTTAATGATAGATGCTGCAGATATCGAAGAAGATAAATAATCTTTGTGGTAAAAGTAAAGGGCCTGTCCCACTTTCACGACCTAATTGACGACCTCTGCCGAGTTTGCCCTTGACTCATACTCGCAGCATGGTCATCACAAGGTCGTAGGTAAGTCGTTGGTGGTCGTGATACTAGTCGTAGGTACTCGTGGCATCAAGTAGGTCGCGGCATTTTGTCTAGCCTGATGAAAAATGTCCACGAGTAAAAAAGGTTGTGAATTAGGTCGTGAAAGTGGGACAGGCCCTTTATCTGATAAAATATGTTCTTGCAATGGAGGGATTGCAGAAGTGATTCCTGAGATAGCAGGAATCCAAAGAAGGGTCTCGACCTGAAACATAACCATGTTTCGGAAAGATGTCAAGCTTGAAAAGGGTTCAGAGAAGATTTCCCTGAATGTTGCCAGGACTCAAGGGATCAATCAAGATGTTGAGCAGTCTAGGGCTTTATTCCTTAGGGCACAGGAGGATGAGGGCTGATCTCATTGAAGTGTAAAATCATGATATAAATAGATCGAGTAAACACACAGATTATTTTGTCCAGAGTAGGGAATCAAGAACCATAGGACATGGGTTTAAGGTGGGGGGAAAGATTTATTGGGAACTTGAGGAGCAACTTGTTTACGCAAAATGTGGTGGGTGTATGTAACTAGCTGCCAGAGGAGGTAGCTGAGGCAAGTATTATCATAGCATTTAAGACACATTTTGAAAGGCACATGGGATATGGGCCAAATGTAGGCAGATGGACTGCTTTAGATGGGGCATGTTGGTTGGCTTGGGCAAGTTGGGCTGAGTTGGGTTTCTTCCCTGTAGAAACAAGGAACGGCAGATGCTGGTTTACGAAAAAGATACAAAGAGCAGGAGTAACTCAGTGGGCCAGGCAGCTTCTCTGCAGAACATGGATAGGTGATGTTTCGGGTCTGCACTAGTCATTCAGACTAAATCTGGATATCCGTATTGAATGTTGGAACAAACTGAATAGACTAAATGTCTGAAGGAGGGTCTTTACCCGAAAGGTCACCTATTCCTTTTCTCCAGACCTGCTGAGGTATTCCAGAATTTTGTGTCTACTCCTGCTCCTAATATCAATGGTTTAATGTACCTAGGCTTAATTATCAAGCCTCTGCTTCTTTATTCTCTTAAACACTCTCTCGATCAGCCCTGACAACTTATGCACCCACACTCCAAGGTCCATCTGCTACTGTGCCCTTTTTTAGAATTATGCCCTTCATTTTGTACTGCCACATCTCTTTCATCCTGCCTGAATATGACACTCTGCTGCCTACTGTGTTAAGAATTAGTGTTAATTGGGTAGGCCTCAAGATCGACATGCCATACAACAGACTCCTCAAACCAGCACTCCAATTCCTGCTCTTTCGTAACAAAAGATCTGCGGGAGAAAAGGCTTCATGCGCATCCTCAAAATATTCAGAAGAATGTGACACATTTTGGGCAACTCCTGGAGAGAGCGGACGTGAAGAGGATGTTTCCACTCACGGCGGAGTCTAGGACCAGAGACCATAACCCCAGAATAAAAAGAAGTACCTTTGGAAAGGAGGTGAGGAGTAATTTATTTTGTCAGAGGTTGGTGAATCTGTGGAATTCATTCTCACAGGTGGCTATGGAGGCCAAGTCAATGGATATTTTTAAGGTGGAGGTTGACAGATTCTTGATTGGTACAGGTGTCAGGGGTTATGGGGAGAAGGCAGGAGAATGGGGTTGAGAGGGAATGATAGATCGGCCATGATTGAATGGCGGAGAATACTCGATGGGCCGAATGGCCTAATTCTTCTCCTGGAACGTATGAATTTATGAACTCGCAGTAATCCACGTTCTAGACTAAGCATGAGGGAGAAGAAGCATTGGTGTTCGGGAGTCCATTTAACGGGAGTGCTGTGGTGAAGTATAAATGGTGTATCGCTGTTGAAAGCATTTTATCGGGATGCATCTCAGCATGGTTTGGGAACAGCTCCTTTCAAGACCACAAGGAATTTCAGAGGATTGTGGACGCAGTCCAGACCATCACACAAACCAACCTCCCTTCCATTGACTCCATTCACATCTCACGCGGCCTCAGCAAGGCCACCAGCATAATCAAGGATTTTGCACCCCAGCCACCCCTCTTCTCCCCTATCGATCCTGACTACGGGTGCTGGCTGTATGGAGTTTGCACATTCCCCCTGTGACCGTGTAGGTTTCCACCATGTTCTCCATTTTCCTCCCACATCCCAAAGACGTGCGGGTTTATAGGTTAATTGGCCTTTGTAAAACGTCCCTAGTGTGTAGGATAGAACTAGTTTAGATATTACTTTACTTAAGAGATACAGCGCGGAAACAGGCCCAGCGATCACCCCGTACACTAAAATATCCTACACACTAGAGACAATTTTACCAACGCCAATTAACCTACAAAACTGTTTGTCTTTGGAGTGTGAGAGGAATCTGGAACACCCGGAGAAAACCCACGCGGTCACAGGAAGACCATTACAAATTCTCTACATACAGCACCCTTAGTCAGTATCGAATGCGTCTGACACTGTATGGCAGTGTCTGACATTGTATGGCAGCAATTCTACTGCTGCACCACTGTGCCACTAGTATAGGGGTGATTGTTGGTCAGTGTGGACTCGGTGGGCTGAAGGGCCTGTTTCCTTGGCGTATCTCTCAATCAATTTGATCAATCAATTGATCTGGAACGGGAATGAGTCATTCTTAACACCAAGGGATTGCAGGTGTGTTTTTAATTTCCCTGTAGAGAAACATTATATATTTCCATGTATTTGAAAGTCAAGGCACTGAGTAAATTACTGACAATGTCTAGAATTGTTATATTTGGCAGCACAGGGACTTAGCATTAACCTCAACCCCTTAAATTGTCTCCATAATATCGAGCTAGAAGCAAGGGTTTAGGAACTTGTACTTTCCCCAAATTTTGGAAAGGCATATTCCTGAATTCTGGTTGTGCTTTACAGAAAAATGGAGAAAATAATATTTTAAAAGACATTTGAACAGATATATTTTTTAGGAAATGTCTAGAGGGCTATGGGCCAAATGCAAGCAAACGGGCATACCTGCGCAGTATGCCAACTTGACAGGTATGGACAATGTGGGCTGAATGGCCTGTTGCCGTGTGACTGTGACTCTGTGACTGTGCTAATTTACACACATTCAGTAATGTAATGGCCATAAAATTAGTTTTAATAATTTTCATGAAAATCCAGGATACAAATCCGTCTGAAGTTTAGTTTTGTTTTGAGATACAGTATGGAAACAGGCACTTCGGCCCACCGAGTCCGTGGCAAAAATCAGTTATCTGTTCACCCTAGTTCTATGTCATCCCACTTTATCATCCACTCACTGCAAATTAGTTGCAATTTTACAGAGGCTGATTAATCTACAAATTGACACGTCTTTGAAATATGAGCGGAAACCGGAACACACACTAGGGGCAATTTTTACAAGAGGGCCAATTAACCTACAAATCTGCACATGTTTTCGATGTGGTAGGAAACTGGAGCGCCTGGAGAAAACCCACGTGGTCACAGGGAGATGCTGCCTGACATGATGAGCTACTCCAGCATTTTGTGTCCTTTATGTAAACCGGTATTTGCAGTTCCTTGTTTCTCCAAGTTGACGCAAATGCGTGGAAAGGATGGAGCAGTGGTGAGTGACGACTACAGCTTAACGTGGCCTGCCATCGTCACCAGGGCAACATGCCTTTGTGGTCAGCTGCACTTACAGCCTTGGACTTTTGCAAATGGTCACAGTGGGCTATTTTGACACACACTTTTTACTGGCATTATACTGATGTATAGTAAGAATTTGCTGAGCTGTATACAATAGACAATAGGTGCAGGAGTAGGCCATTCGGCCCTTCGAGCCAGCACCGCCATTCACTGCGATCATGGCTGATCATCCACAATCAGCACCCCGTTCCTACCTTCTCCCCATATTCCTTGACTCCGCTAACTTTTAGACATCTATTACGTCCACTACTAGGGGCGCTGTATGATGGCAGCCTCGGCCTACAAGTCTGTCTGTTTTTCCATCTTTTTATTATTTTTAGTTTTATTTTTATGTTTTAGAGGTTTCTTAGTATTTTTGTGTGGTGAAGGTGGGTAAAATAAGGGGGAAACCGTTTCTCAGTCACTTCCTGGCGAGGATGCGACTATTCTCCGTGTGGCATCTTCCCCCCCCCCCCCCCCCCCCCCCCACCCCCCCCGTGGCCTATCAACTGGATTGGCGCGGCCTTTCTTGCCGGAGGCTGTCCAGAGCTTCAGCAGTGGCACGGCACTGGATTAATCGTGGCGCGGGCGATGCCTTACCTAGGATCGCCATTTGAAGCTCCGAAGTGTTGGGCCTGCTGCTTCAACATCGTGGAGCTGTGGTTTGCGAAGTTCCCAGTCGCTGGAGGCGCTGACTTCAACATCGCGGAGTTCTGGGATACCTTTGCCGAGGGCCGCCAGTGTGAATCTCTGCTCAGCTCGGCCTGTGGGCTTCAGGAGCTGCGGTCTCCTGTAGGAAGTGGCTGATTCGGATGTCCAAGCCGCTGAGAATGTTCTTCCGTTCCGACATCGGAGTGTCATCATCGCGGCGAGAGGGTCTGAACATCGGGCCGTCCGGTGCGGCCACTGCGGGCAGCTCGGGAGACCCCAACCACGGGTGTACAAGAAAGAGGAAGATGACTGAACTTTAGTGCCTTCCCTCACAGTGGGAAATGTTGAGTCCGCTGTGTGGGGATGTTTATGTTAAAGTCTATCGTGTGATGTGGTTTTTTTTATTCGTATGGCTGTATGGTAACCCAAATTTCACCGTACCAATTGGTGCATGTGATAATAAATGTATCTTGAACTCTTGACTCTTGAGCTCTATCTAAATCTCTCTTGAAAGCATCCCGAGCATCCTCGGTAGATGTGATAATAAGGAATCATTGCACAATCATTGAACCATTGAACCATTACTGAACCTTAAGGGCCACACACACCTGTTGAGGATCAGAGACATGCCCTACATTGATACAACCAGTTCAAACAAGTACAATAAGCAAAGGTGAAGATGCAGAGTGCAGTTTTTGTACTCACCATTGTAGCACATCAGTTCCTTAGATAAAGTCCAATGTCCGCATTAATGCTTTGGGTTGAGATCCTTTCTTCAGACTGACTGTGGCAGGGAGGAGAAAGGTAGAAAAGAGAGGTGGGGGTGGGGCAGAATGCCAAGTGACTGATGCATACAGGTTAGGGGGTAAGGGCTTGACTGGCAGATGGGTGAAGTAAGTGACAAAGGCTTGAGGTGAACAGGAGACAAAAGATTGTCAGTTAAGCAGAGAAGATGAGAAGCAAAATGTAAAGTCAGAGGGGCGAATTATATAAATGGAAGGGGATGGAGGGAGTGGACAATGTCTAGATTTGGTTTAGTTTATTATTATCACATGCTCCAAGGTACAGTGAAAAGCTATTGGTTGCAATTAGCTATTAGTTCAAAGGTCTCCAATGAGATAAATGAGAGGTCAGTACTGCACTCTAGTTGATGAGAAGACCATCAGTTGCCTGATAAATGCTGGGATGAAACTGTCCCTGAATCTGGAGGTGTGCGTTTTCAAATGTCTGTACCACTTTTGTGATGGGAGATGGGAGAAGATGGAGTGACTGGGGAGCGGCTCGTCCTTAACTATGCTGGCGGCCTGGCTGAGGCAGCGTGAAGTGTAGGTGGAGTCAATGGAAGGAAGGCTGGTTTACGTGACGGTCTGTGTTACATCCACAATGTACCATAATGTTATATATCTAGAATAAGAGAAACTCCTCTTTGTAATGTCAGCCTTTGTTACAGGAGGAGACGGGACTTCATCTCATCTTCTGTTGGAAGTCAATGGAACCAAAGCTCGGAAGTGATGGTAAATGTACATTTGTTATCACATCAAAAGATGAGCATCCAAAGGGATTGATTTTTGCCTCATCTTTTAACCGCAAGAAAACCTTAAAGAAAACGCTTTGAATTATTTGCTGCATGCATCTAATGATTTAAATGGTTTAAATGTAGAGAAAGACCAGGATCTCAGGTTTAGTATTCAGTCTAGTTTTTTTGTTCAATAACTGATCATCTGTGGCTTCTGCGTACCTGAGTCAAGAAGATTCAGGTTTCTTGTTAAATTAATGCTCAATTTTAAAGTTTTAGTTTAGTGTAGAGATACAGCATATAAACAGGTCCTATAGTCCACCGAGTCTGCGCTGAACAGCAATTACCTGTACACCAGTTCTATCATATCACACTGTGGACAATATTACAGAAGTCAATTAATGTACAAACATGCACATCTTTGGAATATAGGAGGAAACCAGAGCACCTGGAGAAAACCCATGCAGTCACAAGGAGAACATACAAACTCCGTACAGACAGCACTCGTAATCAGGATCGAACCCAGGTCTTCGGTGCGGTGAGACAGCAGTTCTACCACTGTGCCACTATGCCACCCAAATTCCCTCAAATAAAACACAAAAGGCTGTAATAACTTAATGGGGATGTTTCTGGTTTCTTGTTCAACAACTGCTCAATTTTAAAATTCATTAGTTTAGCTTAGGGATACAGCATGGTAAAACAGGCCCTTCGGTCCATTGAGTCTTCATGATTAGCAATCACCCCTACACCCTTTGGAGGACATGCATAGGTGTTGTTTTGGATTGGTAAACACCACCTATTTACGTCATCCAGAGAAGCTGCCTGACTTTTGACTTTAGCACTTTATGTTTTTATTTGCATATCAGCATCTTCAGTTCCTTGAATCTCCATTTAAAATGCTCCCCTTTGTTTACAATCCTTCTATGATTTCCTTACTCTCTCTCTCTCTCTAACTCAAAACACATCTCCCTCATACCTGTCCACTTCCATTTCTGACCCCTTGCTCAACCCAAGTTCAATTGTTCTCTATTAGCAGCTGACCTTCAAGACTGCCTGAAAAAGGGTTCTGACCTGAAGAGCCATTGATCCATGTTCTCCAGAGATGCTCCCTGAACTGCTGACTTTAGTTTAGTCTTGAGACACAGCATAGAAACAAGCCATTTGGCCCACCACATGGGCTTTCTCCGGGTGCTCTCGTTTCCTCCCCCACTCCAAAGCCAGACATGTTTGTTGTAGATTATTTGACTTTGGTAAAATTATAAAAATTGTCCCTAATGTGTGTAGGATAGTGCCAGTGTACAGGGTGGTCACTGGTCATCATGGGCTCAGTGGGAAGAAGGGCCTGTTTCCGTGCAAAATCTAAAGTGTAAAACACTGAAGTAGATATTGGTGCAAATGTGATAAAGGAACTATTATTTCTTGCTGCTCAGTTTCTGTATCATAATTGTTATTGAATTAAGTTAATCAGCCTCATTGTTATGCATTACCTTTTAACATTGTTGTACATTCATATTCATAAAGAAATGAAATTGTCTTTCAGTCCTCGGAGACTGCCAGTGTTTAACGCAAGATCAGGGCTATCAGACTTTGCTTTGAATACGTTCATATAAAGAATAATAGAGCACGTTAGACATCAAGAATATCATTCTGAATGTTTATTGCAAACTCTTCCATGCTTTCCAGAACAAATAAAGTCACAAGATAAAAAATATGCCACTTATTAAATCTATACGAACAAAGAAAATGATTAATGGTATGGTTTTACTCTTGGATTTCTTTGTCAGAAGTGCTGATGTAACTTACTTGTATCTCTTACTTTCTTTATTCAATGCATTTACAGGAAGGTTTGATTTTCTGCCAGGAGCAGATCCTTACATTGTCAAAAGTTTGAGATTTTGAGTGTCACTACAAGGGCTTGAGCATGCAATCTGAGCTGACATTATTTCACTGGAGTGCAGAGAAATTGCTTCATTGTCAGTGTTGCTGTCCTTCAGGTGAGGCATTTGAAGCAGTGAATCTCTGTTCCCGGGATTCATACAAGTGATCTCCATGCCCTGTCATTTCTCAGAGATTAGCTGGAAAACCTCCTACTCTCCTGGTCAATATTCTGCCTCAAACACCATCAACAATATCATTTAACAGGCTATTATTCATATGTTCACAAGTTATAGGAGCAGAGGTAAGCCATTCGGACCATCAAATCTACTCTGACATTCAAATATGGCTGATCTATCTTTCCCTCTTAACCCCATTCTCTTGCCTTCTCCCCATAACCCCTGACACCCTTACCCAAGAATCTTTCAATCTCTGCCTTAAAAATATCCACGGATGGCCTTAAAAGCCATCTGTGACAATTAATTCCACAGATTGACCACCCTCTGACTAAATAAATTCCTCCTCACATCCTTTGATTAAATCTTGCCAGGTTGTCAATAGTTCACACTTCCTCTGTAGCACTACATCAAATGGACATGATAAACCTTTTGAAGAAGGCAGAATTTATACTTTCCCTAATTTCTTCTCTCCTTTCATTCCTTCCTTCCCCTGTTCTTCCCCGAATCAGTGCCGACCAACGACCACCATGTGCACTGGCACAGTCCTACACACCAGGAACAATTTACAATTTTTTTTTTTACTGAATCCAAATGACCTACAAACCTGTACGTTTTTGGAGTGTTGGAGCAAAACAAAGCTCCCGGTGAAAACCTAAACCCCAGTCAGAACGTACAATCTCTGTACAGATAGCACACGTAGTCAGGATCAAATTCGGATCTCAAGGCGCTGTAAGGCAGCAGCTCTACCGCTACACCACCGTGCTGCCCAAAGACCTTGGGATGTTTAACACGCCATTAACGTGCTGGTGCAGATTTTTTGGATCTAACTCTCTTTGCCATTATTTATCACATCTGAATGTACCGGCACGCTTCAGTGAAAATTATCAATGCTTACAGATTTAATACACTTATACTACTTGTTTTTAATTTGCCTCACGGTTGCCGCTGTGATGAGAAACAACTAAATGTTTGTTTCCTGTATATCCAACAATAATGGGCTATTGATCAACAATGCATGGATTTGTAGATCTAAAATGATATAAAAGCAACAACAAAAGATTGATTGTGACTAAAAGCCAGGTACCAGGTCTGGATGCTATTTATGTTATCTCTCTTATTAATATAAATCAATGCTTTTATTCTGCTTGTGAATCCCTGCAGACATCTCCCAGACTGACTAATTAGCAAAACGTTTCCAATGTCCAGGTTTGTAAAGCTGATGTATTTTTGTCACTGGTTGAGATCTCTTACCTGGGCATAACGTGGTCCATTATTAGGACAAGCTTCAAAGATTCAAGGTGGGAAAAAAACAGGAGATGCTGGAAGAACTTGGCATCACGCTCAGCACAGATATAGTGGGCCAAAGGACCTGTTAATCGCGCTGTATTATTCTATGTTCTAGTTAATGAGAACACGTTACTAGAGATTAATGAAGTAAAAGTCCAGTGGGAGGGACTTGGATAAACACAGGTGAAAGATTACAAATGAAAAATTAAATAGTAGTGAGGCGATGGTGAGGATGATGTCTATATGGTCTTTGCCTGCTTCTGCATCTTGTGATCTTATGGTAATCAGTGCAAAATTTTCCGTTAAAATAATGCCAAATCTTGCCAAAGAGGAAGAAATTTACTTTTCCAGCGCTCCTGAAATCAGGCACTTTCTTCCTTATTTGTGTACAATGTATGCAGGTAGAGGAGATTGCATTAGCTCCTCAATCTTCTGCTTAACATGAATGGGAAAACCTAACAGTCAACTTTTTTACATGGAACAACCTGCCGGAGGAGATAGTTGAGGCAGGTACTAACATAACATTTAAGAGAGTCTTGGCAGAAAAAGCAGATCACTTTCTGAAGACATGGTTACCTTTTACTGAATTTCTGCAACAACAGAATGGTTAAATACAAATTTAAACCCGATGCCAGGGATGGGTGAGAGGGCGGGGGAGGTATATCTCCAACTTTCCTTTTCTTATTTCCTTTCTCTTCTCCTGCACTTCTTTGGTAGCTTATGGGTCTTTTTCCTGCTCTCTTGTATTTTACCTCTTTTTCTTCCTTTCTTCTCTCTTTTCCCTTTTTTTCTTTTTTTTGTGATTTAGGTTATAAGGTTAAAAATGAAGCTGTGCAATAATTGTATAATTGTTATATTGATCGTCTTATCCTTGTACAATTGCTTCTAATAAAATAAATTCCCCCCCAAAAATTAAAAATTTAAGAGACATTTGGACAGTTACATGAATCGAATAGGCTGAGAGGGTTATGGGCCAAGGGTGGGCAGGTAGATGGAGTATGTTGGTCGGTATGGGCAAGTTGGGCCAAAGGGCCTTTTATCACACTTTGTGACTCTACGACCCTATGTATGGCACTAAACTCTGGTGTCATGAAGCATGCCCCTTCAAACACTTGGGTCACTAATGTTACTTAGTACGTCTGGGAACCTTCCTGATCAAATGCTACGTCCCAGTCTGACTACAAAGCTCATCTTATAAGTGTGAGGTATGTGTGTGCTCAGTGGGCTTTCAATCACTGATACAGTCTCTGCAAAATGTGCAGACAAGATACATGAACAACTTAAATTAACTTAGTGTCTTTAGCGAAGGCTTCTACATGTAGAGAGGACGTTTTCACTAGTGGAAGAGTCCAGGACCAGAGGCCATAGCCTCAGAATAAAAGGATGTATGATTAGAAAGGAGAAGAGGAAGAATTAATTTTGTCAGAGGGTGGTGAATCTGTGGAATTGATTGCCAACGAACCCTATGGAGGCCAA
Organism: Okamejei kenojei; assembly: GCA_035221665.1. Lineage (NCBI taxonomy): Eukaryota > Metazoa > Chordata > Chondrichthyes > Rajiformes > Rajidae > Okamejei > Okamejei kenojei. The sequence continues at coordinate 51,363,414 of CM069141.1, forward strand.
ATCAATGGGTATTTTTAAGGTGGAGATTGACAGATTCTTGATCAGTACAGGTGTCAGGGGTTTTGGGGAGAAGGCAGGGGAATGGGGTTGAGAGGGAAACATATATCAGCCATGATTGAATGCCAGAGTAGACTTGATGGGCTGAATGTGCTAACACTGCTCCTATAACTTATGGGCAACGCATTCCAAACATGTGTAAATAACTGCAGCACAGACTACGGGTGTTGTCTATATGGATATGGAAGTTCTCCCTGTAACCATGTAAATTGTCCCTAGTGTGGTGATCGCTGGTCGATATGGACTCAGTGGGCCAAAGGGCCGCTTTCTGCAGTGTATCTCTGAACTCAACTTAATTAAACTTGACCTTAAGTGAGAAAGTCAGTTAAAGTGAGTGGTTCTCTAACCTTCACTTAATTTTAGTGCTTTTATTAATTTCTCATACTTTAGAGAGCCCCACATGTTTTTTAATGCATATGTTTTAATTATTTAAGTCCATTTCAACAGCTCTTAAATGTATCTGACTGTCAAAGGTATTTAAAAGTCTGCTCTTTCCAAGTTTTCGTAAAGTAATTCTGCTCTGAACTTCGAAAATATGTACATCTTACCTTTATTAAGGAGCCCTTTGCTGTGCAGAGTTCTCTAATTGTAGATAGGAATTGGCTTTGGCAATGTTCAGCACAGACGTTATAGGCTGATTGGCCTGTTTTTCAGGCAATTGAACCATCCTTTCACCAACTAGAGAGAGGTCCTGACCTACCATCTACTTGAGACTATCTTCAGTTGGATTTTACTGGACTTGATCTTGCAGTAAACATAATTCCCTTCATCCTGTGTCTGTACACTGTGGGCAGCATGATTGTAATTGTGTCTAGAAGATAGACACAAAATGGTGTTAAACTCAGTGGGTCAGGCAGCATTTCTGGAGGAAAAGGAATAGGGGACATTTTGGGTAGGAACCCTTCGTCAGACTGAAAGTAGAGGCGGTGGGATTTAGCGGGGGTGGGGGGGGGGAGGGGCAGACAACGCCAGAGCAATAGGAATCACAGATGGGGTGATGAGAAGTGTGTACGTTCTCCCTGCATGGGTTTTCTTTGGGTGCCCCAGTTTACTCCTACACTCCAAAGACGTTTCAGCTTTGTAGGTTGATTGGCTTTGGTAAAAAAAACTGTATATTGCCCATAGTGTGTAGAATAATGCTAGTGTATGATGTGATTGTTGGTCGGCAGGGACCTGGTTAACCGAAGGGCCTGCTTCTGCACTGTATAGAGTCATTGAGTGATACAGTGTGGAAACAGGCTCTTCGTCCCAGCTTGCCCACACACGCCAACATGTCCCAGTTAAACTAGTCCCACCTGCCTACGCTTGGTCTATATCCCTCCAAATCGGTCCTATCCATATACCTGTCTAACTGTTTCTTAAACGTTGGGATAGTCCCAGCCTCAACTACCTCCTCTGGCAGCTTATTCCATACCCCCACCACCCTCTGTATGAATATGTTACCCCTCGGGTTCCTATTAAATCTTTTCCCCTTCATCTTGTCCTCTGGTCCTCGATTCCACTACTCTGGGTAAAAGACTCTGTGCATCTACACGATCTATCCCTCTCATAATTTTGTATACCTCTAAAAGATCTCCCCTCATCCTCCTACGTTCCGTGGAATAGAGACCCAGCCTACTTAACCTCCCCCTATAGCTCACACTCTATAGTCCTGGCAACATATCTCTAAAGTCGAAAGATAAAGAAAATAGAAGCATGAGTTGGACATTCAGCCCATCAAGCCTGCCCTGCCATTCATGGCAGATCTGTTCTTGTCTCAAGTTCTCTTCTGTTCCAGTCCTCAATAACGCTCAAGTTCTCAATCTTTTATGTTTTTAGCAGACTTCACCTTCTGATTTGACCTCTACCATTCTGAGGGACACAGAATTCCAGAGATACACTACCCTCTGAGAGAAGAAATTTCTACGCGCCTGTTTTAAATAACTAGCCCATCATTTTGCAAATTATCCCCCTTGTTTGTGACATTTGGCACAGTGGCGCGATGGTAGAGTTGCTGCCTTACAGCACCGGAGACCCGGTTTTGATCCAGACTATGGGTGCTGTCTGTGTGGAGTTTGCACATTCTCCCTGTGACAGCGTGTTTTTTTGTGACCTCTTCTTCCCCCTCTCCTCTCAACCCCTCTCCCCCACTCCACCACCCTCTCCCCCTCTCCTCCCCTCTACAGCCCCTCTCCCACTCCAACCCCACTCCCCCCACCCCTCCTCTCTCCCCCTTTCTCTCCCCCCTTCTCCCCCCCTTCTCCCCCCCCTCTCCCCCACCTCTCCCCCTCTCTCTCCCCCCTCGCTCCCCCCACCCCCCTCTCTCCCCCTCCCTCTCCCCTTCTACCCCCCTCTCTCCCCATCCCCACTCCCCCTCTCTCCCCACTTTCTCCCCCATCTACACCCTTCCCCCTCTGCCCCCCCCCTGCCCCCCTCTCTCCCCCCCTCTCTTCTCCCTCCCTCTCTCTCTGTCTCTGCTCCCTCTCTCTCTCTGCCCTCTCTCTCTAAACCCCTCTAGACGCACCTGCGAGTTGAGGGCTATGTGTCAGTGCATAGGGCGGGGATTGGGTAAAAGGAGCCAATGAATAATATTCATATAATATCAAGGGGGGTGATTAGTGTGTGAGGGGGTTGTTAGTGTGAGCGTGTGTGTGTGTGTATGCGTGTGTGTGTGGGGCAGTTAGTGTGTGTGTGTGTGATGCCGCAATCACGCGTTGAGGGGACTGGACCTAACGGGTCCCATTTGGTCTAGTCTCCTATAAACATTTCCCTTCTCACCTGAAAGATATGCCGTCTGTATCATTACTAATGTTAATTATATTCTGAACCAACCTGCTAATTTATACCGAAGATGGACACAAAGTGCTGGAGTATCTCAGCAGGTCAGGCAGCATCTCTGAGAAAAGGAGAAAAAGGCGGGGAGACGTTTTGGATCGGGATCCTTCTTCATACTGCGTTCTTTATTTATAACTTTATTTCTGATTTATACCATTCATTATAACTGATTGTCCTTCCAAAGGTGCTGCCTTAACTATTAAATGTTGCCAGAACCTTTGTTTTTTATTTCAGATTTTTGGCATCTGTATATTTTGTTATTGTTTTCCATTCAAGGCGAGAGAGAGTTACAACCGTGTTTAGTTTTCATATGTGCTGCAATTGAACTATGAAATTCTTACATGTAACAACACAATAGGTTTGTTAACACAGTATTCAATAGAAAACTATAATTAATGAATACAAAAATAAATGTAATAAATAGAAAATTATTAGTGCAAATGAAACATAAAGTCCCTCATGTGAAGTGAAGTGCAAAGCATGAAGTCCCTAGTGCAACCAAGACAGTTAGTGGTTCCCCAAAAGCAAACATGGCTTGATCCATCATGTGCGATTGTACGTCAAAAATACTTTGGGGGAACTGTGAGATTTTAGTTTACCTTAGTTTAGTTTAGATTTTAGAAAGTGTTGAAGAAATGTGGATGTGTATAGTGGGGTTTCAGTTTGGAGATACAGAGTGGAATCACGCCCTTCAACTCACCGAGTCTGCGCCAACTGATGATCACCTGTACACTAGTTCAAAGGTTTCAAAGATTTCAAAGGTCTTTTATTAGTTCTATGTTATCCCACATTCGCTTCCTACAGATTCGGGGCAATTTACAGAAGCCAATTAACCTGCAAACCTGCATATTTTTCGGAAAGTAGAGCACCCGGAGAAAACCCATGTGTGCGGAATCCCATGCTGTTGCAGGGAGAGCATACAAAGAGCCCCCGGAGTCAGGATCGAACCAGGGTCTTTGGCTCTCTGAGTCAGCAGCTTAATCACTGCATCACAGTGTGCTGCCCCTATTTGTTTAGTTTCGCTTAGTTAAGAGATACAGCGCGGAAACAGGCCCTTCGGCCCACTGAAACTGCGCCGACCAACGATCCCTGCACATTAACACAAGCCTACACACTAGGGACAATTTTTACATTCACCAAGCTAATTAACCTACATATCAGTACGTCTTTGGAGTTTGGGAGGAAACCGAAGATCTCTGAGTAAACCCACGTGGTCACAGGGAGAATGTAAATCACCATACAGACACAGCACTCGTATTCGGGATCGAACCCGGGTTTGTGGTGTTGAGAGTGCCGTAAGGCAGCAAATCTACCACTGTGCTAATGTAATGCCCATGTGTCCTATTGTTTAGGACTCAGATGTGAAACTCCCTGACAGCAACTGATGGAAATGATCGTGTTGCTTGGTAGTCATTGTGACAGGTCACTTTATTTGCCTTGGAGAAAGAATGATGGAGGATTCTTTGAAGCAAATTTAGAGCAACAGAATGGTGTAGTGGTAGAATTGCTGCCATTACAGTGCCAGAGACCCAGGTTCTGGCTGCACAGAGTTTGTACATTCTCCCTGTGACTGCATAGGTTTTCTCTGGGCGCTCTGGTTTCTTCACAATCCCCAAAGACGTGTAGGTTTGTGGGTTAATTGGCTTAGGTAAAACAAAAATAGTAAATTGTCCCTAGAATGTAAGATAGTGTAAGTGTAGGGGGGTGATTGCTGATAGGTGTGGACTCAGTGGGCCGAAGGGTCTGTTTCGGCCCTATGTCTCTAAACTCTAAACTCAGATGGAGATCATGGATTATTGAAGTGAAAGGTTGAAGATGTCGGATGAGATTATGGCTATTGTCAGCAAAGACTATTGACTCAGACAAATGCAGCAACACAAAAATAGTTTGTGTAGGAAAGAACTGCAGATGCTGGTTTCAATTGAAGGTTGACACAAAATGCTGCTGTAACTCAGCAGGACAGGCAGCATCTCAGGAGAGAAGGAATGGGTTACGTTTCGGGTCGAGACCCTTCTTCAGTCTGAACAAAGATATTTTGTTTTGGTTGTTGTGGTGCATCATGAGAAGGGGCAATTACATTAATTTTGAACTTCAAATTAATTAACAATATGGCACAAAGGAAAAATGTATTCACAATTACATTCTGCCTCAAATTTTACAATCATTGAACACAGGAAATATCATGTACTGACATTCTAAAATAAAAGTGTTCTTGCAAAAAAAGCAGAATATTAAGGAAACTGTCCTCTCCATTCTGCAATTTGGCATGAGGACGTTCAGTTTGAAGACATATATCGCACTTCAGGTTCTCTTTTTATGTCTAAAATGAAGAGCCGGTCACAAGGAGACATAACATGCTTATATAATCTGTCCAAGTCCAGTAATTGGAAGAGAAAATTACTTTTAACTTGTTAAAATCCCATTTACAGCTTTAATTAAGGATCTGAGTGAATCAGACATTGAACCAATTGGTTAGTTAAAACCATCAAAGTAATATTCACCTGGTTCCATTTTTTTCCCCATTACATAAACCCATCCTGTGATGTTACTCTGTATGAAGTTTAGTTACATGGAACATAGAATGTAGAACAGTACAGCACAGGAACAGGCCCTCTGTCCCACAATATCCGTGCCGAACATGACGCCAAGATAAACTGATCTCATCTGTCATCTGTCTTTTTGTGATCTATGTCCCACCATTCCCGGCATATCCACGTACCGATTCAAAATTGGAGTACGTTTTCCCTGTGTCCGTGTGGGTCATCTCCGGGTGCTCCATTTCCTTCTGACATTCCACAGTTATGCAGATTTGTAGGTTACTTGCCCTTCTTTCTATCTATCTATCTATCTATCTATCTATCTATCTATCTATCTATCTATCTATCTATCTATCTATCTATCTATCTATCTATCTATCTATCTATCTATCTATCTATCTATCTATCTATCTATCTATCTATCTATCTATCTATCTATCTATCTATCTATCTATCTATCTATCTATCTATCTATCTATCTATCTATCTATCTATCTATCTATCTATCTATCTATCTATCTATCTATCTATCTATCTATCTATCTATCTATCTATCTATCTATCTATCTATCTATCTATCTATCTATCTATCTATCTATCTATCTATCTATCTATCTATCTATCTATCTATCTATCTATCTATCTATCTATCTATCTATCTATCTATCTATCTATCTATCTATCTATCTATCTATCTATCTATCTATCTATCTATCTATCTATCTATCTATCTATCTATCTATCTATCTATCTATCTATCTATCTATCTATCTATCTATCTATCTATCTATCTATCTATCTATCTATCTATCTATCTATCTATCTATCTATCTATCTATCTATCTATCTATCTATCTATCTATCTATCTATCCCAATCGGCACAACTTATCCATGCCAACCAATATATAATAGAGCACAAATATAAATACAAGTAATAGACAATAAGTGCAGGAGTAGGCCATTCGGCCCTTCGAGTCAGCAACACCATTCAATATGATCATGGCTGATCATTCCCAATCAGTACCCCGTTCCTGCCTTCTCCCCATATCCCCTGACCATTATTTTTAAGAGCCCTATCTAGTTCTCTCTTGAAAGTATCCAGAGAACCGACCTCCACCGCCCTCTGAGGCAGAGAATTCCACAGACTCACAACTCTCTGTGAGAAAAAGTATTTCCTTGTCTCCCTTCTAAATGACCTACCCCTTATTCCTAAACTGTGGCCCCTGGTTCTGGACTCCCTCAACATTGGGAACATGTTTCGTGCCTCTAGCATGTCCAAACCCTTAATAATCTTATATGTTTCAATAAGATCGCTTCTCATCCTTCTAAATTCCAAAGTATACAAGCCCAGCCGCTCCATTCTCAAATAATTGTACAAAAGTACTAATATTTGATACCTCAAATTTTGGACCTCAGAGTTATGTTGATGCTACTTACATCTCTTTTTGAGCAGCACGTTCATGCAGGAAATAATTATTCTAAAATCACTGCAATTTTAAGACTTGTTTTTTGCATCCATTCTGTTCCATTAGCCTCAGTGTCCATTCGCCGACTTTTGCCAATTAAGAGACTCCGAGAAAAGAATAAAAGCTAACTTCTCAAGATAGTCACAAAATGACATTTTGGGCCGAGATCCTTCTTCAGGCTGCGAGTCAAGGGAGAGGGAAAATGGAGATATGGAAGGGTAAGGTGTGAAGATGACAGATCAAAACAGACGATGAACAAAGAAATGTGGAATGGTTTATTGTTGGCTGAGGGGAAGCCGACAACGAGGTATACAAACAATAAAATTAATCAGGAGGACAGTGAAACTAGTCTGAGAACTAGGGTGGGGGTGGGAGGGAGAGATGGAGAAAGCAAGGGTTACTTGAAGTTAGATAAATCAATATTCATACCGCTGCGTTATGAAATATGAGGTAGTTCCTCTAATTTACGTTTGAACTTCTCAAGTTTCATGTTCTGATGATTTAACATATATCTAAAACATCAATAGGTAGTTCCTTTACTTGGGGATGCAAAAACAAAAATTGTACCAGAGGGTATAGCTTTAAGGTGGGGGGGGGGGGGAATGGGCAAACTTTAAAGGAGATGTGTAGGGCATTTTATTTGCATAGAATTTGGTGAGTGCCTGGAATATGTTGTCGGGGGTGGTGATTAGAAACATAGAAACATAGAAAATAGGTGCAGGAGGAGGCCATTAGGCCCTTCGAGCCAGCACCGCCATTCAATATGATCATGGCTGATCGTCCGCTATCAATAACCCGTGCCTGCTTTCTCTCCATATCCCTTGACTCCACTAGCCCCTCGAGCTCTATCCAACTCTCTCTTAAATCCATCCAGTGATTTGGCCTCCACTGCCCTCTGTGGCAGGGAATTCCATAAATTAACAACTCTCTGCGTAAAAAAGTTTTTTCTCACCTCAGTCTTAAATGACCTCCCCTTTATTCTAAGACTGTGGCCCCTGGTACTTGACTCAACCAACATTGGGAACATTTTTCCTGCATCTAGCTGGTCCAGTCCTTTTATAATTGTATATGTTTCTATAAGATCCCCCCTCATCCTTCTAAACTCCAGTGAATACAAGCCTAGTGTTTTCAATCTTTCCTCATATGACAGTCCCGCCATTCCAGGGAGCAATCTCATGAACCTACGCTGCACTGCCTCAATCACAAGGATGTCCTTCCTCAAATTAGGAGACTAAAACTGTACACAATACTCCAGATGTGGTCTCATCAGAACCCTATACAACTGCAGAAGAACCTCTTTACTCCTGTACGGAAATCCTCTTGGTATGAAGGCCAACATTCCATTAGCTTTCTTAAGCAGATACAGTCGTGGTATTCAGGAGACTTTTGGATAGACACATGGATATGCAGGGAATGGAGGGATGAAGATTATACACAGGTAGATACGAGTTGGTCTTGGCATCATGTTTGACACAGACATTGTGGGCCAAAGGTCCTGTTCTTGTGCTGTACTGTTCTATATTCTATGTTAAATCCCACTTTCTGCCTCCACCACTACCACTGACAGCACTTTCCAGGCACCCACCGCATAAGTGCATGTAACAAAAATCTGGTATGCATATTTTCCCCAAACTCACCACTGGTTAGCACTTCAGCAGATTCACTCCAGATCCATAATATAATTAGAGAACACCATTGAAGAGGTCAGTCTGCGTGTGTGAAAAGAACTGTGATGATGGACCAAACAATTATGACTAGAGCCAGGATTTTGCCATAAATGCCATGTGCCTTCTCATGCCTTTTTTGATGATCTCACCAGGATAATACCTTCTTCATGATCGAGTACCTAAATCAGCCTTTTTGCTGGAAGGTCGTGCCATTTTCTCTAGTTGTACCGTGATTACAATGACATTTTCAATGTAAACACGTTAATATTAATGTTATTATTAACATGTTAACATAGTATAAATTACAAGAAAATCTACACCAACAGGGCGAAACCGGGAGCGCCACCGTCGGTCGTTCACTCATGCTCAGTCTTCTCCAAAATATATTTATTACTTCCAATTTTGCAAACTTCCCACAAGCTATCACTTCCCTTGAGAAACGTGGCGAAACATTAGTGAATAACTTGCAGGTTTTCAACAAAGTAACTGACGATATTCTTAAATTTCCTGGCGATGTAGGTAAAGACACACAAGGAAAATGTGAGAGAGTGATTTTAGCTGACAAAGATCTTGAAGAAATACAATACATAGCTAAACTTCTCAAAGGTAGTTGTAATGCACAAGATATTGACATGAATATAGAGTCTGTAGCTTGTGACCTCAGTGACCTCAGCTGAGGTAGAAAGAAGTTTTTCCAACTGAAGCACATTCTGTCTGGCAGACGGCATATTTTAGATAATTTGAAAAAAATGCTAGTAATTATGTGCAACCAGGCAACTTTGATCATTTAATGTGGTTTACCTTTATATTATCATTTTTAACGATATTTTGGTGGTGGAAATACATGCCTTTTTTTGCCTTTTATTGATAATAAATGATTTTTTCGTGCCTTTTTGTAATTTTATTATGCCTTTTTGCCTGCCTTTTTCTGAGTTTTTTAGTGCTTAAACATCCTGGCTCTAATTATGACTGTTATGACAATTGTTTAACTATTATGTACAGCACAGATAAGCTGTCAGAGTGATGAGTCAGTGACCTAAACAGCAATGGCTTCTCTCGTGTATTATCATTAGAGTGGTAATTGTCACATAGTTCACAATTATAATGGATGAGCATAGGAGCAGGAGGTATAACTACACACAAAAAGACACCTGCTACCCTCCCCACCCTCCCATTCCAACCTACCTCATTGTGGATATTGCACTTTTTCTCTGCAACTATAATGTAATAACGCTGTGACACTATATTCTGCACCTTTTATTTTTGCTCTTTGCAATACCCTTTTGTACCTATAAGGACACAAAATTCTGGAGCAACGCAACTTGTGAGGCCGCATCTCTGGAGAAGCCTAAGTGATGTTTCAGGTCGAGTCCCTTCGTCAGACTGATTGTGGGGGGTGGGAGAGAAGAATCTGGGAAAGGGGAGAGGCAAGACAAATATGGCAAGTAATAGGTCGATATAGGCAAGGGGGTGTTGATGGGCAGATGGTTGGAACAAATGCCAGAGATAACATAGGAAGATGCACGACAGGTTTGAAGAGTTATGGATTGTGAAGCCAGTGAAGAAAGTAGCGGGTGAGGATGGGGAAAAGGTGGTGGAAGGGAAAAATAGGTGGGAGTCAAGGTGGGGCACACGGGAGGGAAGAGGGGGGAGGGGGTGAAAGAGATGGGGGGGAGGGTTGGGGGAGAGGGAGGAACTGGGTTCATGAGAGGCTACCTCAAAATGGAGAGTTCAATGTTCATACCATTGGGTTGTAAGTTTCATAAGGAGATTATGGGGTGTTATACTTGATGTATGTATAGTTTAATAGTATTCATGTAAAATATATTTGACTGGATAGAGCACAAAGTAAGCTTTTTGCTGTATCTTGGTACATATGACAATACTAAATCAATATTAATGACAATGTTTTCTCTCGCATTACATGCCGCTAGATAGTAGTTGAGAAGATGAGACCTCATTAATGTGGTGGCTATCTTTTAGTTTTGTTTAGTTTATGGTCACATGTGCAGTGAAAAGCTTTTGTTGTGTGCTAACCAGTCAGTGGAAAGACAATAAGTGATTACAATCGAGCCATCCACGCTGTACAGATACATGATAAAGGGAATAACGTTTAGTGAAAGATAAAGTTAGTAAAGTCCAATTAAAGATAACGTGAGGATCTCCGTTGAGGTAGATAGTAGTTCAGGACTGCTGAGGACTGCTGTCTAGTTGTAGGTAGGATGGTTCAGTTGCCTGATAACAGCTGGGAAGAAACTGTCCCTGAATCTGGAGGTGTGCGTTTTCACCCTTCTGTACCTCTCGCCTGATGGGAGAGGGGCGAGGAGGGAGTGTCTGGGGTGAGATTGGCTCTTGATTATGCTGGTGGCCTTGCCGAGCCAGTGTGAAGTGTAAATGGCGTCAATGGAAGGGAGGTTGGTTTGTGTGATGGCCTGGGCCGCGTCCACAATTCTCTGCAATAAGAGAAGAAACCGGAGACAGCGTGAGGCATCTGAAACAAGTTTATTCATGGATAACCCTTTGAGATGGACAGTCATCTCGTTTACGAGGGGGTCCAACATAGAACATACAGCACAAGACATAACATACATAGAGGCTCTCATTGACCCACCTATTCACACACCAATCCCAATACCCCTCCATACCCACGTGTTATAGTTTATGACAATTGTTAATTGACTTTGCATATACAATAATAATAAGTTATGTGTTACAGTATAATGTTGATGCATAATACCATATACCACCTATCATACATCGCACGTTAATACATACTATCAACATTATTACATGATATATTATTTCATAGTATTGTGACATAATACAATATGACCTTTTTACACTATGCAATACAATAATACATAAGTGTAATGGCCATGCATATACAATAGCTATGCCAAATGATCACACACAGAGCAAGCTAGATAAAGGAGCTCGAAGACTCTAATACTAGAAACAGGTACATGGTTTTATAAGGAAGGGTAAAAGTGTATTTTTAAATAGGCGAAGTGAGCTCTTATGGTACTAGGCAGAGTGTTCCAGTCAGCAGGAGCTTTGAATTTAAATGCACGTCTCCCAATTTCTTTGTTAGTTCTTGGAATGAAAAAGAAGGGTTGCTGAATATGTCTTAGTGAATATGAGGGTGTGTATGGTAATAGGTCTTGTTTTAACTAAGAAGGATAATTAAGATGGATGCATTTAAAGATGAACTGGAACCAGTGGTAGCATCTTTATGCGTGGGGGGATAGCCAGTATCAAATGTATTCTGATAGACAATATCAGCATAATCCAGTATTGGCAATAGTAGTTGAGAGACAATTATTTTTCTCATCTGAAAGGTGAAACAATTTATATGGCGGTAAAGAAGAGCTACATTACAGCTAAGTTTTATAGTAATTGTCTCACTATGCCACGTAAATGAAAGTGTTGGGTCGAGCCAAACACCAAGATATTTGAAGTTCAATACTTGTTCTAATGGTGATCCTTCATTAAATGATATAGTCTGATCTACAGAATTACCAAGGCCTTGTCTGGTACCAAATAACATACTGCATGATTTATTTTTATTTAAAATTAATTTGTTGAATAATAGCCATTTCTGAATAGAAGTAAGATCTGATTGAAGGGATCTTTCAATTTCAGACTTGTTAGTACTAGATGTATATAGCACTGCATCATCAGCATATAGTTGTGTTTGACAGTCAGAACACATATTAGGGAGGTCGTTTATGAAAATAGAGAAAATGAGTGGTCACAAAGACGAACCTTGCGGGACCCCCTTCTTAACAATTAAGGAATTGGATTGACTTCCATTAAAGGTAACACATTGGCGTCTGTTATGAAGGTATGAGTTAAACCACAGTAGATCGTTTTGAGCAAAACCAATTGAGTAAAGTTTATCAAGCAGTAGGTAGTGGTCAACAACATCAAAGGCCTTGGTTAAATCAAGAAAGATGGCACCGGTGAGTTTACCATCCTCAGAAGCAGTGAACACATCGCTGGTGAGTTTTAACAGAGCTGTAGTTGTGGAGTGATTAGGTCTGAACCCAGACTGGCATGGAGATAGAATGTTGAAAGTTGAGACATAATGTGATAGCTGGTTGAACACTAGTTTCTCGAGGATTGTAGCCACCGAGTTGATAATTGAGATGGGGCGGTAATTGTTAATATCGTGTGGGTCGCCTCCCTTATGCAGTGGAGTAACATTGGCACACTTCCATGCGGAAGGGAGGGTACAAGTTGAGAAGGACAAATTAAACAGATCGCATAGTGGGTACATTAGAATATTAGCTCCTAACTTAATGAATTTAGTCTCAATACCAGCTGGTCCAGATCCACAATCATCCTTTAATTCATTAATAGCATGTTGAATGTCAACAGGTTTTATTTTTTGAAAAGAAAAAGAGCTTCTACGTGTAGAGGTATCTGGAAAGTCACATATAATAGATGAGTCAAATACAGTGGAGAAGTGAAAGCATTGGATATAACAGCAGGGTCCTGAATGATGTAATTGTTGAACCGAATCTGAATGCTAATATTTTGATTTGATTTATTAAGAACATTATTTAGTCTTTTCCAGAACTTTTTTGGATTATGCATGTCTTCAGAAAGATGTTTTTTAAAATGACTTGATTTAGCATCACGTGTTCTTGTCATACACTGATTCCTTAAGGACCTATATTTTTCCCAATCAGCAGTGTCCTTTGTTTCCCTGAAAGTCTTCCAGACTTTATCCCACTCATTAAAAAGGTTGATCAAATCAGCACTAATCCATGGTAAATGTTTTCCCTTGACTTTTATTTCTCTCCAGGAGGCGTGCTTATCGATAACTCTTGTGACTCCAGTGTATAAATAGTTCCAGGCATCCTCAACAGTTGGTATAAGTTGAAACCTCTCCCAGTTTATTGCAATCAGGTCATGCATATAATTATCATAATTACATTTTCTACATTGTCTGACATGAATAAGTTTAGGAGGAAGATGGGAGGGTTTAATCTTCCACACACAGAAAATAGCAGAATGATCGCTAAAGCAATCTGACAAAACACCAGATGTTAAAATTCGGTCAGGATGGGTAACAAGAATCCAATCTAATAGTGATGTAGATTTGCCATGAACTCTGGTAGGTCCGTTGATTAACTGGGTCACGTTTACACTTTTGAATGTTTAAATAAACATCCAAATACAGAAAAAATAATATCATATATCTATAACATCTTACTGGAAAATGATTTACCAAATACGGATAAATATAGACAAGCATGGGAAAATGAATTAGGTCAAGTAATTAGTAGAGAAGTATGGAATGAAAGTTTACAACATATACATCACCGTTCATTAAATGCCAGACACTCCTTGATACAATTTAAAGTTATACATAGATTACATCTCTCAAAATCCAAATTAAATAGAATTTTCTCAAATGTTTCCACGATATGTGATAAATGTCAACAATTAGAAGCTAATTTAACGCATTCATTTACAAATTGTATAAAAATTACTAATTTTTGGATAGAAAATTTTAAAATAATCTCAATTGTAGTTAATGCAAATTTAATTCCAGATTCAAAATTCATTATATTGGGAATACTAGAAACGAATCACATATTAACAACACAACAAATAATTTTTATTGGTTATAGTTTAATAATTGGTAACAAATTAATACTAAGATTTTGGAAAGGTCCTATTTCCCCTACAATTAAAATGTGGATTACAGAAATGTCGGAGACACTTCATCTGGAACGATTAAGACTTGTCCTGATGGACAGGTTGGATCAATTCAGAGGAATATGGTCTCCATTTATTGGATATTTAAAGGGTTAAGATGGTCTGGTTCGAGTCCATGACTGAAGCCTGAATGAATGAATAGATGAAGAATTATATATAATAGACCACGAATATATCTCCAATGAAGAAATCTTGTTTAATGCTCCACTCATTATCTCTTTTTTTAATCTCTTTTTCTCTTTACTACCTATTTCCTACTGTTATAAAAAAAAAAAAAAATATATAGAAGTATTTTAAAATATTAAGAATGTATGTGACGATAATATTTTTTTCTTTGTCTTTGAGCTTATATTATTTCTTCTTAATATGTAATTACTTCTAATAAAAATATTTTACAAAAAATAAAGACAACATTATTGTGCTAACGCTATCACCAGCCACTGGCCACCAACATTAGGCTGTTATATCAGAGTCCATGGAGGAGTTAATGGAGGAGAGCTCACCAAAATTGTCTCATCAGGAGTGCGAAAGAACTGTGTCTTGCCAGTGTGGACAACTCTCAGTGTGCAGGGAAAGATCAATGCATATTTGATGTTACGGTCACGTAGCTTCTTCTTAGCCGCATCATACTCCCGGCGTCTCTGGACAAGACCAGCGCTGAAGTCCGGGTAGATATGAATCCGAGCTCTGTTGTACTCAAGGGGCACATTTTTCTCCCGGGAGAGCTTCATTATCCTCAGCTTATCCTGGAAATAGTGGAACTTCACCAGGATCGGCCTCGGACCCTTGGCTCTGGAGTTATCCTTGCGACCGGTATGGTGACAGCGCTCACTCACAAGAGGAGTGGGGAAATTCGCTTCACCGAGGAGCTGCGGTATCAGAAGGCCCATGAATCCGGTGATATCTTTGGACCGACCCTCTCGCGGATACCGACAAAACGTAAGTTGGAACGATCTCCTTCTGTTCTCAGTGTCATCTGCCCAAATTTTCAGATCAGCATTTTCTTTTTCAAGTGATTTTACACGTTCAACCAGGTCTATTATATTATCCTCGTTGGAGCTAACTCTTTGCTCAAGCAGGACTTTAGCGACAAAGGCATGGTGGCTTGCAATTTCTGGAGCCAGTTTCCATAAGGATTGGTATGGGGCCCTCAATTTATTTCTAAAGGGTAATATTCCCAATTTCAGCCTTTTTGGTAAATCTATTGTTGGCACTCATTGTTCAATTTACAGCTTGCCAGTCAGGAATGAATCCCAGCTTCTATTAACGTTACATCTTTGCAATGGATAGCAATGTTCTACTTCAAGATATATGCAAGAGTATGTATGAGAATAATAATTCTTCCCACCAAATTCAAAGAAAGAAATAGTAAATAGCAAATAAGTGCAGATGACTCAAAGGCCTGAGCTATAGGGAGAAGTTGAGCAGGCTAGAACTTTATTCCTTGGAACGCAGGAGGATGAGGGGTGATCTTATAGAGGTGTACAAGATCATGAGAGGATTAGATAAGGTATAAATGCATGGAGTCTCTTGCCCAGAGTATATGAATTAAGAATCAGAGCATTTAGGTTTAAGGTGAGGGGAGAAAGATTTAATAGAAACCTGAGGGGCAACCTTTTCACACAAAGGGTGGTGGGTATATCGATCGAGCTGCCAGAGAAGGTAGTTGTGGCAGGTACTATCATAATGTTTAAAAAACATTTGGACTGTTATATGTGTACGAACGACTGCAGATGCTGAAGTTAGACACCGAAGAAACCGAATATGGATGCTCCAGTCCAGTTACAGTTACTTGAGCATTTTGTGTATATACATAGGATAGGTTTTGAAGCATATGGGGCAAATGCAGGCAGGTTACATTTGTGCAGATGGGTCATATTGGTCGGTGTGGACAAGTTGGACAAAAAAGGGCCTGGATTCAATGCTATCTGGCTGTATGACTATAAGCAGCCTAGTTTCCATTCAGTGGAATCATTCCACTGCCTGTGCTAGTCTGCCTCCTACACCTAGTCTGACATGGTTGTGTGATCTTGGTATCAAATATCTCACAGCAACTCCCCATATCTTCATATTGTTGCAGCAATCTCTGAACACTTTGTCGAGTCACAGAATCGTAGTCAGAGAATATTTTATAGTTATATAATAAGGAAATAGGCTCTTCTGCACAACTCATCCATTCGTATAAAGGACAGGTTTTGAAGGATTTGGGCTAAATCAGGCATGTAGAATTAGTATCGATGGGACATGTTGACAAGTTGGGTCGAGTTGGGTCCAAGGGCCTGTTTCCATGCAGTATGACTATGATTCTATGACTCTATTAATTAAATTAGACCTCTCTGGTTCGAGGTGGAGTAATGGTTAAATTATTGGACCAGCTTCCACACAACCTGCCTGTTCATCTGGAGATGTGAGTTTGGATCCTACCATGGCAGCTTGGGAATTAAATTCAAGTGATTAAATACATCTAGTTTCAGTAATGGTGACCATGCAACTGCCAAATTGTAAAGTTCCATCTGCTTCACAAGTGTCCATCAAGGAAGAATAGGTTAGAGTAATGGAGTCATAGAGTTCTCCAGCATCGAAACAGGCCGTTCAGGCCAACTTGTTTGCACGGACCAACATGTCCCATCTACACTAGTCCCACCAGCCTGCGCTTGGCCCATATTCCTCTATACCTGTCCTATCCCTGCACCTGTCTAATTGTTTCTTAAACATTGCTATAGTCTCTGCCTAAACTATGTCCTTTGACAGCTTGTTCCATTCACCCACCACTCTTTGTGTGTAAAAGTTACCCCTCTGTTACCTATCTTTTCTCCTTCACCATAAACCTATGTATTTTTGTTCTTGATTCCCCTACCCTGAGTAAGGGTGTGCATCTACTCGATCTATTCCCCTCATGATTTTGTACACCTCTATAAGATCACCCCTCATCTTCCTGTGCTCCAAGAAATAGAGTCCCAGCCTGCTCAACATCTCCCTCTAGCACAGACCCTCAAGTCCTGGCAACATCCTTCGTAAACCTTTCCTACTTGACAACATCTTTCCTACAGTATGGTGCCAAAAACTGAGCACAATATTCTAAATGCAGCCTCACCCAACGCCTCCCAACATGACCTCCCAGCTTCTATACTCTCTGACTGATGATGGCTGTGGGAAAACTTTTCCGTACCACAGAGTCACCAAATCCAGAAGATCAGTGGCTTAGATTAATGGGTTAGGAGTTGCGATGGGGGTTCACAGAGAACAACTGCTGAAATGGAAAGTAGAGGTATGTACACTCACAGCATTCAAACGTATCAGGATGAAGCACCCAGGTATTAAAGGATGTTGTCAAAGTGTTAATAAATTAGATTGGAAGAGATGTGTCAACATGGACAGGGTAGTCCAAAGGGGTGATTCTATGCTACTTGACATCACATGTGACTCCAGACTCACCAAATGTAGAAACAAATAGCTGCAGATGCTGGTGTATACTAAAGTGCTGGCATAACTCAACGGGTCAGGCGGTAGGAAGCTCCCGGCAGGTACCAGTAGCCAGTTCAAGAGAGGATCTGGCAGCAGGCAGGCGGCTGACGGGCCCGCGGGAGTGCCGGAGGTCGGACAGGCCCATTGTAGGTGCTGGAGCTTGGTCCAGGCCTTGCCGCCGAGAACAAAGAGGGACCCGACATGGGGGGAGTCGCCAAGAATGAAGAGGGACTACATTGAACACTTTGTTGTCACCCTATTACTAATACCATATAACAATATAAACATATAACACAATTTACAGCACTCGGAAACAGGCCCTCTCGGCCCTTCCAGACCATTTGTTTTACCCCTAGTCCCATCTACCTGCACTCAGACCATACTCATTCCCTTCACGTCCAGTATACCTATACGTGGCGACTCTTCGCATACTTTGTGTATGGTATGCAAAACAAATAATTTCACTATGACATGTCATATGTTATAATAAAGTATCATTCATTCATTCATTCATTCATTCATTCAGCATCTCTGGAGAAAAAAGAACCATCTCCTGAGATGCTAACTGACCCGCTGAATTACTCCAGCGCTTTGTGTCTATCTTCACCATTCAGTATATTTGCCTCTACAATCCCATTGCCGAGCTCCTGCCCTGATGTTGTCCTGGTTAATTTGCAATTATACGCAGTCAATAAAAACGAGTAGCGCTCCTTGGGTAGTCTACCTCACACAGAAAGGGCATCATTTATCTTCCTCCTGAGCAGCGTTTACAGCATTATGCTTGGCTCGCTGGGCTTGTTTTGCTGTGGTGCAACCCTTCCCTGTGTGGTTTTAAATGGAACCAGGCAGTCATTTTGTAGCTCTGACAGTCCAGCGTTTGACTCCGCACCATGAAAGCTGTGAGGTATGATCCCAAGGGGCATCCATCATGCAAACTCGTCAGCTGCAGTTGCATGCTTCTTGTCACTTCACAGCGTGATGGCTAGTGGGAACTCCATATGGGGCCTAACTGTTCCATCCTGGGCAGGAGGAGGAATTGACATTTTCCAGCTCATGTTGCTCAGCCCGCTGTTAAACTGCGAAGTATCACTGACAGCAACATTAAAGAAATATGACTTGCAGAGAGTATAGTGTGTGATCAGATGGAGGAAGGTGCGATGAGATGGTACATGGAACATAGAATAGTGCAACACAGGAACGGGCCCTTCAGCCCACAAAGGTTTTGCCAAACTTGATGCCATTAAAATGATCTTATCTTTCTGTACATGAGCCATATCCCTCTATTCCCTGCACTTC
Organism: Okamejei kenojei; assembly: GCA_035221665.1. Taxonomy (NCBI): domain Eukaryota; kingdom Metazoa; phylum Chordata; class Chondrichthyes; order Rajiformes; family Rajidae; genus Okamejei; species Okamejei kenojei. The sequence continues at coordinate 51,382,447 of CM069141.1, forward strand.
CATGTGCCCAGCTAAAAACCTCTTAAAGGACACCATCTTACAGCAAAACATACACACAATGACGCCTGTCATTCAATGTACATGCGAATAGTTAAAGGTAGACAAAAATGCTGGAGAAACTCAGCGGGTGAGACAGCATCTATGGAGTGAAGGATATAGGCAACGTTTCGGGTCAAGACCCTTCTTCAGACTGATGTGAGGCTGGAGGGGTGGGAAGAAGAAAGGAAGAGGCGGAGACAGTGGGCTGTGGGGGAGCTGGGAAAGGGAGGGGAAGGAGGGAGAAAGCACGGACTACCTAAAATTGGAGAAGTCAATGTTCATACCGCTGGGGTGTAAACTACCCAAGCTCCTCCAATTTAAGGTTCGCCTCACTCTGGCCATGGAGGAGACCCAGGACAGAAAGGTCGGATTCGGAATAGGAGGGGAAGTTGAAGAGCTGAGCCACCAGGAGATCAGGTTGGTTATTGCGAACCGAGCAAAGGTGTTGGACGAAGCATTCGCCAAGCCTACGCTTGTTCTCACCGATGTGGAGCAGCTGACACCTAGAGCAGCGGATGCCATAGATGAGGTTGGAGGAGGTGCAGTTGAACCTCTGCCGCACCTGCAAAGACTGCTTGGGTCCTTGGATGGAGTCAAAGGGGAAGGTAAAGCATTTCCTGTGGTTGCAAGGGAAAATGCCAGGAGAGGGGGTCGTTTGGGTGGGAAGGGACAAATTGACCAGGGAGTTACGGAGGGAGCGGTCTCTGCAGAAAGCCGAAAGGGGAGGAGATGGGAAGCTGTGGTCAGTGCTGGGATCCCGTTGGAGGTGGTGAAAATGTCGGAGGATTATTTGTTGTGTTAAAGATTTTTTGCCATTTTAATTATTGATCATGCTAATATTAATTTGCATAAGTTTGTGTATTAAAGTACATGTATTTTTAAAAATCCTTTTGATTTTCATTATCTTTATTAATGCAGTTCCAAAGCCTATGTCTCTATCTAAAAGTCTCCTAAACACCACTATCGTATCAGCCCTCACCACCCACCTTGGCAATGCGTTCCAGGCTTCCACAACTCTCTGTATAAAAAACCTGTCTCACCCATCCCCATTAAACTTTCCCCCCCTCACGCCTTGTTGCCATGCCCTCGCGTGCTGGACATTTCCACCCTGTGAATAAAGATTCTGACTGTTTACCATATCTATGCCTCTCATAATTTTATATACTTTGAGCAACAGTCCCCTCAATCTCCGAGAAAAAATAATCCAGGTCTCTCCAGTCCATGTCCGCCCTATCAATGAACATTTCGACAGGGAGAAATGTAGTGAGAAAATAGATCAGATTAAGGGCTTTATGCAGCCAGTTTCTGATATCTAAGCATTCTCACTCCTATCGATACAACACATCAGACATTTAACGTTTTCCTTTAAATAGTCATTTATTGTTGACGATGACTTGCATTCACTCCCTGCGCTTGGGTTCTGAGATGGCAGAGGGATCTATTATGGGACCCTCAGACACTCCAACTGGTGGGGCACAGGTTCTTCACGGGATGAGGGGGAGCATATTTCTTTAGGGATACAGCATGAAAATAGGCCGCTCAGCCCACTGAGTTAATGCCAAACATTGATCATCCATTCGCACTAGTTCTATGTTATCCCATTTTCTCATCCCTGCACCCTAGGGGCAATTTACAGAGGACAATTAACGCACATCTTTGGGATGTGGGGAAAAAGTAGGAGAGCCTGGAGGAAACCCACGCTTACAGTCTCAGCCTTAAAAATGTCCATTGACTTGGCCTTCACAGCCTTCTGTGGCAATGAATTCCACAAATTCACCACCCTCTGACTAAAGAAATTCCTCTTCATCTTCTTCCTAAAGGAGCGTCCTTTAATTCAGAGGCTATGACCTCTAGTCCTAGACTCTCCCACTAGTGGAAACATCCTCTCCACGTCCACTCAAACCAGGCCTTTCACTATTCTGAAGAACATGGATAGGCGATGTTTTGGGTCACTTCACTTCTTCTTGACGAGAGATCCAATCAGTTCTGCACTCCCAACACCTCTCCACTGCCTGGCAGAATTTGTCCTCATCCTCAACTAATTCTCATTTCACACCTCTCAACTTTCTGGCCCACCCTAAAGTGGGATCCAAATCACAAACTCTTGGTATAGTGGAGAAATTGATAAGGGGCTGTCCTACTGCGACGACCTAATCCGCGAGTTCAGAAGAGTTTGCCCTCGGCTCATACTCGCAGCACGGTTGACACCAGGTCCTAGGTGGTCTTTGTAACTCTCCTTCATGCTCGAGAGTAGTCCCCACGTACTCGAGGCCTCAGCTAGGTTGTGGCCATTTTAAAATTTTTCCAACATGCTGAAAAGATTCCTGCGGAGTAAAAAAGGAATCGCCTATGGAAAAAAAAATCTTTTTTTTTTACTCCTAGGTTTAGTAGGGGTTAGGTTCATATTTAGGTCGGCATGTCATTTCGTAAGTAATCGAGGGTAGTCGAAGGTAATCGAAGGTAGTCAAAGGTAGTCTTCTAAAAACAGCTCGTAAGGAGGTCAAAGGTATCGAAGGAGGTCGTCTTCAATCTCCACTATTCGGTGCCCAATTTTCCCGAAGCTAGTCGTAGTTAGTCGAAGCTGGTTTTCAACATAGTCGAAGGAGGTCGAAGGAGGAGTTCCACATAGTCGAAGGAGGTCTTCAACATGACACTTTTTCAAACTCTCCTAAACTCTTCTAAACTCTCCAATGAGTTCGCCGCAGTGGGACAGCCCCTTTAGTCATTGAAGCACAGCTGACATGACAAACTGTGCATTGGGAGTCTGAGCTGCAGTCTGTGGACCGTGTGCTGTTTTCCCCAGAAATGTTTTCTGTATAATACTCATTTCATTCACAGGTTGTACACATCTCTGGCAATAGCAGACGTTCTCTGTCCCTCCTCAACTGAGGAGCAAGTTAAGAATCACCCAGGAGACACAAACAACTGCAGGCGCTGGAACCTTGAACAAAATACAAAATGCTGGAGTAACCCACTGGGTCAGGCAGCATCTGTGGAGAGAATGGATAGTTAAAGTTTTGGGTCAGGATTCTAAACATGGCCTATGCATTCCCTTCATGGATGCTGCATGACCCGTTAAGTTACTCCCACACTTTGGGTCTATCTTCGGTATAAACCAGCATCTGCAGTTCTTTGCTTTAACGTACTGAGTGGTGAATTGCTTGTGGTTTTCCCTGGGTGATCCGGTTTCTTCCCACATTCCAAAGACGCGCAGGTTTGTAGCTTAATTGGCTTCATTAAAGTTATAAATTGTCCCGGGTGTGTGGGATAGTGCTATTGTTCAGGGTGATCAATAGTTGCCGTGGACTTGGGAGCCAAAGGGCCTGTTTCCACGCTGTATCTCTAAAGTTTAAAGTATAAATTCCCAAGGTTAAACATATATTCCCCAAAGGTTAGAAGAAAGAGAGAAAATCTCAAAATTCTTCAGGGGTTTGACAGGGTGGATACAGAATTAAAGATACAGTGCTGGAGGAACTCAGCGGGTCCGGCAGCATCTCTGGAGAACGTGGATAGGTGGCATTATTTCTCGGGAACCCTTCTTCAGACATAGATACAGAAATGGTGTTCCCTTGGGTCAATTGTCTGAACAGGTGGCCACTATTTAAAAGTTAGGGACTAATCATTCAGAGCTGAGAGGAGAGGAAAGATGTCTTTGCCCAGATTGTAGTGAATCTTTCAAATTCTCTAACCAAAAAATTATGGAGATTCAGTCACTGAATTAATTCAAGATATATTTTGATTGATGTTGGATGATAGTGTTGAAAAGTTGTGCTGAGGATGGGAATCAGTCATAATCTAATTGAATGGTGAAACGATGGTGATACAAGGGCTAACTAGCCCACTATTCTTCCGTTCTTTTGTAAGGCCCAAGAAAAGCAAGTATACTATTCACTGACGAAGGATGTAGAGGCAGAAACAATCATTGTAACTATAGTAGGATGAATCTTTAGATTTGACTTTAGACTTTACTTTAGACTTTAGAATTTCAGCGTGGAAAAGGGGGGGGAGGGGGGGGGGAAAGAAGTGGGGTGGGCGGAGACATTTTTAGAAGCCAGACAACTTAATAATAAAGTTTAGTGGGCATTTTACATTACCGGTCGGTTTTCCTTGGCCCTGAAAACTCCAATGAGCCAATTCAAATGCCGGTCAGCGGAAGGAGATTCTACAGCTGCCCTGACTGCTGTAACTAAATAGCGACCCAGCACACTGCACTGCGAGTTCAAAGAACCATGCGACAATTTTTCTCACCGGAAAATTTTTAAACATGCTGAAAATTTTCTCAACAAACTGAGACCGCGAGTATGCGTGAACTTCCTCAAGCATGGTGGAGAGTTCCAATTACCTCCTAGGACTTCCTGTAGGACACGTTGCTGACCATTTGCTGTGAGTTTGAGTCAAGGGCAAAACTTTTTACAACACGCATACTAGGTCACCGCAGCTGGATAATCCTTATTGTATACGGGGTAATCATTGCGTCAGCTGGAATCCGGTGGGCCGCAGGAGTATGTTTACAACTGTATCTTACAGTCTCAAGTCTAAAGTGTATAAAGAATTTACGTCCTTGTTTTTTTCAATATCTTTTGTTGATATCAAAGAGAAAATGGAATTGTAGTGTGATATAAGGCTCAGCTAGTTAAACATGAAGCAAAATTGGTGGAGTACGAACAGTGAGGAAGGCCGTCAAAGGATACAGCGGGATATATACATCAGATATGGGCAGAGAAATGGCACATGGACTTTGATCCGAGCAAGTGTGAGGTGGTCCACTTTGGGAAGTAAAATGCAAGGGGAATGTAGAGTCAATGGCATTGACATTCAAAGGGATCTTGGGGCCCAGTCCAATGCTCCCTGAAAGTGGCAACGTAAGTAAATGTGTGGTGTGTAATGTGCTTTCTTCCATTGATTGCAAGAGTCATGTTGCAGCTTTATAGGACATTGGTTTGGCTGTAGTTGGAGTATTGAGTGATGTTCTGGTCACCCCATTACAGAAAGGACGTGTAGTCTTTGGAAAGGGTGCAGAAGAGGTTTACCAGGGTACTGCTTGGATTAGAATGTACTATCTAGAAGGAGAGTTTGGACAAACGTTGATTGGAAGTGAAAAGGAGATAACAGGACAAGAGTACAGGTGATCGATGGTCAACGTGGAATTGGTGGGCCGAAGGCTGTGTTTCCATGTTGTATCCCTAAACTGAACTCTAAACATGACCTCTGTGAAGGGCATGTCCCACTTACGAGTCCTTGGCTCGCAAATTACGCGACCTCGTGGTCGCTTGAGGCATATGGGCATCATATGGCCGCGCGGGGCCGGTCCCACTTAGAAGCGCGGAGGGGTATGGAGTTGTGCGGGGCTGGTCCCGACATCGCGCGGGGCTCCGAAATTCTTGCAGTGAATTAAATCTTACCACGCCAACGGCCTGTCGCGGAACTGACGGCCAAAGTGGGACAGGCCCAAGACCCTGGTGTGATGCAACATCTCACCTTCAACAGCAGCAGAAGCAGGCAAACGATCGCCGAGCTCGGCCTGAGGCTCACGGCCGTTGTGGTCCGGATCCGCCCCCACTTCTACTCCCAGAGCAGGGCCAAGAAAATTGAAGAGGGACACAAAATGCAGGAGTAACTCAGCGGGACCGGCAGCATCTCTGGAGAGAAGCAATGGGTGACATTTCGGGTCAAGACCCTTCTATTTCAGATAACGTCCATCTTCAAATAACGTCACACGCTCCAGACAGCTGTGCGTGCGCATGTAATCGTGCCCGACCTTCGCTTGACCGTCTCAGCTCAACGTGATCACGAGGTCGCGTTATTTGCGTGCCAAGGACACGTAAGTGGGACAGGCCCTTTAGTGACTACGGAGGCCGTGATTTCAGAAAACTCTTAACACGCAGCAAAGTTGTGAAGGAATTTTAGAGACTGTAAATATCTCTGATATACAAATATATTAAAAAAAAGATTCAAATTTAAGTAAATAATTAAAAAAAAACAATGAACAAATACTTAATTAAACACAAGATAACTTGTTAGTAATTAGTTATAGAGTCTCACAGTGTGGAAACAGCGTCCAACATGTACCATTTACACTAATCCCACCTGCCCGCATTTGGCCCATATCCCTCTAAACCTGTCCTACCCATGTATCTTTCTAAATGTTTCTTAAGTGTTATGATTGAACCTGCCTCAACTACCTTTTCCGGCAGCTCGTTCAGTACACCCACCACCCTTGGTGTGGAAAAAGTTATGCCTCAGGTTCCTATTAAATCTTCCTCCCTCTCCTTAAACCTATGTCATCTGGTTCTTAATTCCCCTGCCCAAGGCAAGAGACTCCATGCTGACCTATTCCACTCATGATGTACCAGGATGTTAAAAAAAATGATACTAGTTGAGGTGAATAATTTAAAAAATACAATTTTAAATTACTTAATTAAAACACCTCAGATCACTTGGTGGTAATTATAAAATTAAACTAATGTGAAATCATTAAAAAAAAACCTTATTACCCTGGTTGATTCCTGATCTTCGAGAATGGAATTCCCTTTGAATTGAATTGGTGTCAGATCCTGTGCCAAATCCGATGGAATTCTGCTGCAGAGACCAACGACAGATGTGGGGCCTTCTGTTGCCCAGTAAGTCTTGGATTGTCATGTACCTATGGCTGAGAGCTGGCCGTCCGATCGGAACAAGTTCACTTTAGCCTAATTATTGTCACCTGTACTGAGGAACAGCGAGAAGCTTTTTTTTGTTTCGTGCTATCCAGTCAGTGAATAGACAAAACCTGATTACAATAGAGCCATCCACAGTGTATGGATACAGGATAAAGGGAATAACATTTAGTGCAAGATAAAGTCGGTTAAAGATTGTCCGAAGGTTTCCAGTGAGGTTGATGGTAGGTCAGGTCTGCTCTGTAGCTGGAGATAGGATGGTTCAGTTGCCTGATAACAGCTGGGAAGAAACTGTAGATAGGCGCAAAGTGCTGGAGTAACTCAGAGGGTCTGACAGCATCTCTAGAGAAAAAGGTGGGTTGCTATCCTTCTTCAAACGAATCTGTCCCTGAATCAGGAGGTGTGTGTATTCAAACTTTTGGATCTCTTACCTGATGGGAGAAGGGAGAAGCGGAAGTGGCCCAGGTGAGACTCATCCTTGATTATCGTGGTGGCCTTGCCGAGGCTGCAGGATGTGTAAATCGAGTCAGTGGAAGGAAGGTTAGTTTGCATGATAGTCAGGCCTACATCCACAACTCTGCAATTTCTTGCAGTTTAGTTTAGTTTAGTTTAGTTTAGATGCAGCGTGGAAACAGGCCCTTCCGTCCACACCAACCAGCGATCCCTGCACATTAGCACCATCCTATACCCACTAGGTACAATTTTTTAAACATTTACCAAGCCAATTAACTTAGTACATACTTGCACGTCTTTGGAGTGTGGGAGGAAACCGAAGATCTCGGAGAAACCCCACGCAGGTCATGGGGAGAACGTAAAACTCCGTACAGACAGCACCCGTAGTCAGGATCGAACCCGGGTCTCTGGCGCTGCAATCGCTGTAAGGCAGCATCTCTACCACTGCGCCACTGTGCCACGCTTGGATGGAGTTATTGCCTTATGGCCCAATGAGTCTTGGATGGAGCTGTTTCCCAAACCATCCTGTGATGCTTCCCGATAAAACGCTTTCTATGGTACATCAGTAGAAATCATTCCCTCTCTGCTTTTGCATCACCCACTGCAATCTTCACGTGACCTGTCCCCAGAATGTCCAAATTAGTGCATGTTCTTAAATGCTCGAGCTGAGAATCTTGCTGGGAAGTTAAATCTCAATTACATTGCTGGGTGTGTGGAGTCGTTTACACGCCAAGATCAGTAAATTCAGCGTATATTCTTCAGTGAAGAGCATTAGTTTGGGTGGTGTTTTAATGACAACTCAAAGATGATGATACTTAACGATGGTGATGATACTTTATTGTTACTTGTACCTAGCTCGGTGTAGTGAAATTCTTTGTTTTTACATATAAAGTACACACAGATGAGTCTCCACAAAAGAGCTGACAAAGTTACTTAAAATACTCATCCCTTCATCGTCCCCCCCTAGATGGGTCCCCCTTTGTTCTCGGTGGCCCCCACGTTGAGTCTCCCTTTTGTTTTGGTGGTCCCCCCCACCGGAGCTCCCGTCTAGACAGCGTTCTAGGCTCCAACCCGATCCGACCTGCAGTGTCTTTTTTTCAAATCCAGGTTTATCTAATTAACGGGTGGCACGGTGGCGCAGCTGGTAGAGCTGCTGTATCACAGCCCCAGAGACACCTGTTCGTTCCTGACTTCGGTTGCTGACTACATAGAGTTTGCACGTTCTCTCTGTGATTGCTTGGGTTTCTTCCGGATGTTCCAGTTTCCTCCCACATCCCAAATAAGTGTGCAGTTTGAGGTTAATTGGCCTCCTTAAATTGTTCCTAGTGTATAGGGAGTGGATGAGAAAGTGGGTTAACGTGAAACTTGTGTTGTATAATTTATGGTCTGTGAGAACTCGGTGGGTGAAGGGGATTGTTTCCATGCTGTATCTCCAAACTAAATTAAACCAAACTAAACTTCAATTAAGCCTCCCAGTTGCATTAATGCCATTCAAATTCACATCCCTGAAATATTGAACCAGTGATAACCAGAATACAATTGCATCTGCATTTACCATAATTCCTTTAATTTGTTCCCAATGCCCCAGTATATGAAGCTGAGCATCCCAAATGCCTTTTGCACGCCGTTATTATCTTGTCCTGTCTTCTCACAGCTCAGTATAAGTAACAAAAACAATTAATTAAAAAAGCTGAGCCCAATTTGTTTAATTCCAGTGAACCGGTAAAATAATTTTCAGCAAATGTCAGAAATGGGAAAAAAAAAGACAAGTCACTCTTCATTTTAAATCACCTGCTGCTGACATTTCCAGAGCTTGATGCTGTAGACATTTTGCTAAATCAGTCTAGCGGTAGCAACTCCCGTCTCCCAATCCTTCCAAGTGCCTTCAGGGTTATATGATAATTAGGTCGCAGGTCAGTTCTCTTCCCCTTCCTCCCAGCAGGTTTACGCAGGCTTGTATTTTAAATACTCCTGCAAGTGTAAGGCAAAATGGAATTACAAGCAGACTTCATGGTTTCACTGCTAATGTATTTGCATTCCCACTGACAGATGCTCTTGTTTCAAGCATGACTATTCCTGGCTCTTTGGTGCTGCGACATATGTGAAGAGAACATATTAAAACAAGGCCTGTAAAGCATGATAAGAACCATATTAATCTTCTTTGTTTCATAACTGCAATATATACTGTGGCAAAGCGTCATAGTGTGAGCAAGCAAGGAACTTTCTTGTGACGGTGGAGGAAAATAGTTTTTAACAAGTGAATGTGAATTTTTATTGTGCATCATTTTGTGCCAGTTAATTCAATTAGGTGGAGATATATTTTCCAGCAAGAGGTATTGCAAAACTGAGGGTTGGAACCACGGAAAATCAGTGCTAGGAAGGATTTGGTGTCTGCGAAATTGATGATGTTGGAGGTTAATAAATTACCATGATCTGTCGTCTACATTGGAGGATCCTTGAGGAAATTGAGTCTTTGGAGGCCATTTATCAACATTCCTCAGAATCTGGTTCAGTTCTTATGAATTATAGAGTAGCTAATTGTAATTGTAATCACAGCCTGGTTTTGGACCAGGTCCATCCAAGACCACAATAAATCACAGAGAGTTGTGCTCGTAGCCCAGATCATCACACAATCTGCACCATCTACACTTTACGCTGCCTCATCAATACCACCAGCATAATCAAGGATGAGTCTCATCCCGATCACTCCCTCTTCTCCCCTCACCCTTCAGACAAGAGGTACAGATGTTTGAAAAAGCACACCTCCAGATTCAGGGACATTTTTTTGCCGGCTGTAATCAGGCAACTGAACGGTCCTCTTATCAGCTGGACTGCGGTCCTGACCTCCCATCTATCTCATTGGAGACATTTGAACCATATTTAATCAGATATTTATCTTGCACTCAATGTTGTACTCTGTATCCTTTATCTGGACAGTTTGATTGTAATCATGTGTAGTCTTTTTCTTTGACTGGATAGCAGGCAAACAAAAGCTTTTCACTGTACCTCGGTACACATGACAATAATAATAAACTGAACTAAACTAAGCTAAACTAATCCCGGGTTTTAAGACAGCAACTAGTGTATTATTGAAGCACTGGAAACCTTTTCAAAAAACACCTTCAGACTGTTTGCCCAAAAGAATTAGGTTTAAGGTTTGAGTTATGGATGGGTTGCATTTCCAAACAAACATCTCTATCACCATTTTGCAAAATGTGAATTCTTGATAAAATGTCCAAAATGTGTTGTTTCTTTCACAGAGGATGGCACAGTGGCACAGCTGGTGGAGCTGTTGCCTCACAGCGCCAGATACCCGGGTTTGATCCTGACCTCGAGTGTTGTCTGTGTAAAGTTTCCATGTTCTCCCTGAGACCACTAGGGCTTCTTCCAGGTACTCTGGTTTCATCCCACATCCCAAAGACGTGCAGGTTTGTAGATTAATTGCCATTGTAAATGTAGGGAGTGAATAAGAGCTAGTGTGAGCAGGTGGTCGATGATCACTCTGTGGACTGAATGGCCTGTTTCCATCCTGCATCTCCAAAGTAAACTAAACTAAACTAAACTAAACTAGGAAAAGGGGAGACGATTAGGAAAAGGGGAGATGCAGCGAGACCTGTGTGTCATGGTACACCAGTCATTGAAAGTAGGCATGCAGGTGCAGCAGGCTGTGAAGAAAGCGAATGGTATGTTAGCATTCATAGCAAAAGGATTTGAGTACAAGAGCAGGGAGGTTCTACTGCAGTTGTATAGGGTCTTGGTGAGGCCAAACCTGGAGTATTGCGTACAGTTCTGGTCTCCTAATCTGAGGAAAGACATTCTTGCCATAGAGGGAGTACAGAGAAGGTTCACCAGACTGATTCCTGGGATGGCACGACTTCCATATGAAGAAAGACTGGATAGACTCGGCTTGTACTCGCTGGAATTTAGAAGATTGAGGGGTGATCTCATAGAGACTTACAAAATTCTTAAGGGGTTGGACAGGCTAGATGCAGGAAGATTGTTCCCGATGTTGGGGAAGTCCAGGACAAGGGGTCACTGTTTAAGGATAAGGGGGAAGTCTTTTAGGACCGAGCTGAGAAAATCGTTTTTCACACAGAGAGTGGTGAATCTGTGGAATTCTCTGCCACAGAAGGTAGTTGAGGCCAGTTCGTTGGCCATATTTAAGAGGGAGTTGGATGTGGACCTTGTGGCTGAAGGGATCAGAGGGTATGGAGAGAAGGCAGGTACAGGATATTGAGTTGGATGATCAGCCATGATCATATTGAATGGCGGTGCAGGTTCGAAGGGCCGAATGGCCTGCTCCTGCACCTAATTTCTATGTTTCTATGTTTCTAAACTAATCTAAACAAAACTAAACCAAACTAAACTAAACATTTTGTGTTTTTTAGGGGTTTTTTCCACATTTTCCCACTGTTCTATATTCTACATGAACTATATTCTACGTTGTATCTTTCACTTTGCTCTCCCGGTTGTTTGCGTTTAGTTCGGGACACATCTGCAAATTAATTGTTGTAGTGGAGAGAAAGCTGGAAGAGAGGTTGAGGTGGGACAAAGCCTGACGAGTGATAGGGGGATAGACACAAAATGCTGGAGTAAGCGGGTCAGGCAGCATCTCGGGAAACAATGGATAGGTGACATTTTGGGTCAAGACCCTTCTTCAAATGAAGAAACTGTCTGGAGAAGGGACTGACCTGAAACGTCACCAGTCCATTTTCTTCAGATATGCTGCCTGACCCGCTGAATTACTCCAGCATTTTGTGCCGATCTTTAGTATCAATCAGCATTTGTACTTAATTGTTATTACATGAAGTGATAGGTGAATACAGGTGTGAGTCGGTGGGGGGGGGGGGGGGGGGGGGGGGGGGGGGGGGGGGGGGGGGGGGGCGGGGGGGGGGGGGGGGGGTGGGGGGGGCGGGGGGGGGGGTAGGTTGACTGGCAGACTGGGTGGAGAAAGGGCAGAGATGAAAAGGAGAGAAAAGGGTATGAGAGAAGGTGTGGCAATTATTAGGCTGGTGTAATGGATGTAGGTGGAGTGGGATCATGGGAAAAATGGGTACGCATCCAGGTGGGGCACAGTGAAGAGCGAGGGGAGGAATGAGACTTTAAAGTGTTTTAATGGGCCAGTATGAAGAATATACTGAATCCATTCTTAAAGTCCTGCCCACTGCATATAGACCGATGAGGAGACTCATCCTCTTATTTTGAAGTGATTTCATTAAAGGTATTTGCTCAAAAAGGGATAGAGATTTCAACACTCTTCCTGACTTTGTGCTGTTCTGCCTTGTCAAAGACAAAAGTTCTGCTTCCTTTGCGTCCACCACTGTGGAATTGTAGGTCTTGATCAGTGGAACTCTGCCCTAGAATATCCACAGTGTCACGGACTGGGTGACATCCATAATAACCGTGCCAAGGTCTAACAACGATCTGGTGACACACCGGGTCAAAGATTTTGTTAGTGGCAACTAAAAGTCACAAGGGAATGTGAAACCTTGAACTCTGTTTTCACACTGACAGGTTATTTGGCTTCTGCTTGTAGAGTCTCAACCTGACAGTTACAATGAATATCACATAAGTTTAAGAAACAAAGTGTTCCGTAAATCCTTTGGCAACTTCCGATATTCCCAGGAATAAGGCACACAGCACTTTACTTTACTTTAGAGATATGACATGGAAACAGACCCTTCGGCCCACCAAGTCCGTGCCGACCCGCGATCACCTCGTAAACCAGCACTATCCTACACACTCGGGACAATTTACAATTTTACAGAAGCCAATTAACCTACATACCAAAGCAAGTCTTTGTAGTGTGGGATGGAAACTAGCCTTGGAGAAAACCCATGCAATCACAGGGAGAACATACAAACTCCGTACAGATGCCACCCGTAGTCAGGATTGAACCCAGGTCTTTGGCACTGTAAGGCAGCTACTCAACCACTGCGCATATAGAATCGCCTCCCTGATAGAATTGAGGAAATTTGAGCAGAGAACATCAATTGCTTATCATTTTCTTGTAGACCTCGCTCCAACACAGAACTATCTCCTTCTGTAATATGTCCATAGACTCATAGATTCACAGAGACATACAGCATAGAGACATACCCTTTGGCCCAACTTGTCCTTGTCGACCATGATGGCCCATCTAAGCTAATCTCATGTACCCGTATTTGTCCTACATCCCTCAAAACCTTTCTTATCCATTTACCAGTCCAAATGTCTTGTCAAATGGAGATTCATTATAAATCTGTCCATTCTTTAATACAGCTTAATTTTAAAGCCACAATCATAGCAAATAGTGAGATCTAACATTAAAAAGGACACGAAGTGCTGGAGTAAATCAATGGGTCAGGCAGCATCCACTCTCATCCTTCTAAATTCCAGTGAATACAAACCCAGTCGTCCCATTCTATTTCATCATACTATATGTCAGTCCTGCCATCCTGGGAATTAACCTGGTGAACCTATGCTGCACTCCCTCAATAACAATAATGTCCTTCCTCAAATTAGAAACCAAAACTGCACACTATACTTCAGGTGTGGTGTCACCAGGGCCCTGTACACTGCAATAGGACCTCCTTGCTCCAAGATTCGAGTTTTGGGGAGATGATTTATCTCGCAATGAAGGCCAAGCTTTCTTCACTGCCTGCTGTACCTGCATGCTTACTTTCAGTGACTGATGTGCAAGCACACCCAGGTCTTGTTGCATCCCCCTTTTTCCTGATCTAACACCATTCAGATAATAATCTGCCTTCCTGTTCCTGCCACCAAAGAGAATAACCTCACATTTATCCACATTATACTGTATCTGCCATGCATCTGTCCACTCACCCAACCTATCCAAGTCACCCTGCAGCCTCATAACATCCTTGTGTCCAATGGCAGATAGAGCCGTTGCAAGGGTTGATTGTGTTAATGAAGTAATCAAGTGTTTCTTGATCCCCAAGTCATGGGCCATGAGATTTTGTCAGGAATGATGCTTCAGTCAGCTCACTGTATACTTCCCTAATAATCTTATCAGATGTGGTAGTATTTCTAGGAGTCAGAATTACTATAATTTCTTCATTTTTTTTAGTGTCAGTTTTAGATAGTGCTGAAAAAAGCCCTTCGGCCCACCGAGTCTACACCGACCTGCGATCCCCGTATACTAACACTATTCTAAACATTAGGGACAAATATAAATTTTACCGAAGCCAATTAGCCTACAAACCTTTATGCTTTTGGGGTGTGAGAGGAAATCAGAGCACCCAGGGAAAACCCATGCATGTTTTGGGGAGAACGTACAAACTCCTTACAGACAGCACCCACAGTCAGAATGGGATATGGGTCTCTGGTGCTCTAAAGCAGCAACTCTATTGCTGCGCCACTGTGCTATCCGTGAATTCTATTCAAGTTCATAACCAATATACCCTTCTTATTCACAGAGAACAGTTGCAATGCAAAAAAAGAGGCTATTCAGCCCATCACGTCTATGTTGACTTCTTGTGGAACAACTCTTTCCTACCCTGCAAGAAAAGGCTGGCACAGTGGTGCAGCTGGTAGAGCTGCTACCTCGCAGAGACAGAGACTCAGGTTTGATCCTGACCTCGGGAGATGTCTGTGTGGAGTTTCCACGTTTTCCCTGTGGCCACATGGATTTCCCGTGGATTCCTCCCACACCCTAAAGATGCGTGGGTTTGTAGGTGAATTGGCCACTGTAAATTTGCCCCTAGTGGATAGCGAGTGGATGAGTTGGTGGGATAACATAGAACTTGTGTGAATAGGAGTGAGTGCAGCATGATACAAAATTAGCAGCAATGTCATTTACCAGGTAATAACTACATGCACCTGTCCCTATCCAGCATTTGCACAAAAAGTTGCATCGTTGAAGGTTTCTGACATGGATTATTTCATAGAGGAAAACAGTACGCTTATGTAAGAAATGTTTAGACATTAAAAATTGAAGATCTGCATTTTGATTGAATGAAACAGCAAATACCCGGTTAAAGTGCCTTCAAAACACCAATACCATTTCAACTATTGGTTAGCATGGATTAGGTGGGCCCAAGGGCCTGTTTCCATGCTGTATCTCCAAATTTAATTAAACTAAACTAAACTAACTAAACTAACCTTTAAATTAAACTAAACTAACTAAACTAAACTAAACTAAACTAAGCTTCGATAGGCACAAAGTGCTGGAGTAACTCAGCAGGTCAGGCAGCATCTCTGGAGAAAAGGAAAAGGTATCATTTCAGGTTAGACTCCTCCTTCAGACTAAAAGTGGAGGTTGGGGGTAGGGGCGGGGGGGAGGGCAAGGAAAGCCCAGAACAAATCATCTGTTGTTGGCCTTGATTTGTTCTGGCTCTTTCATGCCTCTAGTTTATTCCACCTCCTTGCCCCCAACTCTACTTTTAATCTGAAGAAGCATTCTGACCCAAAACATTGCCTATTCTTTTTCTCCAAAGATGCTGCCTGACCCGCTGAGTTACTGCAGCACTTTGTGTCCTTTTGCCTATCTAAAATATTCTGCACTCTGTATCTTCCCTTTTGCTCTAGCTATTGCACTTGAGTTTGACTTGATTGTGTTTATCTACAGTATTATCTAATCTGTTTGGATAGTAGGTAAAAAAAAAAACATTTTCACTGTACCTCCATTCACATGACAATGATAAACCTAACTCTAAAGCTTCTTAAATTTCTTAGCTCTTTCACCAGTTAAGAGTCAACATGAAACCGAACGGTAAACTCTTCCCTGGTGACCGCATGGGTTTTCTTCAGGTACTCCGTTTTCTTCCCACACTGCAAACAGGTTCAAGTTTGTAGGTTAATAGGCTGTGGTTAAGATTGTAACTTGTCTCTGGTGTGCAGGGTCGTGCTAGTGTACAGGGATCGCCGGTCGATCCCCGTACACTAACTTCCACACTGTATCTCTAAACTAAAGTAAACTAAATTACAGCCAACCTTCACATATTCTGTTCCACAACTGTAAGCCAAATTACCAACACGTTTAACTGAATGGATGAATGTGATTTTTCGTTGCAAAAGGAACAAGTAAACTAATTTAAGATTCTGCCACTCTGACAACACCGCCACAACAATAAAGCGGGAAATCATCTTGTTTACATTTTCTCAAGAATATTACAAGGGAAAAAACAAAACAAATACACAGCCACAGAGAGGTTGACAGATATTACACATGAAAGGATCAAAGCATAATGAAGGATAAAGTTTGTTGGATAAAGGATAATATTCCTGTCCCAGAAAAGCATTTTTTTTCTGACCCACTTAATTATATCCAATTAAATTTATGAGACCATGTATTAAACCTCACTGGAACTTAAAGGTTAGTATTTTTATTCGGGGGGAGTGTGCAGCTAGGGGAGGGTTTGAGTTCAGAACTTTTCATCCTCATGCGAAACGGAAGACATCAATTGCTTTTGATGGCAAGGAATGTGACAGGTTCCCAAAAGGATTTCTCATAGTGGCGGGGAGCCCTGAAGGGTAAAATAAGCTCTTTTTAAGCTCCAATTATTATTTGTTCCGATGACACACGCATCAACTGACTTTGTGCAACCCGCAAGCCTCAGGTTTCTGTGCAAGGCTAATAGGGGAAAAGCAGGAGATATTCATTGGACTGACGCAGCAGAATAGATTTTACCCAAGAGTAGGGAAATTATATTTGCTGGTGCCTGCGACTGTATGTCAATGGAAAAATACATTGCAACCAGTGTTGATGGGTGATTAGAAAAAAATCGCTTTAATTATGAGAAAGGATGTAGTATGCCTTGGTCCCTTATGGCATTAGACTGTGCAAAAGCAAATTAGAGTCATAGAATTATACAGCATGGAGACAGGCCTTTTGACCCAACGCCCACACCAGCCATCATGTCCTATCCACCTAGTCCCACCTGCCTGCATTTGCCCCCTATCCCTCTCAACCTATCCTAACCATGTATCTGTCTAAATGTTTCTTAAGCATGTTTCTTAAGCAATGTTTCTTAAGCAGTGTGATAGTACCTGCCTCAACTACCTCCTCAGGCAGTTTGTACTACACACCCGCCACCCTTTGCATGAAAAGGTTGTCCCTGAGGTTCCTATTAAATCTTTCCCACCTCATCTTAAACATATGTCCTCTGCTTCTCAATTCTCCTACTCTGGGCAGGAGACTCTGTGCGTCCACCCGATCTATTCCTCTCATGAGAACATATAAATTTGAAGTTCTGCTTATGTTCAGTGAGGCAGCATAAACATGGTTCTGAGATTTTACTTGAGTTCAACTAGTCAATTCAGGCAGGAGTGTACAGTTGTCAAATGTTGCTCTTAGGCACTGACTTTTAGAAGCATAGGCACCTCCCAGCTCATAGTGGAAGCGGTTAGGAGTGCCCATCGGGTCCGAACAACAAGATGCTTTATTAACGCATAAAAATGTCGCTTATACTCTGCTGGAGTTATCTTCCACGCATAGTCGCAGGCTAGCTGCAGGAGATAGATGCACTGAGGTTCATCTCACAGTGACACCAAAACGCTTTAATGTCTTAATCCACAGCCATAACATTACCTTGAGCTACAAACAATGAAGAACAGGTGCCATTAATAAGAGAAACAGTTAATATTTAACAGTTAACAATCAACAAGTTTTCATAAGGATTTGAAACATTAATTTTGTTACCCTCCCACAGACCTGTTGAGAATATCCAGTATTTTTTGTTTATATAATAACACTAGACTAAGTGCAGACCCGTTGGGTCTGCTCCCACATCGCAAGATTCCATCACTCACCCTTCCCCCAACACAAGCCCTTCCACCGACGCAATATTGCACCACTCACGCATAGCCCCCAACTGTGCAGGCGCGGCTCATTACTCCTCACCCCCCCAGCACTCCCTCTTCCTCCTCTTCACCCTCCCTCTTCAATCACCAGAGAGGGAGGGGGGGGGGGTAGAGTGGGAGGGTGGGTAGAGAGGGAGTGGGGGCAGAGAGGGAGGGAATTTAGAAAAGGAGAGAGAGGGGAGGGGGGTAGGGAGGGAGGGGGAGGAGGAGGTAGAGGGAGGGGTTAGAGAGAGGGAGGGGAGGGAATTAGAAAGGGAGGGGAGAGGTGAGGGTAGAGAGAGACAGAGAGGGGCAGTGAGGGAGGGGGGTAGAGAGAGAGAGGGAGGGGGTAGAGTGGGCAGGAGGGGGAGTAGAGAGGGAGATGGCAAGGGAGGGAGAGGGAGGGGGGTAGAGGGACAGGGTAGAGAGGGTGGGAGTGAGGGTAGATAGGGATGGGGCAGAGAGGGGTAGAGAGGGTAGAGATGGAGGGGGTATAGAGGCAGTGTAGACATGGCAACCACCCTCCCTACCCCTTCTTATCCCTCAATCCCCCCACATCTCCCTCCACACCTCCCCAGGATCGTGCCCTTCTCCACCCCACTCCCCACCCCATCTCCCTCCTCCACTCTCCTCCCGATATTCCTCCTCCACACCCTCCTCTCCTACCTCCCTCTACCACCCCACTCCGTACCCTATCTCCCTCCTCCTCATTTCCCTCATCTTCCTCCCCTCACTCCCATTCCCTGCCCCAGCACGTACCCTGGAACTGTACCTGGTTCTCGTACTCTGCCCGGCCCTGGCTGTAGAATACAGCCGTCAGCTCGGCCGCTGCCTGGGCTCCAGTAGAGGCGCCGACTTCATCTCTGGGCTTGACCCTGACCCAGGACCCAGTCTCATCCTTGGTTCAAGGGGCGGCTTCTTTCTCCGCCCTGGTCCCAAGCCCCGGGCTCGGCCCTCTCTCCAGCTCCAGCACAAGGCACGGCTCCAGCCCAGGCCGAGACCCTGGGCTCGACCCACGGCACCACACTCCCCACCAGGTACCGCGTGGCCATCGGGTGCCAACAGCTGCTGCCACTCCTCGTTCTCCACGAGTGCTGGAGTGCCCCTCCCTCCCGGGGTGTCCCGTCTGCCTTGCCAGTCCATTGTGGTGTAACTCAGATTTTTTTTTCTGAAATGGGTGAGTTTTTGGGGCTGTTTTAAAAATGTAAAGGATTAATAACTTGGAAATATAAGTGGGAATGTGACGGAAAATGATTATCGCCACAGCGGGAAAAATTTGAGTAGGATGTATGAAAATGAGAAGGCTGTGGCCTAGCGTTTGGAAAAAGATAGGAAATGCAGACTGATACAGTCTGAAACAGGACAAAGACTTTTAATCATATAGAGATAGCAAATGCAGGAGTGATGTATTGTTTTTTTTAAAAATATTTTTATTAGAAGCATTGCATATTATCTAAGGTACAACAATACTTCAAATACAAATTAGACTTATCACAAACGTTGTATAGATGTTACGGGATAATTTATACATGCTACTGTTTTTGATTTTTTTTTGGGAAGGTAAGGGAATGTAAAAAAAAAGTGAAAGTATAAATCAATAATCAAGACATTGTGATTAAATACTAATGAGTATATAAGAAGAAATAAAAAAGAAAAAAGGATAAAGATAAACAAAATAAAAAAATAAAAACAATCATTATATAATTTTAAATAAATAAATAAATAAATAAATAAAAATAAAAATAAGGAATACATCTTAACATTGAATGGAACAGTTTCATATAACAATATCTATTGAGACGTGCATACAGATCCCAATACATCTTTTCATCTAATCCTACACCAGGGTACTTATTGAGTTACGGTGCTGAGCTCAGCTACCCCTTTAAATAATCAATGAATGGAGACCATATTTGTTCAAAAAGTTCATATTTGTCCATTAGGACAAACCTAATTCTCTCCAAATGCAACGTCTCCGACATTTCCACAGTCCACATTTTGATTGTGGGGATAATGTTCCCTTCCAGAATTTTAATATTAATTTTTTTTCCAATTATCAAACAGTAATCAAAAACATTTCGACTTACTGTTAATATTAAGCTTGAGTCAGGAACTCCTAATATTATAAACTTTAGATCTGGGTCCAATTTAGTTTCAAGAACCTCAGAAATGATTCCAAAAATATCAGCCTAATAACTATTAAGTTTTGTACATGTTACAAAACTATGCGTTAAGTTAGCTTCTAAATTCTGACATTTATCGCAAATAGAAAAAATGTTAGGAAAAATTCTATTTAATTTTGTTTTTGAGTAGTGTAATCTATGTATTACTTTAAATTGTACCAAAGTATGTCTGGCATTTAATGAGTATCGATGTATACATTGTAAACTTTCTTCCCAAGTGTCTTTCATTATAGATGGACCTATTTCATATTCCCATATCTGTCGGTATGATTCTGTTGTCTTTCCAAAATAGTATTATATATGCATGCCATTAATTTTTCTGCATTTGGATGCTTGTTAAGCCACTCATCCAGTAATCCTGGTTCTCTATCCTTATAGTCTTGCATGTTTGACGATATAGTCTCCAATTTGTAAATACTTAAGCAAGTTATTTGGGTGTAATCCATAGATATGTTCTAATTCTTGAAATGATAGAAATTTTCCTTTCCTGTAAAGGTGTTCTATCCTTAAAATTCCTAAATGTTTCCAGTGTCTAAACCCCTTATCCAATATAGAAGGTTTAAATAAAGGATTATTCATAATTGGTAAACAGAGTGACATATTATCCAGATGTAAAGTCTTAACTATTTGTTTCCAATTACGTATATTGCTATAAATTATAGGGTTTTCCCCGTAAGTTTTTTTTATACTTCACTTGGAGCAAGAAGAATCGAACTTATATCAAATGGTAAACAGTCTTCCATTTCCATCTTTAGCCAAGCTGGTTCCTGGTCCATTTTTACCAGCCAAAAATTCATTTTCTTAATCTGAACCGCCCAAAAACAATATAAAAAATCAGGTAACGCTAATCCTCCATTTATCTTGTATTTACATAAATGTTTTTTACTTATTCTGTGATTTTTATAATCCCAAATAAAGCGGTTAATAATAGTATTCATTAAAAAAAAACAATTTGGGGAGATATAAAGGGATAGCTTGAAATACAGTGGCTTGCAAAAGTATTCATACCCCTTGAACTTTTCCACATTTTGTCACGTTACAACCACAAACGTAAATGTATTTTATTGGGATTTTATGTGATGGACCAACACAAAGTGGTGCATAATTGTGAAGTGGAAGAAAATGATACATAGTTTCCAAATTTTATTACAAATAAAAAACTGAAAAGTGTGGCGTGCAAAAGTATTCAGCCCCCTGAGTCAATACTTTGTAGAACCACATTTCGCTGCAATTACAGCTGCAAGTCTTTTGGGGTATGTCTCTACCAGCTCTGCACATCTAGAAACTGACATTTTTGCCCATTCTTCTTTGCAAAATAGCTCAAGCTCAGTCAGATTGGATGGAGAGCGTCTGTGAACAGCAATTTTCAAGTCTTGCCAGAGATTCTCAATTGGATTTAGGTCTGGACTTTGACTGGGCCATTCTAACACATGAGTATGCTTTGATCTAAACCATTCCATAGTAGCTCTGGCTGTATGTTTAGGGTTGCTGTCCTGCTGGAAGGTGAACCTCCACCCCAGTCTCAAGTCTTTTGCAGACTCTAATAGGTTTTCTTCCAAGATTGCCCTGTATTTGGCCCAATCAAACTTCCCATGAACTCTGACCAGCTTCCCTGTCCCTGCTGAAGAAAAGCATCGCCACAGCATGATGCTGCCACCACCATGTTTCCTAGTGGGGATGGTGTGTTCAGGGTGATGTGCAGTGTTAGTTTTCCGCCACACACAGCATTTTGCAATTAGGCCAAAAACTTCAATTTTGGTCTCATCGGACCAGAGCACCTTCCTCCACATGTTTGCTGTCCCCCCCACATGGCTTGTGGCAAACTGCAAATGGGACTTCTTATGGCTTTGTTTCAACAATGGCGTTCTTCTTGCCACTCTTCCATAAAGGCCCGATTTGTGGAGTGCACGACTAATAGTTGTCCTGTGGACAGATTCTCCCACCTGAGCTGTGGATCTCTGCAGCTCCTCCAGAGTTACCATGGGCCTCTTGGCTGCTTCTCTGATCAATGCTCTCCTTGCCCGGCCTGTCAGTTTAGGTGGACGGCCATGTTCTTGGGTAGGTTTGCAGTTGTGCCATACTCTTTCCATTTTCGGATGATGGATTGAACAGTGCTCCATGAGATGTTCAAAGCTTGGGATATTTGTTTATAACCTAACCCTGCTTTAAAACTCTCCACAACTTTATCCCTGACCTGTCTGGTGTGTTCCTTGGGCTTCATGATGCCCAAGGAACATTGTTTGTTCACTAATGTTCTCTAACAAACCTCTGAGGCCTTCACAGAACAGCTGTATTTATACTGAGATTAGATTACACACAAGTGGACTCTATTTACTAATTAGGTGACTTCTGAAGGCAATTGGTTGCACTGGATTTTATTTAGGGGTATCAGAGTAAAGGGGGCTGAATACTTTTGCACGCCACACTGTTCAGTTTTTTATTTGTAAAAAAAATAGAAAACCATGTATCATTTTCCTCATACTTCACAATTATGTGCCACTTTGTGTTGGTCTATCATATAAAATCCCAATAACATACATTTACTTTTGTCGTTGTAACGTGACAAAATGTGATAAAGTTCAAGGGGTATGAATACTTTTGCAAGCCACTGTAAATATAATAATTGTGGTAAGAAGACCATTTTTGTAGCATTTATTCTGCCAATCATTGATATTGGTAGTGTTTTCCAGTATAAAATATTCTTTTTTAGTTTATCCAATATCTGAGGATAATTTAACTTGAATAATGGATTATAAGATTTAGATACATTATTTCCTAGGTATTTAAATTTATCCGTAACTATTTTAAATGGAAATTGTTGTAATATGTTTACTTTTATTCCAGTTATAGGCATAATTTCACTTTTATTCCAATTAATTCTATATCCTGAAAATGTACCGAAATTATTTATAATGTTAAGTAAGTTAGAAAAACTGATCTCCAGTTTTGTGATATATATTAAAACATCGTCTGCATATAAAGATATTTTATTCATTGTGGTATTAGAATTGTATCCATATATTTCTGGATCTGATCTAATCCTTTCAGCTAATGGCTCGATTGCGAGAGCAAATAATAAAGGTGATAACGGGCATCCTTGTCTACAACCCCTAGAAAGATTAAATTTAGCTGATAACATTTGATTTGTTAGTTTTCTTGTTGTAGGGTTGGAGTACAAAATGTTAACCCATTTACAAAATCTATCTCACAGTTGAAATTTCTGCATTATCTTAAATAAGTAAGGCCATTCAACCTGGTCGAATGCCTTTTCCGCATCTAGTGAAATGACAGCTAATTCAATATCATTAACTCTTTTTGAATATATGATATTGAATAGTCTTCTCTAGTTATAAGTGGTGGTATATTGTGCTTTGGGTTAAATTATTTGGATCAGTGGGAAATATATGATTTTAAAAAAAAATCATTTCACCTTATATTGGCTCAAACAGTTTCAATACTTTAATGCAGTAAATTCATTTTTGACATTTATTTAGTTGCTCAGTACGTTACACCATGAATTGTCTTGCAAAGTGACAAAGCTTGAATACGCTATTTAACTTCCAAGGGACAGTTGTGGAATGTGAAATTAAAAATGTGCCATGCTAGAACTGTTGTCAGAATATTGCTCATATAATGTACTCTGCAACAGAATGATCAGGAGGCCAGGATCTCATATTCATCAGTATCAAACTGGTGCAACTAAGTACTCGGAATCGTAGAGGCATAGATTTGTACAGTGTGGGAAATGGCCCTTCGACCCAACTTGCCTACACCGACCAACATTACCAAATGGTAAACACTACCTGGTCAATCAGAGCTACAGACCGCCCCAGTATCAAGGGGATTTATAGGAGTCATGGAGTCCTACACCTATACAGTGTGGAAACAGGCCCATCGACCCAACCTGCCCACACCAACCAACATGTCCCATCTACACTAGACCCACCTGCCTGGATTAGGTGCTTATCTCTCTAAACGTGTCCTATCCATGCACGTGTCTAATTGTTTCTCAAACATTGCAAAAGTCCCTGCTTCAACCACGTCATCTGGCAGCTCGTTCCATACACCCAACACTCTTTTTGTGAAAAAGTTAAAAAAATTCACCAAACCATGATAACTACCATAGGAATAGCAATGTGTATGGCCGAGTGAGTTTGATTTAGGTTTAGGTTTAGGCTTATTATCGTCATGTGTACTGAGGTACAGTGAATATCTTTGCTTTGAATGCTATCTAAACAGATCAGGTATACCATACATAAATACAATACATAGAGCCAAGGGGATGATACAGAGAACAGAGTATAGTTCTCAGCAATATAGCACATCAGTGCCGTACACCAGTCTAATAGGGGTAGTGGTGAATCAGACAGTACCCTTGCTGATTGAAGGGCCATTCTGAATGCTGATCATGGAGGAGAAGAAGCTGTTCCTGAGTCTGGTGGTGAGTGCTTTCAAGCTTCAGTACCTGCTGGACTGGAGCAGAGAGATGAAAAGGGTGGCGGGTGTATGCAACGAGTGCCGGAGGAGGTATTTGAGGCAGGGACTATTGCAACATTTAAGAATCAATTAGACAGGTACATGAATAGGACAGGTTTAGAGGGATATGGACTAAATATAGGCAAGTGGGACTAGTGTAGATGGGACATGTTTTTTGGTGTGGGCAAGTTGGGCACAAGAGCTATATGACTCTGACTCTAAGAAGGATTGACTGGAGTGTGACACGTCTTTGATTATGTTGGCTGCTTTTCCAAGACAGAGATTAAAGTTTAGTTTAGTTTATAGATACAGGATGGAAACAGGCCCTACGGCCCACCGAGTCCACGCGACCAATGAACACCTGTACACTAGTTCTTCCCTACATACTCGGGACAATGTACAGAAGCCAATTAACCTACAAACCTGCGTGTCTTTGGAATGTTGGAGGAAACCAGTGCATCCAGAGAGAACCACAGGGAAAACGTGCAAACACGGTAAAGACATCAGTCATAGTCAGTATCGAACCCAGTTCTCTGGGGCCATAAGGCAGCAACTCTACCATTGTGCCACTGTGCCACCCGCCCG
This sequence comes from Okamejei kenojei, assembly GCA_035221665.1. NCBI lineage: Eukaryota > Metazoa > Chordata > Chondrichthyes > Rajiformes > Rajidae > Okamejei > Okamejei kenojei. The sequence continues at coordinate 51,407,621 of CM069141.1, forward strand.
CCTGAAGTGTACATGGAGTTAATGGTGGGAAGTCCAGTCAGTAGTTGCTGCTTCCAGAGAGGAGATAATCAAAGGCCTAGCTTAATCTTGAGACAGCATCAATGGCTGACTTCACCTCCATTGAATTTGTGGTGGGCAGGTGTGAGAGAAAAGATGGCAGGGAAATACCTGCAAGTAGATATTTGATGAGATTGCCCTGAGAGCCCACATAGAACTGATGAGCTGAATTATGGAATATGAATTTTTAAAATATTGTGTAGTGATATGACTTGCGGCTCAACTAATTAATGAATGGATGGCTTTAATTAAGAAGGCTTTAAACTCCACTTGAATCCATTTCACGGGATCCACCAGGGATTCCTCTGGAAAAATGTCACAGTAGAAACCATTGATGGAAATGTTTTCTTCCTTGTTCAAGAATGTGCCAGGTCCAATAGTTACAGCTTATTTGGAAACATTATCAACTTCTCTTTCAATCTAGTTTTGGAATTGGATGCTGTATAGTCCATTTTGGAGTACTGCGTGCAGTTCTGGTCGCCCCAATACAGGAAGGATGAAGGCTTTGGTGAGAGTGCAGAGGAGGTTTATCAGAAGGGCCACACTTTGGCGCAGTGGTAAAGTGGCTGCCTTACAGCGCCAGAGACCTGCGTTCTATGCTGACTAGGGGTGCTGTCTGTAAGGAGTTTGTATGTTCTCCCTATTAAGGTGTGGGTTTTCCCTGGGCGCTCTACGCTCCAAAGACGTACAGAAAAAAACAACTTCTCCTTGTGTAGGAAACAACTGCAGATGCTGGTTTAAACTGAAGATAGACACACAAAGTGCTGGAGTAACGCAGCGGGACAGGCAGTATCTCTGGAGCGAAGGAATGGGTGACATTTTGGGTTGAGACCCTTCCTCAGACTGTAATGGGTGACGTTTTGAGACAAGACCCTTTCATCAGACTGAAGAAAGGTCTCGACCCGAAACGTCACCCATCCCTTCTCTCCAGGTATAAAAGGTTAATTGGCTTCAGTAAAGATTGTAAATTGTCCGTCGTGTGTAGGATAGTGTTAGCGTACAGCGATTGCTGGTCGGTGAAGACTCGATGGGTCGAGGGGTCTGTTTCTGCGCCGTATCTCTAAAACTAAAGTACTCTAAAATGAGAAAGTGCAACATTAAGATACTGAGTTAGAAGATTGTTTTTCAGTTTTAATTTTAGATTTAAAAATGTTGCGTGCAAACACATCCTTCGGCCAGTCATGTACACGCTGAACATTAATCATCTGTACATTGGTTTTATGTTATCCCATTTTCACATCCTACACACTGGGAACAATTTACAGAAGTCAATTAACCTACAAACCTGCACGTCTTTGGAATGTGGGAGAAAAATGGAGCACCCGGAGGAAACGTGGTCACAGGAAGAACATGCAAACTCTGCATAGACATCATCTGTAGCGAAGACCGAACCTGGTCTCTAGTGATCTGAGGTAGCAGCTCTACCGCTGCATCACTGTGCCGTCCCTTGATGTATTTCTTTAAATGAAAAGTATTTGTGGATATTGGGGAATTATAGGAAATGGCAGCAATAAGGCACCTAGGTAGAAGATCACCCTTTATCTTAATGAGTGGCAGAGCATATACACTTCATGCTGCCTCGACAAGGTCACCAGCTTAATCAAGGATGAGTCTCAAATTGGTAACCCCCGCTTCTCCACTCTCCCATCGGGCAAGTGGTACGGAAGGATGAAAATGCACATCTCCAGATTCAAGGATAGTTTCTTCCCAGCAGTATCAGGCAACTGAAAATTCCATCAACAACTAGAGAGCAGAACTGACCTATTATCTACCTCATTGGAGTCCCTCGGACTATGTTTAATCCAACTACACTGGACTAAACCTTGCACTGAATGTTATTCCCTTTATCATGTATCTACACTGTGGATGACATTCATGTATACATGAATTATGACAAATCATGTATTGTCATTCCACTGACCGGTTAGCATTTGACAAATGCTTTTCACGGTACCTCGGTACAAGTGACAAGAAACCAAACTAAACTAAACTAAGGCAGGCTCAAAGGGCCAGATGGCCTACTTCGGATTGGATCATGATATGGTATTCTACTAGACTAAGTGGGACCTGTTGTGTCCAGCATCACACGGGAGGGCTGGTCCCCCAAAGCAATATTCCACCCCAATATTGGTGGCAAGTGGGGAGGGGGGGCTTTGTGGAGCACTAGTATGGGTGTTGTGTGTTGAAGGGATTGGTTTCCAGAAGGCTAGTATGGACAGTGTGGGACGAATGGATTCTTGGGCTGGCGGCTCAGTCACTCAAGCCTCTTGTGCTGGCAGCTCACTCACTCATGGCTGATGGGCTCGCAGTTGACTCATGGCTATTCCTTGAAATTCCATTTCAAGCAAGGTGCAAGGGCACCAAATTCAAGTGCAGTTTCATAAAATTTCAAGCAGGGTGCAAGGCCACTAAAGACAGTGTCATGACCTCTCCCTCCCCCATCTTGAAGAGACTGAGCCATGCCCACACTTCTGGGTTTTATAGTTCCCCCCCCCCCCCCCACCAGAAGGGGCATGGACTTAATTATGTGATTGACAGGAGAGAGAATCTCAACATTTTTAAAAACTAATAACTATTTTAGTTTTCATCAATGGTAAAAATCCTTAGCACCTGATCAGCGGAGAGGGACTCTGAGTAAGATGGCCAAAAATCGCAGCCGTACGAGGTAGCGTTTTTTACTAAAATCAATATCAAGCGCAAACAGGAAGTGATCAAGATTAGACTTTTAATTATATAGAAGGCAAGGCAGCTCTAATTAGGCAAGGCAGCTCTAATTAGGCAAGGCAGCTCTAATTAGGCAAGACCTCAAATTAGGCAAGGCAGCTTTAATTAGGCAATGCAGCTCTAATCAGGCAAGGCGGAGGGGTACTCTGAGTAAGATGGTCAAAAATCACAGCCGTAAGTGGCACCGTTTTTTCTAAAATCAATATACAGAACAACAGGAAGTGATCAAGATCAGACTTTTAGTAATAAAGATTTCAGAGCCAACTGGAGATTCTATTGATAATTAAAACCTCTCATAATCATTGCTTATGAAGAGCAAGATGAATAAAACATTTCCAACCTCCCCTGAAATCATCAAAAGAGTTGTCCTAGTGAACTCCCAGCCACTAATAGAAGGAACGTGATTAATTAGACACAGGCTGGAATCTTGCGTAAAACACAACGTGCTGGAATAACTCAGTGGGTCAGGCAGCAACTGTGGAAGGAACTGACAGGTGACATTTTGGATCGGGATCCTTCTCGGGTGTCAAGGGATATGGGGAGAAAGCAGGAGAATGAGGTTGAAAGAGAAAGATAGATCAGCCATGATTGACTGGCAGAGTAGACGATGGGTTGACTCTGTGCTGGTCAAGGTTATTTCTGTGCTGTACAACTCTTCGATTCTATGACTCCAATAAAGACGTGAAACTATTAGTAAGGGCGTGCAGGAAATTTATAACGGGGAATATTTTATTTGGAGAATAGAATGCTTCAGGCAATGTTTTGATTTGAACAGGGAAATTTAGTTGAGGGGTATGAAGTTAGGACTGGTTTAGATAGTATGTGCAACCCTTAGCAGCATGGTCAATAATCGGTGGACAGGGATTTAAGTTAGCAGATGAAGGAATTAGAGAGGAGTTGTGGAAACGAAAAAATTCTGCCAAGGGGCAAGCGATTTTGGAACTTATTGTCTGAAAGAGTGCTGCAGCAAGCAGGCCTCCTTACTCTTAAAAATACCTGGTTCAGCTGGTAGACTGCTGTCTCACAGCGCCAGAGACTCGGGTTCGATCCTGACCTTGAGTGTTGTCTGTACGAAGTCTGCACGTTCTCCCTATGGCCGTCTGGGCTTCCTCCTGCTGCTCCTGTTTCCTCCTACATCTGAAAGACGTGCGGGTCTGGCACCTAGTATGTAGGAAGTAGATGAGAAAGTGAGGTAACGTAGAACTTGTGTGAAGATAGGCACAAAATGCTGGAGTAACAGATTAATGAAGGGTCTCGACATGAAACGTCAACTATTCATATTCTTTAGAGATGCTGCCTGACCCAATGAGTTACTCCAGCATTTTGTGTCTATATTTGGTGTAAACCAGCATCTGCAGTTCTTTCTCAAACATTAGAACTAGTGTGAACAAATAATCGATGGTCAGCATGGACTCGGTGGGCCGAAGGGCCTGTTTCAATGCTGTCTCTCTAAACTAAAGTAAATAATGCACAGGGATCTGGACTGGAAACTGGAATATGGGTCAGGGCAAGTGTTTATTTTAGCTATGTGGCTTGGAAGAAATGGGTGATTATTATTTTATGAATTGCATTGTGTGGGAACTGGGTCCCTGTTCACTGTTACATCATCAGTGATTATTTCCCTGGATCAGTTCTCATATCTGTAAGATAACATGCAGAAACAAATACTTTGTGCAAACTTTATTTAATAAGACACTCCATTAGCTTATTTTGATTAGATTAATATTGAGTATAGAAGTTGGGAGGTCATGCTGCAGTTATATAAAACGTTGGTGGACCATATTTACAGTATTATGTTCAGTTCTGGGCACTATGTTATAGGAAAGACATTGTCAAGCCGGAAAGGGTACAAAGAACTTTTATGAAGATGTTGCCAGGATTTGATGGCCTGATCTATAGGGAGAGGTTGATCAGGCTAGGACTCTGTTCCTTGGAGCACAGTAGAGTAAGGGACATTCTTATAGAGCTGTACAGCGTCTTTGGAGCATTTAAAAAAAAATCATAAAATGTATTCCATTATTAAAAAAACAATATTTACACTACAATAAAACAAACCAGAACCCACCACCATAATACAATACAAACAAATATCCTTAATAAACTACTATACAACTATGTTACAATCCTTATTGAGGATGCATTCAACACCCTGCAGAGCCCAGCGGTCAAGGAACTCCCCCAGGGTGCCCGTGGACAGGGCTTATTCCATTTCTAATCCCACCCGGGCACGGACATAACCCCGGAAAAGGGGACATGGGGGGAAACTGGAGCACACGGAGAAAACCTATGTGTTCACAGGGAGAGTGTACAAACTCCATGCAGACAGCACCCAAGTTCAGGATCAAGCCCGGGTCACTGGTGCTGTGCCACCACTAACTCACCAACACACAAGGGACATTTTACTGCAGCTAACTCACCAACCAACCCACTCAAGGTGCGGGAGAAAACCAGAGCACCTGGAGGAAATCCATATTTTAGTTTGGTTTAGTTTAGAGATAGAGTGTGGAAATAAGCCCATCGGCCCACTGACTCCACGACGACCAACGATTACAAGTGCATTGGATCTGTTATCCCAGTTTTGCATCCTACCCGTTAAAGGAAATTTTACAGAAGTTAATTAACCTACAAACTGCACATCTTTAAAACGTGGGAGGTAACTAGAGCACCCGGTGAAAACCCACATGGCCACAGGGAGAACATATACAAAATCATGGGAGGAATAGATCGGATAGATGCACAGAGCCTCTTGCCTAAAGTAGGGGAATTCATAACCAGAGGATATTGGTTCAAGGTGAGGGTGGAAGATTTACTATGAATCTGAGGGCAAACTTTTTCACACAAAGGATAATTAGTGTATGGAGCGTCCTGCTGGAGGGGATAGTTGAAGCAGGGACTATCGCAATATTTAAGAAACATTTCGGGAGGTACATGGATTAGACTGGTTTAGAGGGAACTTGGCCAAAAGCAGGCAGGTGGTACTAGTGTCGATGGGGCATGTTGGCCAGTGTGTGGGCAAGTTGGCCGAAGGTCCTGTTTCCGCATTGTAAGACTCTATGACTCTTTAACTCTGCACAGAGGACAGGGTAAACAGTCAAACAATCACAAAACACTCAAACAGACTATTCAGTATACAAAATAAGACTGACATAAAACATACATCATACATTTTCACTAATTCCATTTTATGCATACAGTCCCTTCAACCTATTCAAACTCGGTCAATCTTTCGACTTTTCTTTAGAGTTTTTACTTTAGAGGTACAGTGCAAAAACAGATCGTTCGGCCCACCATATCCCCGCCGACCAGCAATCGGAAACCGGAGCACCTGGAGAAAACCTCCGCAGGTAACATGGAGAACATACAAACTCCGTACAGACAGCACCCATCGTCAGGATTGAACCCGGGTCTCTGACGCTGTAAGGCAGCAGCTCCACCTCTGCATCATTGGAAGCAGGAAGCGCATTGAGGTAAATTAAAGGAAAGATCTCAAAGATTGAAAGCAAACATTTGCAGAATGCAACCTCCAAAACATTGTTGAATGCCAGTAAAATGAAAATTAATCTTTAGTTGCCTTGAATACTGTATGTCACCTTGGTCTCAGGATTGCTTTCAGTGTTGCTTTTCAGTTTGGTTAATTTGTTCCAAACAAGACATTGGTCTTTGTGAATTCGTAGGTAAGCATCAATACCTGGATAACCCCATGACAACGGTATCTCAGCGGCAGAAGGAACAGCAGCTGAGGAAAGGGTGGAGAGAGAAGTGGAGTGGAACGCCAAGCCATCTGTGACTGCATTACAAGCAAACCTGGAAAGATTAGCATTTTTTTAATAAAAAGCATATTGAGTTTTGTTTTAATTCATTTTTTAATATAGACATAACTTTAACATAGAACATAGAACATGGAACCTCAGCCAGAGCCAACAATAGACTGTTGTGGGCTCCACCTCTCCTTGATCATCGTTACTGCTTTGAATATTGTTCAATCATCTGTTCTGTATCTCTCTCTATCACCATCAATATCACTCGTTTCCCTTTCTCCATACTCTGAAGAAGGGTCTCGACCCGAAATATCACCTTATCTCTTTCTCCAGAGATGTTGCCTGACCCATTGATTTACTCCAGCTTTGTGTGTCTGTCTTTGGTTTAAACCAGCATCTGCAGTTCCTTCCTACACATAGAACATTAGACTACAATGTTTGTGCCAAACATGATGCCGAGTTATTCCGATCTCACCCGCCTGTACATGGTCCATATCCCTCTGTTCCCTGCACTTTCATGTCTCTATCTATCATATCTGCCTCCATCACCACCATCATAATTTTAAGTACGTCTCCCAGGTCATTATATTCGCAATCCTCTATCCACACCTTCCACCTTTCATTGAGCGAACCACAAAGTGTTGGAGGTATTCAGCGGGTCAGGCAGCATCTGTGGAGGACATGGGCAGGTAACATTTTGGGTCGGGACCCTAGAACATAGAACATAGAACAGTACAGCACAGGAACAGGCCCTTTGGCCCACAATGTTTGTGCCAAACATGATGACAAGTTAAACTGATCCCCTCTTCGTGTATATGATCCATAGCTCTCTATTCCTTGCACTTCCATGTGCCCATCTAAGAGCTTCGTAAAAACCACTATTGTATCTGCCTCCACCACCACTCTTGGCAATGCATTCCAGGCCCCACCATTCTCTGTATAAACATAGAAAAATAGGTGCAGGAGAAGGCCATTCGGCCCTTGGAGCCAGCACGCCATTCAATATGGCCTGTCCAATCTTTTAAGAATTTTATATGTTTCTATATGATCCCCTCTAATTCCACAGAATACAAGCCCAGTCGACCCATTCTTTCATCATATGTCAGTCCCACCATCCCGGGAATTTACCTGGTGAATCTACACTGCACTTCCTCAATAGCAATAATGTCCTTGCCCTGCAAATCGCCATTCAACTTCCCCATCTCACCTTATAGCTATGCCTTCTAGTGTTGGACATTTCCACATGGGAAAAAGGTCCTGTCTGCCCACCCTATCAATGCCTCATATAATTTTATATATTATTATCAATTCTCCTCTCAACTTCCGAGGTTATAGAGGAAGCAATCCAAATCTATCCAACCTCTCCCTGTAGCTGAAACTAATAATGTGTAACCATGTTACAAAACTAACTAACTAATCACTTTAAGGCTGTAATTTTTTTTGTTTCATTTCAAATTCCCTTAATAAGATAATGATGGACTGGTTTCTTCAATTGTTTAAGTGTGTGCAGTAATCATGCTCCCAAGTGCTATTTGATTGGAGTTTTCAATATCTGTGTTGAACATGATGTCAAGATAAATTAATTTTATCTGCCTGCACATAATTCACATCCCTCCATTCCTTGCATATTCATGTACCTGTCCAAAAGCCTCTTTGATTTTGGTATAGTTTCTGCCTCCACCACCATGCTTGGCAGCACCTTCCAAAAACCTACCACCTTCTGTGTTAAAAAAAACTTGCCCCACTTATTTCATTTATCTTTGCCTCTCTCACGTATTCTCAGCTGGTAGAGCTACTGTCCCATAGCACCAGAGGACTCAATCCTGACCTTGGGTGCTGTCTCTGTGAAGTTAGCACATTCTCCATGTGACCATTTGGGTTTCCTCCGGGTGCTCCGTTTTATTCCCACATTCCAAAGACCTGTGGGTGTGTAGGTTAATTGACCTCTGTAAATTGTCCCTAGTGTACGGAATGAGAATGTGGGACAACATAGAACCAGTGTGTGGATGATCAATGGTCGGCGGGGACTCGGTGGGTCAAAGGGCCTGTTTCCATACTGTATCTCTAAACTTAGCAAAACTAAACAGAAGCTAAACTAAACTAAACTAACCGAAAGTAAACTAACCGAAAGTAAACTAAACTAAAGTAAACTAAACTAAAGTAAACTAAACTAATAAACTATTCCCTCTATTCTTTGACGCCTCTATCCTGGCGAAAAAGTTCTGACTGCCTACCCTATCTATGCCAAGATATACCAAGAAGTTACCAATTCTATAAGGCCAATCATAGGATACATTAATCATGAAGAAGAGGAGTGGAAATCTTGAAATAATCAGAAAATAAAATTGGAAAAAAATATGCTTTGCAATGTTAAGAGCAGTGTTCTTACGTTGTGTGAACTTCAGAGGAAAATCTGCAGGTAGTTTGCCTGATGATCCAATTTCCCAACTGAACTCAGTGAGGGCATTTAGAACATAATATACAGAACAGTGCAACCTAAGAACAGGCCCTTCAGCCCACAATGTCTGTGCTGAACATGATGTCGAGACCATCTCGATCCATATCTCTCCATTCCCTGCACGTCCATGTGTATGTCTAAAAGCCTCTTACACACCACTATCGTATCTGCCTCCACCACCACCCATGGCAGCATGTTAATGGCACTCATCACCCTCTGTGTTAAAAATCTTGCCCTGGTTACCTCCTTTAAATTCTACCCTTCCCACCTTATAGTTCAGACTTATATATCTGAAGAAGGGTTTGAATCTAAAACATCACCCATCCTTTTTCTCAAGAGATGCTTCCTGACCCGTTGAGTTATTCCAGCACTTTGTGTCTATGTTCACCATGCCCTTTGACAACTCCACCATGGGAAAGAGTTTCTGACTGTCTACCCTAACTACCGTATGCTTCTCATAATGTTATATTATTCTATCGAGCCTCCCCTCAAGCTCTTGCATGCTAAGATATAACCAACAGAAGCTACTAATTATCTATGTCCAATCATAGAATACATTAAATATGAACATAAGGATTGGAAATGATAAAATAATCCAATAATAGACCAAAATGAGGAAAAATGTGTTTTGCAATGTTAAGAGCAGTGTTTATACCTTGTGTGAACATCAGAGGAAAACTGCAGAAAGTGGATCAGCAAGGGTCATCGAGTCCTATAGAAAGTAAACAGGTCCTTAGGCCCAATTTGCCCACACTGACCAAAATGTCCCACCTGCTTGCTTTCGGCCCACATCCCTCTAAAGCTGTTCTATTCATGTACCTGTCCAAATGTTTCTTAAATGTTGCTATACTACCTGACACAACTACCTCCTTCGGCAACTCATTCCATATGCCCTCCACCCTTTGTGTGAAAAAAAGTTACCCCTAAGGCTCCTATTCAATCTTTCCCTCCCTCACCTTAAACCTATGTCCTCTGGCTCTCAATTCCCCTACTCTGGGCAAGATACTCTGTTCATCTATTTGATCTACTTGTGTAGCTCCAGTGGATCAGATTCAAGGAGGAGGCCCAAGCATCGCAGTGTACTTGTGAGGCAGCAGCATCATCTAATGTATAAAACACTGGTGAGACCACATATGGGGTATTGTGTTCAGTTGTGGTCACCCTGTTCCAGGAAAGATGTTGCAAAGCTGGAAAGGGTGCAGAAACGAGCATGTTGCCAAGACTTGATGTCCTGAGCTATAGGTAGGGGTTGAGCAGTCTATGACTTTATTCCTTGGAATACTGAGAGGTGATCTTAAAGAGGTGTATAAGGTCATGATGGAAATAGACTGGGTGAATGCAAAGTGTCTTTTACCCAGAGTAGGGGAATCAAGAACCAGATGACATAGGTTTAAGGTGAGGGGGGAAATATTTAATAGGAACTTAAGGAGCAACTTTTTCACATAAAGGGTGGTGGACATATGGAACGAGCTGCTAGAGGAGGTAAACACACAATGCTGGAGTAACTCAGTGGGCCAGACAGCATCTCTAGAGTAAAGAAATAGGCAACTTTTCGGGTCGAGACCCTTCTTCAGAGAAGGTAGTTAAGGCAAGAACTAGCACAACAATTGAAAGACATTTGGACAGGTACCTGGTTAGGAAAGGTTTAGAAGGATGTGGGATAAATGCAGATTGGTGAGTGTGGTGTACATGGGGCATGTTTGTCAGCATGGGCAAGTTGAGCCGAAAGGCTTGATTCCATGCTGTATGACTCTATGACTCTATCCTTAATGCTGCATTGAGCAACTTGAAACAATAAAACTGGAACAAGGAATACAGACTGCAGTTAACAGTGGAAGTTGGGAGTAGAAGTTGTAGGTACACAGGAGGCTTGAGTAATGCTATACGCTTAAGAAAATGGTGGTTTAAATGGTGGAGGTGAATAACTAGGGGTATAAATTATTCCTTAAGGCAATAATATTCTTGAGTTGCAAGGTATCAGTAGAAATATACAGAATGTTGTGTGCTGCAGTGAGATAATATTCACACTTAGGAAGTCTGCAGAAAGCTACAGTTACCTCATTTATAGAAGCACTTCAGAGACTGAGACAGTGGAGAGCTATAGATTTAGCACAGACAATCAAAAGCTTGGAGAAGCCATTATATAGTGTTAGATATCATGTGCAGTGCATTAATGAAAATGATTCAAAAGCCGGCATTATCATTTGAGGGGACTATTTATTGCATGGAGACTTTTCCTTGGAGTTATGGAGAAAAAGTTGATGGACTGTTCTTGTAAATACTCATTAAATGAGATCTTATTTTAAGTTGACAATATTTGAAGAAAATATGCAGGCATATGCCACAAATTGAACTTGGACTGTCATTGATGCTTTGCCAACTTTATTGTTGATGCCAGTTGATTTGATTTGTTTTTCTTTATTGCAGACAATTTTACATATTTCATTGTAATTTATTTGAAAGTAAAATCAGTTATATAGCTGGAAGGTCATAGATGTTCAGTAAACAACTGGGTTACAGTTTAGCTTCCTATTGCAATTTTCCTTTGGAATGCATTCTCTTGAATGAAATGGAAAGGAGATAGTGAACATAGTGTACAGAAACATAGAAACATACAAAATGGGTGCAGGAGGAGGCCATTCGGCCCTTCGAGACAGCATCGCCATTCATTGTGATCGTGGCTGATCGTCCCCAATCAATAACCCGTGACTGCCTTCTCCCCATTGATTCCACTAGCCTCTAGAGCTCCATCTAACTCTCTCTTAAATCCATCCAGTGATTTGGGCTCCACTGCCCTCTGTGGCAGGGAATTCCACAAATTCACAACTCTGGGTGAAAACGTTTTTTCTCACCTCAGTCTTAAATGGCCTTCCCTTTATACTAAGACTGTGGCGCCTGGTTCTGGACTCGCCCAACATTGGGAACATTTTTCCTGCATCTATTGTCCAGTCCTTTTATAATTTTATGTGTTTCTATAAGATCCCCCCTCATCCTTCTAAACCCCAGTGAATACAAGCCTAGTCTTTTCAAACTTTCCTCATATGACAGTCCCGCCATCCTAGGGATCAATCTCGTGAACCTACGCTGCACTGCCTCAATCACAAGGATGTCCTTCCTCAAATTAGGAGACCAAAACTGTACACAATACTCCAGATGTGGTCTTACCAGAGCCCTATACAACTGCAGAAGATCCTCTCTAGTCCTATACTGAAATCCTCTTGTTATGAAAGCCAACATTCCATTAGCTTTCTTCACTGCCTGCTGTACCTGCATGCCAACTTTCAGTGACCGGTGTACAAGGACATCCAGGTCTCGCTGTACCTCCCCCTTACCTAACCTTACCCCATTGAGATAATAATCTGCCCCCTTGTTTTTGCCACCAAAGTGGACAACCTCACATTTATCTATATTATACTGCATCTGCCACGCATCTGCCCACACACTCAACCTGTCCAGGTCCCCCTGCAACTTCCTAACATCCTCTTCACAGTTCACACTGCCACCCAGCTTTGTGTCATCTGCAAACTTGCTTGTGTTGCTCCTAATTCCCTCTTCCAAATCATTAATATATGTGGTAAACAGTTGCGGCCCCAACACGGAGCCTTGCGGCACTCCACTCACCGCTGCCTGCCATTCTGAAAAGGACGTGTTCACTCCTACTCTTTGCTTCCTGTCTGCCAACAAATTTTCTATCCACGGCAACACCTTACCCCCAATACCATCATACTAATATTTCTGTCTTGCACACTTAGCATGATCAGCCAGGCTGCCCAAGAGCAAATGGGATAACCGAGTGGTAGATACTACCTGGTCCAACACAGGTACTGACTGCCCTACTATCAAAGGGATCTATAGGAGGTCATGGAGTCATAGAGACCTATAGTTACACAGCGTGGAAACAGGCCTATTGCTCAACTTGCTCACACTGACCAACTAGTGTCCCATCTGCACTAGTCTCACCAGCCTGCATTTGACCCATATCCCTCTAAACATATCCTCTCCATGTACCCATCTAAATTCTTCTGAAATGTTGCAATAGTACCTGCCTCAACCACCTCCTCTGGCGGTCCCTTCCATACATCCACCACCCTTTGTCCAAAAATGTTATGCCTCAGTTTCCCGTACGGAGTTTGTACATTCTCGCTGTGATCGTGTGGGTTTCCTCTGGGTGTTCCGGTTTCCTCCCTCACTTCAAAGGCACAGATTTGTAAGTGAATAGGCTTCTGTAAATTGCTCCTAGAACAGATTGCCAGAGGAGGTAGGATGCAAAACAGGGATAACATAGAACTGGTGTACGGGTGATCGCTGGTCAGCACGGTCTCGGTGGGCTGAAGGTCCTGTTTCCACGCTGTATCTCAAACTAAACTTAACTGAACAATAAGTTCAATTACCCTCACTCTCCATCCCCTCTGCCTTCCCGGTTCTCCCACCAGTCTTACTGCCTCTGATTATATTTATTCTTTGTACCGCCCACTCCCCAGACATCAATCTGAAGAAGAGTCTCCCCTAAAATGTCACCCATTCCTTCTCTCCAGAGATGCTGCCTGTCCCACTGAGTAACTCCAGCATTTTGTGTCTACTTTTGATTTAAACCAGCATCTGCAGTTCTGTCTTAAACAAAACTAAACCTCAATCACACTTTGCTAGTGCAGTGAGTACAGATTCCACACACTTTGTGCTGAGGGCTGTATCTCCTGAACTCCCTATGGGATTGATTAGTGGCTATCTTATATTAATGGCCCCTAGTTTAAATCTCTGTTCAAAGTGGGAATAACAGTTCAGTTTTATCAAACACAATCACAATTTTAAAGACCTCTATTAAGTAATTTCTTTGCAGGATAGTATCAGCATAATAACCAACTAGCACATTTGTACATTGCACAAACTTGCACATTTCTTTTGATATGCATCACCCCACAAGTCTATAGCTTCTCCTGCAGAAGGCTCATGTATATTTTACATTACAGAGAGGCAAGGGAGGTCCAAAGTATTCTCGTATAATTATGGCTGGGTGCGTAAAAAGGGCACTAATCTTGGCATATTCTGTCTCCAGATCATTTGCAGTTCACAAGGTTGCTCTGCCCTTAATGATGTAAAAGTTTCACAAAAGTAGATTACCAACTCATTATCACATGCCTTTTTTGTGGGAACTTACCGGTTGCCGTGTTTTCTCTTATACATTAACAGTAGTCATTATTACAGGAAGTATGGCCACCATAAAGTGAATTATGCATTTAAATGTTTTTTTGGGATGTAGGGAGAGAGTTTAGTTTAGTTTTGTTTATTGGTCAGCATGGACCCAGTGGACCGAAGGGTCTATTTCTGTGCCATATGTCTGAACTAAACTACTGAGTACTATGTTTACATACATGTTTGCTGCTGCAAGTAATAATTTCATTGTTCCAAATTGGGACGTGACAATAAAACACTCTTAACTCTCTCATGACTAAGTACAGGGGTGTAGAAAAATAGATGATTATTACCTGAGTCAGAACACTCCAGAGTCAAAACAAGAGTAAATTATCCAGTCATGAGCACCTCCCCTGCCATTCAGTACAATTGTAGCTAATGGTGGTGGGTATAGTGTCATAGTACTATGGCAGAGTGGGTCTGCATTAGAGTTGCTGCCTCACAGCACCAGGGTTCAATCCTGACTAAGGTGCTGTCTGTGCAGAGTTTGTATGTTTCTCCCTGTGACTGCGTGGGTTATCTCCAGGTCCTCCGGTTTCCTCCCACATTCCAAAGACTACAGGTTCGTCAGTTAATTGTGTAGAAAGGAACTGCAGATGCTGGTATATACTGAAGATAGACACAAATTTCTGGAGTAACACAGCTGAGTCTGAAGAAGAGTCCCAACCTGAAATGTCACCCATCATTTTTCTCCGGGTTTGTAGGTTAATTAGCTATGGTAAAATAAATTGTAAAAATTGTCCCTAGTGTGTAAGATAGTGCTAGTGTACGGGATGACCGCTGGTTGGCGCAGATTCAGTTGATCGAAGGGTCTGTTTCCCTGCTGTATCTCTAAAGATTTTAAAGTCTAAATTATATGAAACAAGCTGCCAAGAGAGGTAGTTGAGGCAGATACTTCTACAGTGTTTAAAATACATTTGGACAGGAATATGGCTGGGACAGGTTTAGAGGGAAATGGGCCAAACGCAGACAGGGGGGACTAGTGTAGATTGGGCACGTTGGTCAGGTTGGGCAAGTTGGGCCAAAGGGCCTATTTCCACACTATATGAATCTATGATTCTATGACTCTAAATGTATCTGCCTCCTTTAAAAAACCATGTTCATCGGCTTGGCCTCCACTGACAGAGAAATTTGTAGGTTGCCTGATCTTTGAATGAAGAAATTTCCTCTTCTGTCCGTCTTAAATATATTAAATGTCCTCGTTCATTTGTGCTACTGACTGTAAATGTGTTCTTACTACACAGAATGAATGTTTTTTTCATCAACCCTATCATTTATACAGACAGGTATATTGCGATTATTTCATATTTATCAATAACCGGCACATATAATGTCAGGACTTTTATATTTTAGATTCAGGCTGATGTAATTAATAATTTTATTATGGTTGTTGAACATTCTCGACAGTCCACAGTTTTCCATCAAGAGGAACATGGTCATATTGATTAAACTCCCACCTAAGATGAATATTGATTTTCTTTTGAAGTGCAAATGTATGTTTTCCATTTCTTCAATTCAAGCATTGAGAAGGAATTCACTGATAAAACAAGCTTCACCTAACTCTCCAAATGAATATGAACAACAAGCGTTATGTTTTATTTATCTTCCTTTACTCTGAGTAGAATGTTTAAAGATGATGATTTATTTTGTGGGGCTTGTACTTTCAACGTGGTTTTCAGATTTATTTTGTGTAAGTTCACTCCAAAGAGTGAGACCATTTGGTTCATTGTGCTTGTACTAGCTCGTTGAAGGAGATGTTAGTTTTTTTGTCACCCCGGTATATATTTTTGTCAGAAAATCTGTATAGTCCTCCTCAAATGAGTAGCACAGTGACGCAGCTGGTAGAGCAGCTGCCTCACCACGCCAGAGACCCCGGTTCGACTCCAAACTGGAGCACTGTCTGTGTGGAGTTTGCACGTTCTCCCCGCGACTGCGTGTGTTTCCTCTTTGTGCTCCAGCTTCCTCCCACATCTCAACTATGTGCTGGCTGATAGGTTAAATGGCCTCCAATGGATGAGTACGTTGAATAGCTTAGAACATTCATGAATGAGTGATTAATGGTGGGCATTGACTTGATGGGCTGAAGGATCAGTTTTCATGCTGTATCTTTCGATCTAAATCCATTTTAAGATTATTTAGTTTAGTTTAGTTTACTTTAGTTTGGTTTAGACATACAGCACGGAAACAGGCTCTACCATGTCTGCGCCAACCAGCGATCCCAGAAGACACTTTCCTACATGCACGAGGGACAATTTGCAATCATACCAAGCTAATTAACCTATAAACCTGTAACTCTTTGGAGTGTGGGAGGAAACCAGTGATCGTGGAGAAAACCCATGCAGGTCATGGAGAGAACATACAAACTCCATACAGAGAGCATCTGTAGTCAGGATTGAACCCAGGTCTTTAGCACTGTAAGGCAGCAACTCTACTGCTGCGCCACCATTTGGCATTTATGGTATCAATTTTCTGCACCACTTTAAAAGGGGGAGTCCAAATTCAACAACACTCTCAAAGGTTCGTAAATCGTTGGAGTTCTATTTCACGAAAATTGAGAAGGTTGAAAGTATTTAATACTGAGACGGGTCGAATTTGAGGCTGTATTGGAGGCAAAGTTCAGGGAGAAATTTTTCATATTCAGGGACCGTTTCATTCCAGCTGTTATCAGGCAACCTAACCATCCTATCACAAACTACAAAGCACTCCCAGCCTACTATCTACCTTGTTGGAGTCCCGCAAACTATCTTTAATTGGTCTTTACTGGACTTTATCTTGCACTCAGCATTGTTCCCTTCACAGTGTATCTGTATACTGTGGATAGCTTGATAGTAATCATGTATAGTCTTTCCATTGACTGGATAGCAGGCAACAAAAGGCTTTTCACTGGACCTCCGGCTCCATGACAATAAACTAAACTAAACTCAACGAAAGATAGACGCAAAATGCTGGAGTAAATTAGCAGGTCAGGCAGCATCCCTGGAGAAATTAAATAGATGTAATTTTGAATCGAGATCCTTCTTCAGACTGAGAATCTGAAGTTGAGAGGTTCTCAGTCTGAAGAAAGGTTTTGACTCTAAATGTCACCTATTCCTTTTCTCCAGAGATACTGTCCGACCCGCTGAGTTACTCCAGCATTTTATGTCTATTTTCTGTGTAAGCAGGCATCTGCCGTTCCTTCTTAAACTAAACTAAAGGTTTGCTGATGGCAGAGTGGAATAGAGGCCAAATGAGCCGTAATATTGAATGGGGCAAAGGATCGGGGTGGGGGGGAAGCGACATTTCTATTTCTTATTCATACATAGTCTCCCTGCAGTAAATATTCTTCTCATCTCCTGTCTAGACTTTTGACATTGATTTTGTAATCTTTGCCCATCGATGCAATTACAGGATATTTAAGGGCCTGTCCCACTTGGGCGTCATTTGCGCAGGAGGCGCGCGAGGATTTTGAGAATCCCCAAATCCTGGGGCGCTGCATGCTACTGCGCGTCACTGCCTAGATCACCACATTTCACGACACGCCATGCGCGCGTAATGCACGTGCGTCGTGACGTGTAAATTATATATTGTCAATGAAGCGTAAATAACGCCCAAGTGGGCCAGGCCCTTAATAACTCTATTTTTATCCTCTTATTGAACTGCTTGTCCGAGAAAGTTGAGAGGGACAGCCTGTTTAAACATTCCGCATATGGGGAATATTAGATTAAGCAGGTTGCTCTGGAGGGCAGGATAGAGGTGTTGGAGATTCTACCTCACAGGAAAAGACCATAAAATAAGCAAAATCCCAACCTTGAATTCTCCAATTGTAGGTAACCTCTAACATCTCCCCTCCCTCTCCTTTATTCCTCACATCCACCTGGATTTGCACCTATTTCTCCACACCTCCCCCTCCACCCACATTCCGTTCTCTGACTTTGTGACGGCACTGAGTGATGGTCACGTACCGTACATAACCTTCGGCTCTTGGGGTGGTCTTGTGTCCCGCTGACGAGAGATAGGTGTCATGGTTTGGTCACCGGTGCCCCAGGGGAGTATTTAAGGGTTAATTGCGCGCGCACAGGGTTGGTGAGTGAGGAGAGTTCTTTAACGGATGTAAAGAAGGTACACGGACACCATTGGATCTTCACTACTTTATTAAGCATACATTATTGCCCTAGCTCTACGTAGTCTGTCACGATCACTAGAGAGAGAGCTATGGGTGTGAAGGTTACAATTATACTAACTGGTGGGGGAGTGGTTAGCATTGACATCGTCACTATCAATTAAAGGTGTATACACATATCATCTACATTCTTCCTCTACAAAAACAAACAGTGAGTGACAGGGCAACCACGTCTCATGCGCTAGGGTAAATGCAAACAGTAAGGCAAGGGATACAGAATCACACGTAATCGCCGTAACGGACCGGCGGCCTGACCAGGCGACCAGACCGGGTCCGAACCTCGCCATCACCTCCTTCCCCGACGGGAACAAGCGGGGACGACGCCGGGGCATGGGGGGGGGGGCTACGGACAGGTGAACCCCTGGGCGATGAAGGCATCGGGAGGGACGGCGAAGAGGAGGGCGAGGACGCCGGAGAAAGCAGGACCGCAGCCGGAAGACGGACAGGAGAAGGATGAGAGGGGGTCCCCAGAGGAACGGGCCGGTCACTAGGCCGCGTAAGTGGCAGTGGGGGGGCATACGGAGCCGCCGGGGAAGGGCGAGGCTCGTTCACGAGCCGGAAATGCTGGCGGGACCAGCGGTACACCTTGCCGTCGTGGTTGACAAGGTATGAACGAGGGGAGCCGGCAGAACCGATGACCACGGCCAGCTTGGAGCAGCCAGAAATGGAACTCATACGGACGATCTGGCCGGGAAGAAGAGGGCGGAGGACACGGCAGGACCTGTCGTGGGAACGCTTCTGTATACCGTGTTTATGGGCAATGCGTTTCTGGACCAAGGCAGGTTTAAGGACAGAGGGAGACAGGGACTGTTGCGACACCGGGACCGTGGGCCGCGTGACACGGGACATGAGGCACTGAGCCGGGGAGCCCAGGGCATGGTTGCGGGAGATGTTGCGGAGGTTCAGCAGGGCCAGGTAGATGTCGGAGCGGGATAGGCGGCAACGTTCCAACAATCCTTTAGCACTGCGGACCGCGCGCTCAGCCAGGCCGTTGCTCTGCGGATATTCCAGGCTGCTGGTGTAGTGACGAAAGTTCCATCGTTCGGCAAAAGCATGGAACTCGGCGCTGGTGAACTGGCTGCCGTTGTCCGACTGCAGGCTGACCGGGGACCCGAAGGTGGCAAAGTGGCGGCGCAACTTCTCGATGACCGCGGAGGAAGAGAGGGAGTGGAGCTGGTCAACTTCAAACCAACTGGAGTAAGAGTCAACAAGCACCAGGAAGCGCTTTCCGTGCCATTCGAAAATGTCGGTTGTCAGCGCAGACCAGAGCAGGTTAGGAGCTGGCTGCTGCAGGAGCGGCTGCCGCTGTTGCTGCGGTGCGAGGCTGTTGCAGGTAGGGCACATGGAGACTCTAACCCGGAAATAGCGAGGCATGTCAGGCCAGAAGAACTGACTCTGAGCGATGGAAAGGGTCGCTTCGGCCCCGGGATGGCAACGGTGAGCAGTTTCAAAGTATTGTTCTCGTAGTGCTGCGGGCACGACCACCTTGTGCCCCTTCACAATCACACCATCACGCAGCATCAACTCGTCACGAACCAGGAAGTAAGGCACCGCTGCGGCCGGCAGGGATGAACGACGGCCTGGCCAGCCCTGCTTGATGATCACGGCCAGCTGTTGTAGCGAAGCGTCAGCCGCTTGATGATCGCAGCCAGCTGTTGTAGCGAAGCGTCAGCCGCCGTGTGCTTGGCCAGGGACTTCAACTGAGTGGAGGGCACGAAATTGACGTTTAGGACTATCAGATCGGACGCCTCGTATGGATGTCGGGTTGTGGATGAGAGAGGCGCCCGAGACAGCGTGTCAGCAACAAACATGTCCTTGCCCTTGCGATAAACCACAGTAAAAGTGAAGCGTTGTAGCTGGAGCATCATGCACTGGAGCCGGGAGGAGGCCATGTGTATCGGCTTGTTGAGGATGGTGACCAGAGGCTGGTGGTCCGTTTCAATAGTGAAGCAGTTGCCCAGGATATAGTCCTTGAATTTAGAGCAACAAAGACAACAGCCAGCAGCTCCTTTTCAATCTGGGCATAGTGTTGTTCAGCGGACGTCATTGTGCAGGATGCGTCGGACACAGGCAGTTGCACCCCGTCATGGATCTGCAGGCAGGCGGCCCCAAGGCCAAACTTAGATGCATCACATGTGAGAACGATGGGGCGCTGGAGGTCAAAGTACCTCAGCGTTGGCATGCTGATCAGCTTAGATTTGAGGGTGTCAAATGCTTTCTGGTGTTGCGGGAACCAGGCCCAGGCAGTGTCCTTTTTCACCAGGTCCCTCAGAGGGGCACTCAGTTCACTCAGGTCGGGGATGAACTTTCCCAGGTCGTAAAGCATGCCCAGGAAACAATGTATGCCAGGCACGTCAGCAGGTGCAGGCATTTCAGATATTGCGGCCGTCTTCTGCGGGTCGGACTTCAGCCCCGATGCTGTGAAGATGTGTCCCACGTAGGTGACCTCAGGGACCCGGAACCGGCACTTCTTTGGGTTGAGCTTCAGGTTGTCCTCCCGGGCCCACTGCAGCACCTGGCGAAGGTGGCGGTCGTGCTCAGCGACATTCTTCCCGTAAACCAGGATGTCGTCGACAATGATGGCACACAGAAGTCCGGCAAACAGTTGTTCCATGGTCCTTTGGAACACCTCGCTGGCAGAGTTGATCCCAAACGGCATGCGGAGGAAGCGATACCTGCCGAATGGCGTGCTGAAGGTCGTCAGGTGCAATTTTACTTTAAATAGTTTGTGAAGATTTCAAAGATTTATTTCCAAAATGTATGAAGTTTTATGCAGGGCACGAAGGAGTGTGCTATAGTTGCTTCTTGAGATAAACATTTATCACAGATGGGAGAAACATTTGGAACATTTTATTCAGTTTGGTTTACGAGTAATATAGTCTATGTAAAATTTTAAATTGGATTAAGATATCTTACATTAATCGAGCATTTATGTACATATAGCAGATATTTATGCCATCTATCTTTTTTTATTTTTTTAATAATATTTTTATTAGAAGCAATGCATATTGTCTAAGGTACAACAGTTCTTCAAATACAAATTAGACTTGTCACAAAAATTGTACAGATGTTACGGAATAATTTATATATGCTTCTGTTATTTTTGGGGGGGAAAGAAAAGGAGTGGTAAAAAAGTAAAAGTATAGATCAATAATCAAGATATGGTGATTAAATAATAATGATTATATAAGGAAATAAAAAAGTAAAAAAAAGAATAAAAATTTAAAAAAAAGGAAAAAATTATAAAAATAAACAAATAAAAAATAAAAACAATTATTATATAATAAAAAAATAAGGAATACATCTTAACAATGAATGGAGCAATTTCACATAACAATATCTGTAGAGACGTGTATACAGATCCCAGAATACATCTTTTCATCTAATCCTACACCAGGGTACTTATTGAGTTACGATGCTGAGCTCAGCTACCCCTTTAAATAATCAATGAATGGAGACCATATTTGTTCAAAAAGTTCGTATTTGTCCATTAGGACAAACCTAATTGTCTCCAAATGCAATGTCTCCGACATTTCCACAGTCCACATTTTGGGGATAATGTTCCCTTCCAGAATTTTAATATTATTTTTTTTCCAATTATCAAACAGTAATCAAGAAAATTTATTTGACTTACTGTTAATATTAAGCTTGGATCAGGAACTAATATTATTAGCTTTAGATCGGGTTCCAATTTAGTTTTAAAAACTTCAGAAATAATTCTAAAAAAATCAGCCCAATAACTATTGAGTTTTATGTATGTTACAAAACTGTACGTTAAATTTTCTTCTAAATTCTGACATTTAACGCAAATAGAAGAAATGTTAGGAAAAATTCTATTTAATTTCGTTTTTGAGTAGTGTAATCTATGTAATACTTTAATTTGTACCAAAGTATGTCTGGCATTTAATGAGCATCAGTGTATACGTTGTAAACGTTCTTCCCAAGTGTCTTTCATTATAGCTAGAGCTATTTCATTTTCCCATATCTGTCGGTATGATTCTGTTGTTGGGACTTCCCTGTCCAAAAGAGTATTATGTATGTACGCTATTAGTTTTTCTGTATTTGGATGCTTGTTAAGCCATCTATTTTTAGAGATTTTTATAGTAAGTTCATGTTCCCACTCTCTTCTAATTGCTCTGAAGATGGTATTTCTATATTTAGAATGGTATTATATAGGTGATATTGTTATTTACTTCAGCCTTTCTGTTCATACCTTCATCTATTATATCTGACGTCAGTTTGGTATTCTTGTGTATGTTTTTTCAAATAATCTCAAATTTGAAGGTATCTGAAATAATGATTACTTTTAAAATTGTATTTGAGTTGTAATTTTTGAAATGATGAAAGGTTTCCCATTTCATACATATCTCCAAACATTTTAATTCCTATTCTTTCCCAGTGAGTAAACGTTTTATCAATAATAGATGATTTAAACGATGGATTATTAGCTATAGGAGAGAGAAGAGATAGATTTCTTAATTTAAGAGTAGATTTTATTTGTCTCCAAATTCGTATTGTGCTATGGATAATCGGATTTTTCTTGTATATGGTATTCTTCAATTTTAATGGGGTGAGAAGGATCGCTCCTATGTTAAAAAGCGAACAATCCTCTCTCTCCATTACTATCCAGTCAACCTGTTGGGCTGAACTGTCCAACCAGTAGATTACATTTTTAATATTCACTGCCCAGTAATAATACAAGAAATTGGGGAGTGTCAGTCCGCCAAATTCTTTGGGTTTACATAGGTGTCATCTATGAATTGGTGATGTGGGAATCGAGTTTTTTAAAAAAGTTTTTAGGTAGGTATATTGACATTGATTGAAATAAGTACAAAATCTGTGGGAGAATAAATCATTTGTATGGCATTTATTCTGCCTATTAAAGACATAGGTAGTGTTTTCCAAAATTGACTCAAGGCATGTAATTTGGTAAGTAGGGGCATATCATTTGCGTTAAATAAAGAGTTGTATTTTCTGGTAATTTGGATACCCAGATATTTAAATTTTTCTGTAGCAATTCTAAAGGGGATTTTAAAAGTTGTGTCGGCTCTTGAGGTTTTATCGTCATGATTTCACTTTTGTTTCAGTTTATTCTATATCCTGAGAAGGAACCGAATTGCTCTATTAAATTAAATATGTTTGGTATGCTAATTTGTGATTTTAAAATATATAATAGTACGTCATCTGCATATAGTGATATTTTATTATTAGAGTGTTTATTATAACCGTGGATCTTCGGATGCGTTCTCATATTTTCTGCTAGGGGCTCTATCGCAACAGCAAAGAGCAGGGGTGAGAATGCACACACCTGTCTATTGCCCCGGATAGTGAAAATTTCGGAGACAATATGTTATCGGTCAATAATCTAGTAGTCAGCTTGTCATATAATATTTTTACCCATGAGATAAAATTCTCTCCCATTTAAATTTTTTGCAATACTTTGAAGAGATATTCCCATTCAACTTGGTCGAATGCTTCAGGAGTTCTCTGCCCATCTAGCAGGTGCTAAATTCTTCTCCAAAATCGATTTGATAAGGGGTTACAATCAGATCCCCATGTTACCTGAGGATGTGCCCAAAACGGCTATCATCACCCCCTTTGGGCTTTTCGAATTTTTGCGTATGCCCTTCGGCCTTAAGAACGCCGCACAGGCATTCCAATGCCTGATGGACACTGTGGGATGGGGACTGGATTTTGTCTTCATTTATCTGGATGACATCTTGATGGCGAGTCCTTCACGGCAGGAACATTGCACCCACCTCCGGTTATTGTGCCAGATCCTGAGCGAGTTCTGCTTGGAATTAAACCCGGATAAATGCCAGTTCGACCTTCGGGCATCGACTTCTTGGGCCATCGTGTGACGCAGTACGGCATGGTACCTCTACCAGGCAGCGTGGAGACCATTCGCCAGTTTCCACGACCCTCTACAGTGCGGGGCCTGCAGGAATCCATCGGAATTATACAGTTCTACCACCAATTTGTGCTGGCGGTGACGAGAATACTGTGGCCACTATTTAAACTGTTGTCAGGCAAATGGCGGTACATGCAGTGGACCGACGTTGCCGTGGCGGCTTTCAAGGGGGTGAAAGAAGCATTTGCTCGGGCGACGATGCTGGTACATCCGTGGGTCAACGCCCCTACAGCACTAAGTGTGGATGACTCGAACTCTGCAGTTGGTGGTGTATTGGAACAGTTTGTAGACGGTCACTGGCAGCCTCTCGCTTTATTCAGCCGCCAACTCAATCCGGCGGAGCATAAATACAGCATGTTTGACCGCGAACTGTTCGTTTTATACTTGGCAGTGAGGCATTTCCGTGATTGCCTGGAGGGCCGGCACTTCGTTGCATTTACTGACCATAAGCCCTGCACATTTGCCTTTGCCAAGGTGGCCGACCCTTGGTCCGCTCGGCAACCTCACCGCTATTTCCGAGCACGCGGTGGACATCTGCCACATAGCCAGGAAAAATAACCTGGTCACGGACGCCTTGTCCCGGCTGTTATGGCCATTCTCGACATGACACCAGGAATCGATTACTCCGCTTTGGCAGCTGGTGGCCCCCAGGAGTCACCATCATCCATGTTGGTCCAACTGCGGGAGAGGGTCGGCGCCCAGTCTCCTGTTCCAACGTCTCAGCATGGTGTCCCTCCATCCCACGTGCCGCCGGCTCTTGCGGACTGCCAGTATGTTTCCTCCACCGCGACGCCCACAGTTCGCCCTTGTCGTGCCCTGACAAAGGTCCTTTACGGGTGCTATGGCATAGGCCCACGACTTTTGAATTGGACATGGGGGATCGGGGGGGAGACAATTTTTTTGATGAATATTTTTATTAATTGTAAATACATATTAATTGAAAATACTTCTTACATACATTTGTAATATTATTAATATTAACATTAAAGACTTATTTATATTTCAATACATTTTTTTTATAACTAAGAAAAGATAGAGAAAAATAATATAGAGATAAGAAATCAAAAATAAAGAAGTGAATGGAGTATTAAAAAGTTATCCATCGTTGGAGATATATTCATGATTTGTTATACGTATTTCTTCATCTATTCCATTATTCAGGTTTCAGTCAGGCTCTCGCACCAAGCCATTTTGACCCTTTAGATATTCAATGTATGGAGACCATATTCCTCTGAAAAGATCCAACCTGTCCATTAGGACAAGCCTCAATCTTTCCAGATGGAGTGTCTCCGACATTCCTGTAATCCACATTTTGATTGTGGGGGATGTAAGACCTTTCCAGAATTTTAATATTAGTTTTTTCCCAATTATTAAACTATAATCAATAAAAATTCTTTGATTTGTTGTTATTAATTGATCTGTTTCCAGTATTCCCAGTATTATTAACTTTGAGTCAGGAGTCAGATTCATATTAACAACTTTCGAAATTATCCTAAATATTTCTATCCAAAATTTTGTAATTTTTACACAATTTGTAAATGAGTGTGTCAAGTTAGCTTCTAGGTGCTGCCATTTATCACATATGGCAGATACATTTGAAAAAATGTTATGTAGTTTGGATTTTGAGTAATGTATATGTAATATTTTAAATTGTATAAGAGAGTGTCTAGCATTTAACAAACAGTGGTGTATATGTTGTAAACTTTCATCCCATACTTCAGGTCTAATAATTTGACTAATTCATTTTCCCATGTTTGTCTATATATTTTTGTCAATGGGATATCATTTTCCAATAGAATATTATAAATATATGATATCAATTTTTCTGTGTTCGGATGTTTATTTAGACATTCATCTAAAATTTCTGTCTTTCTATTTCTAATTTCCTGTGTGTTTGCTTTTACATAGTCTCTAATTTGTAGGTATCTAAAATAATCTTTTGAATGTAATCCATAAATTTGTTGTAATTCTTGAAATGAAAGGAAAGAATTTTCCCTGTAGAGATCTCCCGTCGTATTAATTCCCTTATTTTTCCATTGTAAAAAGCCTTTATCCATCATTGAGGATTTAAATGTAACATTATTTACAATGGTAAGGGCTAGTGGTATACATTCCAATTTTAATGGGAGGAGACAATTTTGGTGGCTCGTTTGAAGCCGGCTCATTTGGACCTGAGCGAGCCAGTCAAGGTGGCCCAGCTTCGCCGTCGAGTGCATCTGCCACCTTGGGTCCCACCTAGTTTATCCTTATCGGAAAATAAACCTTTGCGTGGGGACGTACGTGCGAGGTCCGGCCTCCTCGTTCGGCTGCCCGTCCATTTTTGTGCCGCCGGTTCTGGGGGGGGGTGGGGGTAATTTGGCAACGCTGTGTGATGGGCCACACACTTTAGATAACCTTCAGCTCTTGGGGGGGGGGGGTGGATCATGTGTCCCGGTGACGTGAGATAGGGGTCACGGTTAATGTAGAATAAAGAACCAGTATTTCGGAACGTGGAAACAACCCTTCGGCCCAACCTGCCCATAGCCCACCTAAATACTCTGCACTTATCCCACCTGCCAGCCTTTGGCTCATACCCCTCTGAACATGTACCTCTACTTTCAGTTTAGCTAGACACAAAATGCTGAAGTAACTCAGTGGGTCTGGCAACATCTCTGGAGAAAAGGAATAGGTGAAGTTTCAGGTCGAGACCGTCCGTCAGTGTACTAGCATTTTGCATCTATCTTTGGTGTAAATCAATATCTGCATTTCCTTCCTGCACATTAGTTTAGTTTAGTTTAGTTTATTATTGCCACGTGTATCAAGGTCCAGTGAAACGCCTTTTTGTTGCGTGCTATCCATGTACCAGTCCAAATGTTTCTTAAACATTGTGATAGTATCTGCTCTTCAATCCTTTTGTCTCTCACCTGTTTTAATCCAACCATCTGCCTCACAAAAAAGCTGTGTTCACCCTTTATCTGCAATGCTTTGTCCTGCCCCTCTTCTCTCCCAGCTTTCACCCGCTCCCCCTCCCCCTCCCTCCCCCTCCCACCCACAATCTCCCCGACCCAAAACATCACTCATCCATGTTCTCAGGGATCATCAGGGATGTTGTCTGACCTGCGAAATTAATTCAGCACTTTGTATCCTTTTAGTACAAAAAAATCCTTGGCAGATTTGGAAATATAATCAATTTAGATCTGGTAGCAGATAACAGAATAGCTCAAAACATGACCATCATGAATTATGGGCATACCCCACCTGGCTTTAAATCTGCTCCTTGGTGAGATTTGTTGTGGTCTAACCATAATAATGCTAAGGGCAATGAAGTAAATCAATGCAGCTGTGTCCTCAGAAGGCAAAGCAAATGTGTTATGTCTTCAAAGACTTACCAATGTCTACAGATGTTCCTATTTTGATGTTTCACAGGTTGGTTTGACAAGCTCTCTGCCCAACACTAAGTGAAATTGCAGGAAGCTGTTGAATTACCCCAGTTCATCACACACACCTACCTCCCTGACCCCTCTCCCCCTCCCCTCCCCCCCCCCCAAGTTCAATGCTATAAATGCCATTATAGGTGCAGCGGTAGAGTTGATGCCTTACAGCACTTGTCGCGTTGGAGACCCGGGTTCGATCCTGTCTCCAGGTGCAGTCTGTATGGAGTTTGTATGTTCTCCCCGTGACCACGTGAATTGTCTCCGAGATCTTCGTACTCCCACATTCCAAAGACAGGTTTCATGGCCGTCCGAAGGGGGGATGCGATGGGTGCGGTCGCACCCCCGTTTTTTTCTGAGTAAAAAAATCCCGAGAGAAAAAAAATTGGAGCGCAATCAGTGTTTCCACTTTAAAGGAAATTACCTGAAATTCGGGAAATTCTGGTTCCCGCCCGCGGGATGAATTGGGGGGGGGGGGGAAATTATTTGCGACATTCTGCACCTGCGCAGTGACGCAGTAGTGACGCAAAATGACGCCGTCTCTCCACGTGTGCGCGGTGGGCGGAATCAGAACACCACCATTTTCACTGCATCGCCTTGATGCCCCACGCCTAGTTTGGGTGAGTGGGGCCGTGGAATGTTGCGTTGCGGGAGGGGGAATCTGTTTGTTTTTTATCGGGTATGTCAAACTACCCGCGAAGGGTCCAATGCGGCCTGCGGGATGATTTTGAAAAAAAATGGAGTGCCCGCTTTTCCGGGTCCAGGGATGAGGTGTCTGCCAGCCTAGTCCATCGCCTCTATCCGTGGCGTCAGAGCCTCGCTGCCGGTCAGCCTGCTGTCCAGGGAGCGGGTCCACTGCCGGTGGGCAGTCCGAGGAGACCGTTCTTCATGGCCTGGCGGGCGCGTGAACCACTGAATCTGAACCCAAACCCAGTCCTGGCAGAACATTCCAAAATCCAGAGGCGACAGGGAGTCACCGCACGTCACTACATGCGTCACCACGCATCACGCCACGTCACGACCCGAACGTCGGCAACAACTTATTTTCAGGCTGTCGCCGAAATTGTCGCCCAAGTGGGACAGGCCTTTCATGCTGCAAAACTTGAGTGCAAGGCCTTCAAAGTTGGAGTTGGCGGCAAACTTCTCCCTGGCCAGGTTCTCGATCACCTCAGGCTTGAGTCCACAGTGCTCGAAGAAACTGTCCAAGCCCGAGCAGGCTCAGGAGAAGCGGCAGCTGAGGTCGGAGTGCGAGCACTGTAATCTGCCTTCACCAACCCATCCCGCTTGAGCAGCTCCTTGGGGCGACCTGCAGCTGCTTCTTGGGATGTTGCTGGCGTGGTTACTTGTGCACCCTTGGGTGCTGCTGGTGTAGTTACTTGTGCACCCTGAGGTGTTACTGGCAAGGCTGCTGTTTCTCCCTGTAGTGCTCCTGGTGTGGTTACTTGTGAAACTTGGAGTGCTGCTGGTGTGATTACTTCTTCTTTCGCATGGCGTGCACAGCCTAAAGTTGTAGGACAACTTGTTCTATTTGATCTTCCATTTGTGCACATCGAGTTGATTGCATTAGTCGAAACAGGGTGGACCACGTGAAGGTTGCAATCTCCCACCCCGTGTGGTTACTTGTGCACCCT
The DNA here is from genome assembly GCA_035221665.1 of Okamejei kenojei. NCBI lineage: Eukaryota > Metazoa > Chordata > Chondrichthyes > Rajiformes > Rajidae > Okamejei > Okamejei kenojei. Next base: position 51,436,919 of record CM069141.1, read on the forward strand.
GGGGTGCTACAGCCTCCCCTGCGAATTCTTCCCCTTCCAACATTGCTGCTCCCAGCCCCTGCTGCTTGTCGCCTCGCCCACGAGAACCGGGCAGCAGCCGCCGGCCCAGGCTGCCACTGCCCTTGAAACTGCGGGTGCTGCTGGTGGCCGCCGCTCCCCGCACGAACTTGCACTTCTACCGGCACATGACTAGCGTGTCAGGCCTGAGCTGCCTCTTGGAGCTGGAGCGACGTCGATGTCAGGCAGGAGCCCCAGCTGACCACTCTGCTGGGGGCTGCTGGAGGCCAGGTAAGTCTTTGTGTTACTGCTGCCTTCCTCGGAGACAGAGCTGCCCAAACCATTGGGTTCCACTTTGCACCCCTTCGCTCTTCAAGTACGTCAAGCCAGTCTCTCCACGGTGCTCTGCCGACCCTGCCTGTCCACTTCCATTTGGCTGCAGAGGTCTCCAGGACCTTTGGTCAGGAGCCTGAGCGGCGGAGAAACGCTGGCCTCAGGCGGCATACTTGCAGTGGGTGTGATCATGGAACTAGAATTTGTTATAATAGTATGACAGTAAAATAGGTTAGTTTGAAAGTGGTCATAGTAATGTAATGTCAAGTTTGAATTAAATTGGAAATTATGGAAATTGAAGTCAATCTAAATGTTGTATTCACATCATTATTCCATGTTGAAATTGATGTGATGTGAAGTTGTTAGGTCAGGAGGACCATCAAAGGTGCACTGCACACAATATCACTGTCTAACAGTAACAGGCAATCAAATCAACACACAAAACATTTTCTAAAAAAGGGTTTTCTTTACTGCAAAAACTTACAGTATTTTATTTGCAGTTTTTGCATGCACCATTATAACATTTTACATAACATTTTACAACAGAACAACTTGATTATTAAAACAAGGACAACAATTCTTGATTTAAAAAAAGTACACAACAATTACTCCAATCATCCCAATCCACCCATTCATTACTCTTGACTTAACCAAAATTATTTCTGAAATATTGGTCATAAATGTGGTGCAAAAATGCTTCAAAATAAGGATCAGAATGCACCAGAGAGCATCTAAAGCCCCAGAACTTCCAGGGCCCTTAAGTGGGCCCTGGGCCTGGTAACGAGGGGCTTTGCGCTCGTGATGTGCGCTGCGCACACATTATTTCACATAAAGTTTTTGTAATCCTGTAATCCTTTTTGAAAAGCTTCATACGGGCCTGGGTTTGTAGGTTAATTGGCTTGGTATAAGTGTATGTTGGATAGTGTTAATGTGTGGGGATCGCTGGTCGGCACTGACCCAGTGGGCTGAAGGGCCTGTTTTTGCTCTGTATTTCTAAAACTAAACTAAAAACTAAACCCATGCTGTCTCAGAAAAGCAGAAACATAATCAAGAACCACGTGCACCCTAGTCATTCTCTCTTCTCCTCTCTCCTGTCCAGCAAAGGCACATTCAAAGCACCAGATTCAAGGACAGCTCACTCACCAGCGTTATTAAATTCTTTAATAAACCTCTCATCTGTGAAAGATGAATTCCAAATACTCCAATCTACTACCTACTGAGTTTGCATTTTTTTTTAATCTGCACATTCTCTGTAGCTGCAAAACCATATTCTGCTTTATGGTTCCTTTCTCTTATACACAGCCTTTTGTTTTCATGCTAAATAACGTTTTACACTGTATCTCGATAAACAAGACAATAGTAAAGCCATACCAACACCAGAACTAAAATTGTTGGATTAAGTTGGAGTGTTTTCTCTGGAGGTTGACTTGATAGAATTAAGTAAAATTGTGAGCGGCATAGATGGGGCAGACAGTTGGAACCTTTTATTCCCAGGGTAAAAATGTCCAACATTAGAGGACATAAGCTGAGAGGGGAATGTTTAATGGAGGGGCAAGTTCATCTACTTCGAGGGTGGTGATGGGGCAGATACAATAGTGGTGTTTAAGAGGCTTTTAGATAGGCATTTGGAAGTGAAAGGAATGTGGCAGCACAGTGGTGCACCGGTAGAGTTGCTGCCTTAAAGAGCCAGAAAATGAGGTTCAAACCTGACTACACGTGCTCTTCTTCTTCTTTCGTGTGGCGTGCACAGCCTAAAGTTGTTGGACAACTTGTTCTATTTGATCTTCCGTTTGTGCATGTCGAGTTGATTGTATTAGTCGAAACAGGGCAGACCACGTGAAGGTTGCAATTTTCCACCCCAACTACACGTGCTGTCTGAACGTAATTTGTATGTTTGTATGTTCTCCCTGTGACAGTATGGTTTCCTGCTACATTCCAGATACGTACAGTTTTGTAGGTTAATTGGCTTTGGTAAAATTATAAATTTATCCCTAGTGTGCAGGATAGTGTGCGGCGTGAACGCTGATCGGCACAGACACGGTGGGCCGAAGAGCCTGTTTTGGGCTGTGTCTCTAAAGTCTAAAGTCTAAATATAGGGATATAGGTCATGTGCAGGTAGATGCAATTATTTCAGCTTGGCTTCATGTTCAGCACAAACATTGTGGGCTGAATGGCCTGTTCCTATGCGTTACTGTTTTTCGTTGTATGTTCTATGTACTATAAGTTTAAGAGCAAATAAGTGTTGTTGAATCTACACAGCGTTTTGTTGAAATCCAACCTTACAGAAATGTTCTTTGCAACCAAGGCAGGATGTATGTGTCAGAGAGAATAGTGCTCCCTTAACCATGCTCCTAATAGCTCTCATCACGTTAGGAGACTCCATTAGTCGACTTGTAACCTTTCTTGTTCCACGGAGAGCACTCAACTTTACCATCCTTTTCTTAGTGCTGTGATGGTCATGTTTAATACCCTGAGAAAAGTATTTTCCAACCACTCTAAAACACCAACTGCCCATTTGAACAATGTCCTCTAGTTCTTGATTCCCCTACTCTGGACAAAAGACTATTCTTCTCATGTAAACGTCTACAAGATTACCCCCACATCATCCTGTGTTCCAAATGTTAAAGTCTTAGCCTGCTTAACCTCTCCCTATAGCTCAGGCCCTCGAGTCTTGGAAACATCCTTGTAAATCTTCTCTGCACTCTTTCCAGCTTGACAACATCTTTCCTGACCAAAACTGAACACAGTACTCTAAATGTGGCCTCGTCAACATCATATATTGTGTTTCCATTTTATTGACTGGCTCAGTTGTATGAAGAGTCCAAATAGCGTAAAGGGACTGTCCCACTTGGCCATCATTTACGCGCCATTTACGCGACCTGCAAGCGTGTGGGTAGCGCGTGGGTAGCACGTGGGTACCGCGAGACGGGCGCATGGAGTGGTGTGGAGGAGTGTGGAGTGGCGTGGAGGAGTGTGTACTTCGTCCTGTATGAAAACTTCACGCGCCACCGGTGTGTCGCGTAACTGACGGCCAAAGTAGGACAGGCCCAAGACCCTGGCACGGCACAACGTCTCACCTCCAACAGCAGCAGAAACAGGCAAATGACCTCCTAGCTCGGCCTGAGGCTCACGGCTGTTGCTAATCCGGATCCGTCCCCACTCCTACTCCCAGAGAGGGCCCAAGATGATTGGAGATGGACACAAAATGTTGGAGGAACTCAGCGGGGCCGGCAACATCTCTGGAGAGAAGCAATGGGTAACGTTTCGGGTCGAGACCCTTCTTCAGACTGAAGAAGAGTCTCGACCTGAAACATCATCCATTACATCTCTCCATAGATGCTGCCGGTCCTGCTGAGTTACTCCAGCATTTTGTGTCTATCTTCAAATGATGTCACACGCTCCAGACTGCTATGCAGACGCATGATGGCGCGTGTGACCATCGCGTGACCGTCCCGCATCAGCCACTACCGGCCTGTCGCGTAAATGAAGGCCACGTGGGACAGGCCCTTAATGATTTACCAAATAATATATTCATCCAGGTCAGCCAAAACCTTTCTGATGAACCATTAATAGCACTGTTTTAGTTTAGTTTAGTTTAGTTTATCGTCACGTGTACCAAGGTGCAGTGAAAAGGTTTTGTTACGCGCTAACCAGTCAGCGGAAAGATAATACACGATTAACAATTGAGCTTTCCACAGTGAACAGATACATGATTCAGGGAATAATGCTTAATGCAAGATAATTCCAGTAAAGTGCAATTAAAGATAGTCCAAGAGTCTCCAGTGAGGTAGATAGTAGCTTAGGATCACTCTCCAATTGTTAGTAGGATGGTGCATATTTGTAATAACAGATGGGAAGAAACTGTCCCTGATTCTGGTGGTGTGCGTTTTGACAATTCTGTACCTCTTGCCTGATGGGAGAGGGAAGAAAAAGGAGTGGCCAGGGTGAGACTCATCCATGATTATGCTAGTAGCCTAGCAGTGGTAGATGGAGTTAATGGAAGGGAAGTTATAGAACCAGAATTAGGCCCATCATGTCAATTGCGACATTCAATCATGGCTGATCGATCTTTCCCTCTCAACCTCATTCTCCTGTCTACCCCCCAAAACCCCTGACACCCTTACTAACCAATAATCTGTCAATCTCTGCCTTAAAAATACCCATTGACTTTGCCCCAACAGCCATCTGTGGTCATGAATTCCACAGATTCACCACCCTCTCACTAATTAAATTCCTTCTCATCTCCTTTTTAAAGGCACATCCTTTTATTCTGAAGCTATGGCCTCTGGTCCTAGACTCTCCCACTAGTGGAAACGTCTCTCCACATCCACTCTATCCAGACCTTTCACTATTCGGTAAGTGATTCACTGATGGATTAACATCTAATCGCATGCTAGTGTATCTCAGGAGGATATATTCAATCAGATCTGATTGTACTGACAAGTGTAAAGATAGTCGCTGCTCGCCAGAAATCATGTTTGAAGGCACTCAGTTCAGCCAATCCGAACTGATTTTTTTCTCCCAGCTTCTCTGATCCAATTCGCTTCTAATGGCTGATGGCTATCGTCTTTTTGTCTGCACAAGCACCATCCATCAGATATCTTCCCAAAATCGTGTTTTATTGATCTCCATTATATTCGCTGTCAATTCTGTTGCAGTTCAGTCCTGTTACACTTTTCAGGAGTGACATGTGACCTGAAACATTTCAATACGGTATCCTGAATTCCTGGTGAGCTGAGTTTTATGACTTCAGTGAAATGGTGCATAGAAAAGTGGAAATAATTGAAAGCAATGTATTTTCTCTACATACAGTACATAAGCGAGTTAATGGTGAGCTTTGCAAAATTACTTTAAAATGCAATTTATATTTAATTAGTGCCAAATGTGAGTGGATTTTAATGCTGTGGGCTGCATCCAGTAGAATAGAGCCAGTGAAATGAATGTCACGTAAAACCTTAATCAGGCCTCGCATAGAGAGCTTTGATCTCTTCTCCTTCAGATGATTGGAACTGTTGTTTTATTTAGTTTTAGAGATGCAGCGAGGTAACAGGGCTTCAGCCCAGTGAGTCCACACTGACCAACGATCACCCATGCATTCGTTCTATCTTACACACTAGGAACAATTTACAGAAGCCAAACCTATAAACCTGAACTGTGAAGGAAGGAACTGCAAATGCTGCTTTACAGCAAAGATAGGCACAAAGTACGGGAGTAACTCAGTGGGTCAGGCAGCATCTTTGGAGAATAAGGAATACACAACGTTTTGGGTCGAGACCCTTCTTCAGTTGCTGAGGTCAAATTCTACTATGCCGCCCATGTAAAAATTTGGAATAAGTTTCAGAAGTCCTTACTTTACTATATTGTAGAGATACAGCACAGAAACCAGACTGATTCCTGGGATGTCAGGACTTTCATATGAGGAAAGACTGGATAGACTCGGCTTGTACTCGCTAGAATTTAGAAGATTGAGGGGGGATCTTATAGAAACTTATAAAATTCTTAAGGGTTGGACAGGCTAGATGCAGGAAGACTGTTCCTGATGTTGGGAGGTAGTCCTTTACTCAATGAACAAGACAGCAAGGCAAGTCAAATTTCTCCTGGAATCTTAAGGATAAGGGGGAATTCCTTTAGGGCCACCGAGATGAGAAAACATTTTTCACACAGAGAGTGGTGAGTCTCTGGAATGCTCTGCCACAGAAGGTAGTTGAGGCCAGTTCATTGGCTATATTTAAGAGGGAGTTAGATGTGGCCCTTGTGGCTAAAGGGATCAGGGGGTATGGAGAGAAGGCAGGTACAGGATACTGAGTTGGATGATCAGCCATGATCATATTGAATGGCGGTGCAGGTTCGATGGGCCGAATGGCCTACTCCTGCACCTATTTTTCTATGTTTCTATGTTACTATGAAACATGCTCTTTGGCCTACTGAGTCCACACGAACCAGCGATCACAATCACAATATCAGAATAATACTTCGCAATCACAATTAGCCAAGTATTTGTGCAGCATACATAGATTTCATTTTGCCAAGTCAGCCATACAAATAAAAATCACAGAATACACAAAATGCATTTTAACATAAACATCCACCACAGTGACTCCTCCACATTCCTCACTGTGATGGCAGGCGAAAAAAAATTCAAATCAATTCCCTTTTTTGCTCTCCCGAGTTCGGAGGCCTCGAGCCCTCTGTTGAAGGGATGATCATGACTCCCGTAGCCGGCGGCATTTTGGCCCTCCGCATCGGGGCGATCAATTTCCTGCAACGGGGGGATGTCAGCTCCCCCACGCAGGCAATTGGACCCCATGTTGGGGCTGATCGCACCTCTGCATCGTTGTAGCTTCCCGACTTGACCTCTCCCGAGACTGCGAGCTCACAATGGTAAAGTCCGCAGACTGCGGTTGGAGCAATCCAAGACAAGGGATCGACTCCGATGTTAAGGGCTCATAGTGAGTCCGAGGAGGCCTCCAGCTCCATCAAGGTTAGGTCGCAGAGTGACCGGAGATGCAACCCGGAAAACAATCGCATCTCCGGCAAGGTAAGAAATTAAAAAAATTCCCCCGACCCCCTCCCCTTCCCCCCGCACAAACAAACCGGAGAACATTTGCACAAACTTTTAACTCACACTAAAAATAAAAAAAGATGAAAAAAACAGACAGACTGTTGGCGGGGCTGCAAATCATGCGGCTCTGCTGGTGTACAGTATAGTTGCACTACCCAATACAGTGGGGACAATTTACAATTTTACTGAAGCCAATTAACCAACAAATCTGTATGTCTTTGGAGTATAGAGGAGACCAGAGCACCCTGAGAAAACCAACTCCGTACCGATTGCACCCGTAGTCAGAATCGAACTTGGGTCTCTGGCGCTCTGAGACAGCAACGCCACCCATGCTGTTTCTCACACAATGAGAACACAATGTCTTCTACCACAAGCATAAGATTGTAACATTATTATTGCACTATTTTTTTACTCATGCTTGTTTTGCAACCTCATTGCAATAAAGGCCATGATAATATTTATCTTCCTAATTGTTTGTTTTGCCTTCAGAGCAGCTCTCATGCAATTCACAGGGAAGAACTCTCAGATCCCTCTAAGTTTCAATATTGACTACCCTCTTCCAAAAGCAAAATACCACAACTGCTAGAAATCTGAATTAAAAGCAGATAGTACGAGAAATGTTCATCGGGTCAGGCAGCATCCGTGGGGATTTCATTTCATTTCAGCTCATTTCAGAACAATGAGCTTTAATCAATGACAGGAACAGTGGGAGATAAAGGAAGTATTAAGATGCAGAGAACGGGGTGAGTGTCATAAGTTCATAAGTTCATACGTTTAGGTGCAGAATTAGGCCATTCGATCCATCGTCTACTCTGCCATTCAGTCATGGCTGCTCTATCGTTCCCTCTCTGTCCCATTCTCCTGCCTTTTCCCCATAACTCCTGACACCCATACTAATCAATAATCTGTCTAGGTTAGATGAGAACAAACATAGAAACATAGAAATTAGGTGCAGGAGTAGGCCATTCAGCCCTTCGAGCCTGCACCGCCATTCAATATGATCATGGCTGATCATCCAACTCAGTATCCCGTACCTGCCTTCTCTCCATACCCTCTGATCCCCTTAGCCACAAGGGCCACATCCAACTCACTCTTAAATATAGCCAATGAACTGGCCTCAATTACCCTCTGTGGCAGAGAGTTCCAGAGACTCACCACTCTCTGTGTGAAAAAAGTATTTCTCATCTCGGTCTTAAAGGATTTCCCCCTTATCCTTAAGCTGTGACCCCTTGTCCTGGACTTCCCCAACATCGGGAACAATCTTCCTGCATCTAGCCTGTCCAACCCCTTAAGAATTTTGTAAGTTTCTATAAGATAACAAAGGGCAGATCAGCGACAGGATGGAGTGTTGCAAGGTTGAAATTTAAGGGATGATGGTGTGGCGTGAGAGATCGGTAAAGAGACAGAATGTCGTTCCGAAGGTGTGATGCAAGATCAATATCTGAAAGGAATAGTGGAAGGTTGTAGAAGCAGGAAGATTTTTTTTTAATAGACTTTAGAGTTCAGAGATACAGCATGGGAACAGGCCCTTCAGCCCATCAAGTACAAACCCGCCATCGATCACCCTTGCACTCATTCTATGTTATCCCAATTTTACACCTGAAACTTCACCTGTCCACGTTCTCCAGAGAAGCTGCCTGACCCACTGAGTTACTCCAGCACACTGTGTCATTTTTTGTAAACCAGCCTCTGCATGTCCTTGTTTCTAGGTTTGAGAAAATTTGGCTCTATCTGACCAATTTATTGGAATGTTTTGAGAATGTTTCTCATAAATTCAATAAGGTGTTTGTGTGGATTCTGTTTGTGATAATTTGGTAACACTTTTAGAATAATCCTTCCACATTAAAATCCTGGCCACTCATCATATCCTCATAAGGTAGCCAGAGATAGCTAATGAATACCAATCATGCCAATAACCACAGCTCAAAATAATGAACAGTAAAAGGTTAATCAATGCTTTGTTCGTTGCAATAGATATTCTCACTGACACCCAGGGTCGTGTGAATACAATTCACAAGTTTGAAAGCTTCAAATTCCTAGGAGTAAATATCACCTGCAACTTGTCATGGACTACCCATATTGAAGCAATGGGGAAGAAAGCACACCTTAGGAGGCTTAGGAGGTTCAGCTTGTACCCAACAACTCTCACTTACTTCTACACCGATGCGCCATAGAAGGCATTTTATCAGGATGCATCACAGTATAGTTTGGGAACAACTCACCCAAGGCCACGAGAAATTGTAAAGAATTGTGGACGTAGCCCAGACCATCACACAAACTAACCTTCCATTGATTCCATTTACCAAGGCCACCAGCATAATACAGGAGCAGTCACCACACCCACTTCTCCCTCTCCCATCAGGCAGGACACACAGAAGTGTGAAAACGCATACCTCCAGATTCAGGGACAGTTTCTTCCCAGCTGCTATCAGGGGATTGAACCATCCTAACAACAACTAGAGAGCAGTCCTGAGCTACAGTACCATCTACCTCATGGGAAACCCTAATGGGCCTGTCGCACTTAGTCAACTTTTTAGGTGACTGCAGGAGACTATACAGTCGTCACATGGTCGCCACATGTTCATGGGTGGTTGCCGGGGAGTCGCCTTCATGGTCGTGAGGAGTTCCCGCATTCTAGGACCTAGTCGCGGCCTCATTATGGTCGCCGCTAATTTTTCAACATGTTGAAAAATTAGTGGCGACTGGAATGAAGCTGCCGCGGAGAGTAGCGAGAATTCTTGTGCTGTAGGTGGGTTGCCAGGTGACCCTTGTGGGTTGCCAGGAGGTCGAAGGTGCTCTTATGTTCTTGTAGGATGTAGCCGGTGCTGACCAGTGAATTTCATTGGCTCATTGGGAAACAAAAACGTAAGCAGTAGTTTTCGGAACCGAGGATAACCGACTGGTAATGTTAATTTCCGCCGAGATTCACATCCGTGTATTTCTGGCTTCTTAAAAGTTGTCTCCTCTCCTTCTTCTCCTCTCTCTCCCCCATCTCCCCCCCTCTCTCCCCCTCTTTTAAAGGACTTGCCGTACACTGTGCTTTTTAGATTCTTAATTACAGCGCCAACCTTTCTGTTCATCACGGCGTGTGCCTGTATCACCTTGGCTTTGCACCATGTGAATTTCACTCAGACAGCACTCCCCCCGCTTGCCCTGACCCCCCACCCCCTACATAACGGGCTGGTGAAGGAAGCGATTCAGTCGCTGTTCAAGTTGCTGGTTTTTCAGGCGACTGCCGGCAACTTGACAGTCACTGGTATTCGCCTGAAAAATCGCCTGTGGGAGAGGCTCATAAGACTCCCTTTAATCAAACTTTACTGAACTTTATCTTGTTTATTACCTTTTATTTATTTGATTGTAAAGAGCATGTCCCACTAACGCAATTTTTCAGCGACTGTCTTCGATCTTCAACCTCGAGGGCACTCCCCTGAAAAACCTCGAGCTGGATAGACCGTCAGCGATGAAACCGCGAGCCGGATTGACCGTCAACACACACACACACACACACACAAACACATCGCAAAGGCAGGGGCCAGGGAAAGCGAGGGAGTGCTGTCTGAAATTCATACCCGCGATGAACAGGATGGTAAAAGATGGCTGTACAATTACGCTAAGTACTTTAGAGAGCACAGAGGGGGTGAGGGGGAGAGAGGGGGAGAGAAGGGGAGAAAAGGGGGGGAAAAGGGTTGGGGAGAAGGGGGGCAGGGAAGAGGGGGGAGAGAAGGGGGGGGAGAAGAAGTGGAGACACTTTTAAGAAGCCAGACAACTTTTAATAAAGTTTAGCGGGCATTTAACATTACGGTCGGTTTACTTACCTTTTTTATCTCCACGAGCTTTACCTTTGACTACACTCGATTACCTTAGATTGCCTTCGATTACCTACAAATAACATGCCGACCTACTACGACCTACCTCAACTAAACAAACGAGTAAAAAAATATTGATTTTTTCCATGGTGACCTTTTTTTACTTGCGGGGATTTTTCAGCATGTTGAAAAATACGCCGCGACCTAGCTAAGGCCTCGAGTACACGGGGTCTACTCCCGAGCATGAAGGAGAATTACAAAGATCTCCTCGGACCTCGTGTTGACCATGCTGTGAGCATGAGTCGAGGGCAAACACTTCTAAATGCGCCAATTAGGTCGCCGTAATGGGACAAGCCCTTAATCATGCATTGTTTTTCTGCAGGCTGGTTAGCACGCGACAAAAACTTTTCACTGTACTTCAGTACACGTGACAATAAACTAAACAAAAACAAAACATTTGATTCCAAAATGTATTAGAGATAATTTATTATACAACAGGTTCTACAATTCTCATTCTGTAGCATCAGAGCACATTTATTTCCCCAGAAGCATATACAATTTACCAGGAAACCCATCAAAGTAAGCGAGATATTCACTCTGGCTCATTTACCTATAATATTTGCAAGTCATTTCATTAATGGCATTTTAAAATTCAACAATCCACCATTAATCTGGATGGATTGCAACAGAAACTCTGAAATCCAGTTGGGGACTGAAAGACTTCAACCTTAAATTTCTATTTCGTTCTTTGCATTTGTCATGGATATTTTAGCACCTTCTGCTCAATCCTGCTGGAATTGATAAGGGGGAAAGTCTCCCAGTTGGAGCAGCGGATTTATGTGACTATTTTATAGTTTTGGTGCATAACTCGGGCTGGGGAAATCTCTTCCATCCATGATCAAACAACAGGCTGATCAAAGATTTTAATTTGCTCTGTTAGTGCGGTTACAAAAACATTCATGCCAAATTATGTTGTTTGCTATTTCTGAATCTTTTTTTTTTGTTAAAGTACATAGGTTAATGATCTCTTAATGATATTACACAAAGGATTTTCAAGGAATATGACAAAGCTGTTGAAAGAGAAAGTGAAGTCTTCCAGAGCCCTGAAGTTATTTCTTGGACTCACAATGTTAAGTCAGTATCTGTCACTGTGTCCGTGACAATGAGAGATTGTTTCTTCGGGTTTACTATTGGTCATAGAGCCATTGTCTTACAGAAATACAGCAGGGAAACAGGGCCTTCAGCCCACATAGTTTAGTTTAGTTTAGTTTAGTTTAGTTTAGTTTATAGTTGAGTTGTACAGCATTCAGCCCACAGTTCCACAACAACCATTGGACCATTGATTAAACTGAATTACAACAACATTTAAACTAACAATGGAAACAGTGGGCCATTATGGACTCCACCCTTCCTGAGGTCATCTGTTGCTAACCTTGTTTTGTTCTGGCCTTCTCTATCTTTCAGTCTGAGGAAGGGTTCCAATTGAAACATCTCCTATTCCTTTTCTCCAGAGATGCTGCCTGACCAGCTGAGTTACTCCAGTATTCTGCATGCACCTTCCTACACATTAAAACTGAGCATATTTGTAAATATTTTAATCTAATTTCTTCATTGAAATATATGGAGGCTTGATAGGTTGATGCTTGTTTTGCCTAGAGTCCGTAAAACCAAGGGTCACAATTTCAAATAATGGGTTGACTCTTCAAGACTGAGATGAAAAAGAAAAGTTTCTTTGCCTAGAAGATAATACATTTTTGCAATTTCCTACCCCAGAGAGGCTCAGTTGCTGAGTATTCATGATAGAGATTTTTTGATATTAAAATTAAACAAAACAGTCAAGATGGTGGTGCAGTAACGTGCATTTGAGGTAAACAGTCTGCCAGTGTGGAGATGGCCTAATTTTACTTCTATTTCTTACGTCTTTATGTCCAGAACCTCACGGGCCAAGATGTTCTCATTTATTACACTGTTTACAGTGTACTATGTTTACATATTCTGTTGTGCTGCTGCAAGTAAGAATGTCATTGTGCTTATGACAATAAAACACTCTTGACTCTCTTAACTCTTGATCAACAAACTCCTGAGCTGAAACCATGGATAAGAAACAGGCAGGGTAGAATAAATTGTTCATTGGTTCAATTAGATTCATAGAGTCATACAGCATGGAGACAGGCCCTTCAGCCCAACTTGCCCACATTGACTAACATGTCCCATCTGACACTAGTCCCACCTCCCTGCATTTGGCACATATCAATTCAATTCAATTCAATTCAATTTTTAATTGTCATTGTGCAGTGTATAATACAGAGACAACAAAATGCAGTTGGTATCTCCGAAGGGCGAACTTACGAATACACAAGTAGTACATATACATATACAGTGGTATCCGTGCAATTTGCTGGTGATTGGATAGTCTGGTGGGGGGGGGGGGGGGGGGGGGGGGGGGGGGGAGGAGGGGTGGAGACAGGCAGTCATTGAGGTGCAGAGTTGAGAAGTGTGACAGCCGCAGAGAAGAAGCTGTTCTTGAGCCTGCTGGTCCGGCAGCAGAGGGACCTGTAGCGTCTTCCGGATGGGAGGAGGGTAAACAGCCTATGGTTGGGGTGTGAGCTGGCCCTGGCGATGCTGTGCGCCCTGCGCAGGCATCGTTTACTATGGACAGACTCAATGGAGGGGAGTGAGGAGCCTGTGATGCGTTGGGTGATCTTCACCACCCTCTGCAGAGCTTTCCAGTCGGCGACAGAGCAGTTACCATACCATACTGGTTTGCAGTTGGTAAGGATGCTCTCGATGGTTCAGCGGTAGAAGTTCACCAGAATCTGGGGAGACTGGTGGACTATCTTAAGTCTCCTCAGGAAGAAGAGACGCTGGTGAGCCTTCTTGATCAGCGAGGATGTGTTGTGGGTCCAGGAGAGGTCATCGGAGATGTTGACCCCCAGGAACCTGAAGCTAGAGACACGTTCCACCTCCGACCCGTTGATATGGATGGGGTTGTGCGTGCAGCTTCTCGATCTCCTGAAGTCCACAATGAGCTCCATGGTCTTCTTGGAGTTGAGGGCCAGGTTATTGTCGGCACACCATGCTGTTAGTTGATAGCATTTCATTTGTTGTTATTCTGGCTGTTGGATTAGTGTATAATAATTTAACCCAAGTAATAAACTTCTCTCCCAGCTCTTAAAAGTTTCCATAACCGAAAACAAATAAGACCAATCCACCTGATCAAAGGCTTTCTCCGCATCTAACGAAATAATTACTAGGTCTTTATTAATATCTCTTTTTGAATATATAATATTGTATAATCATCTCAAGTTATATGAGTCCAGTAACCAATTGCAGAGGGAGGGGTTGATGCGCTCAATTTCAAGGGGATAACGGTGTTGAATGCTGAGCTGTAGTCGATGAACAGCATCCTCGCATAAGTGTTTCTGTTGTCGAGGTGGGAGAGGGCGGAGTGGCGTGCCGTTGAGATGGCATCCTCCGTGCTCCTGTTCTTGCGGTATGCAAACTGGTAGAGGTCCAGAGTGGGAGGTAGGCAGCATTTGAGGTGTGCCATGACCAGTCTTTCAAAGCACTTGGAGATGATAGGGGCGAGGGCAACTGGGCGGAAGTCGTTGAGGCTCGCCACAGTGGAATATTTTGGCACTGGCACGATGGAGGTAGTTTTAAGGCATGTGGGGACAACTGCCTGGGCAAGTGACAGGTTGAAGATGTCAGTCCAGACATATCCCTCTAAACCTGTCCTATCCATGTACCTATCTAATTGTTTCTGAAATGTTGTGATGGTACCTGCCTCAACTAGCTCCTCTTCAAGCTTGTTCCATACACCCACCACCCATTGTGTGAGAAAGTTACATTTCAGACTCCTATTAAATCATTGATATAGATGATGTACTGTAACGGGCCCAGCACCAAATCCTGAGGCACACCACTAGTCACTAGCCTCCAGTCCGAGACACAACTTTCCACCATCACACTCTGCTTCCTTCCTTGAAGCCAATGTTCTATCCATTCAGCTATCCCTCTTTGAATCCCATGCGATCTTACCTTCCAGAGCAGCCTACCATGTGGAAACTTGTTGAATGCTTTGCAGAAGTTCATATACACAACATCTACAGCTCTGCCCTCATCAACCTTTTTGGTCGCATCTTAAAAAAATTCAATCAGATTTGTGAGACATGACATCCCATGTACAAAACCATGCTGACTAGCCCTAATCAGCCCTTGTCCATCTATATGCCTGTATATCCGATCCCGCAGAGTAAGATTCCAAATACAGATGTTCAGCTCACTGGTCTACAATTCCCAGCCGTTACCCTGCAGCTCTTCCTAAATAGAGGCACAACATTTGGCACTGTCTAGTCTTCCAGCAATGGTTAATTGGTCTTCTTCTTCTTGCGTATGGCATGCACAGCCTAAAATTGTGGTCAACTTGTTCTATTTGATCTATTTGTTTGTGCACGTCAGGTTGATTGCATTAGTCGAAACAGGGTGGACCACGCGGAGGTTGCAATCTCCCACCCCAATGGTTCAATGGTTCCTTTATTGTGATGTGTACCAAAGTACTATGAGATTTTTTTTTTGCATACAGATTAGTTAAATTATTGCTATACGTATGTACAATCACCAGTTAAGCACATAATGCATAGAAACAGCCCACTAAGTCTAAATGCAATAGTCGCCAGGATTTGGCGTTATTTCACAGTCCCAACTGCAGCTGGTCATAAAGGCCCATTGCAGCCGTCGCCTCCATTCGGTTGTCCCATGAATCATTGTTCTTCTCTGGCCAACCTTTAATCTTCATGTCCCGAGGGACGCCTCGTACAGCTCACCTTTAAGGATAGGAAAAAAAGTCACCTGGTTTTCAATCGCCCACGTTATGTAGTGCAGCGGTAGAGTAGCTGCTTGTATGGAGTTTGTATGTTCTCCCTGTGACCTGCAAGGGTTTTCTCCGAGTGCTCCGGTTTCCTCCCACACTCCAAAGACGTGCAGATTGGCTATGGTAAAATTGTAAATCGTCCCTAGTGTGTAGCATAGTGCTCTTGTTTGGGGAGCACTGGTCAGCGCAGACTCAGTGGGCCAAAGGGCCTGTTTCCGTGCTGTATCTCTAAACTAAACTAAACTAACACTTGCCGGTTCTTCCTGCCATCCCTTGTCCAGCATCCAACACCTTTGCCAACTCCCTCCACCTCATCTCCGGTTCGCGATCTCGTACGATCAGGCGCACTGCACACCAGCAGATGTACACACATACTGGCCGATCTCTAGGTTATCGTGGGTGCTGAATATCTCTCGCTAGCACTAGCTGATATGAGGCAGCACCGGCAGACTAACAAGGAGACATTCTTTTGCAAATCCTCCATGCTATCATTTTATTTTGCATTGAATCATTTAGTTCATCTGTTCTTCGCTTTATAAGGATCTTTTGCCTTTGCAATTATACACATAACTGTAATTAGTTTGCAGCTAAAAATATCACCTTGTTTTTTTTTCCCCTTCCTTTTTCAATTCGCACCTCTTTTATTCCTGCTCTTCATTTCTTTGATTTACAGCTGCTGAGCTCTAATATAAACTAATGATGCAGCACCAAGTGAAAATGTCACTTCATTGCAAATTATGATGACTGCGTAAAAATAAATGAGAAACCAGTAAAAGAAGAAAGAGGTTTCTGAGGTGAAGAGCATAGAACATAGGATGGTACAGCACAAGAAAAGGCCATTCAGCCCACAATGTCTGTGCCAAACATCAAGAGTCAAGCGTGTTTTATTGTCACATGTCCCAAAACAGAACAATGAAATTCTTACATGCAGCAGCACCACAGACAGGCAAACATAGTGGGTGTCACGGTAGCGCAGCAGTAATGTTGCAGCCCTACAGCACCAGACACCCAGGTTCAATCCTGACAACAGGTCCTGCCTGTACTGAGTTTGTATGTTCCCCCGCGACCTGCATGGTTTTCTCCAGTGCTCCACATTCCTCCCAGACGCCAGAGACGTGCAGGTTTGTAGGTTAATTGGCATAAGTAAAACTATAAATTGTCCCTAGTGTGTGTCGGATAGAGTTAGTGTGTGAGGATTGCTGTTTGGCGTGGACTCGGTGGGTCGAAAGGCCTTTTTCTGCTCAGTTTCACCAAAACGAAATATCTAATACTAAGACTACTCAGTAAACTCGTAATAAACAGAAAAAAAAAGAAAAAAAGTTCAGAATATATAACAAAAACAGACAAATAAATATGCAATAATAGTGCAAAAGGCAAAGATAATGTCACCATCTATATCAGAAGGGCATGAGTCTCCATTTCTGCCCTATAGTGTTTGATTTGTCAGAGTGAGGCACAATGCAAATTGGAGGAACAGCACCTCATATTTTGTTTGGACAGTTTACACCCCAGCGGATGAACATTGATTTCACTAACTTCAAGTAACCTTGGCTTTCCCTCTCTCTCCATCCCTTACCCACCCATTCACCGACTATTTTCACTGTCCTTCTGATTAATTTTACTGACCATATGCCTCCTTGTCACCTTCCCCTTAGTAACAATGAACCATTCTACATTTCCATATCATCGTCTGCTTTGATCTGCTGTTTTCACAACTTACCCTTTCATATCTCCAGACTCCCTCTCCCCTGACTCTCAGTCTGAAGCAAGGTCCCAACCTGAAACATCACCCAATCCTTCTCTCCAGAGTTGCTGCTTGTCCCATCGAGTTACTCCAGCATTTTGTGTCCACCTTTGATTTTTTTTTCCATTCTGAGAAATAAATTCTGACTGTCTATCACATCTATGCTTCTCATAGTTGTTTTATACTTCCATCAGGTATCCCCGCAACCTCCAGCCTTTCAGAGAAAACAACATTTATTTTGTGTGAAAACATTAATCCATTTGGTCAGCTTCAGAGGAAACCTGTCTGAGTGCAATTTAATTACTGAAGATTAATTATCATTAATCACTAAGGACGATTTGTGAAATAACTTGTGGCTTTGTGTTGTATTATTCGAGAATGTGGAATGAGCAATGAGATGGAGGGAAATGCTATGGTGTTTATTATTGGAGAGTGAATCGAGAGAGAAAGTATGTTCAAATATCACCCTGGATATTTAAGAATTTGATTCTCTAGAAATAGAATATGACATTAAAAAATAACGGATGTTGGTAAATTGTTGGACATTTTGAAAATGATAAGGAGGACTTGTAGTTTGTAATGTGTTTAATTCAAGAGCTAATTGGTCAAAATAGGGAACCTATAGATATTATTGAGGCAGTAAATATATGTGTCATAGTGTTTAAGTTCCACAGCACTGCTAGTTTAGTTAAAATAAACATTGGACATTATAAACCATGTAGAGGGTAATAAAACTGATCAGGGGCACTAACATTCATCCCGTCCGTTTGTTACACAAATGGGAGAGTGGTCTTGTAACTAACAAAGAGCATAAGGTTAAAGATAACTCTGGGGAAAGACAAAGGTGAAAGTTTACAGAGTCATTTATCAATGATGACTTATTTCAAATATGTAGAAACCACAAGTAACCATTGTGTTATGAGGATATAAAAATGCTGCGAGTGCTGTGAATCTTTGAAGAAATTTGGGTTCTGTCAGAGTGTAGTCGGTGCTTAATGTTACGGCCTTCAATAAAATGACTTGTTCAAGAGACTCACCATTGATCTACGAGACGTTTTATTTTGTATCTGTTCCTATCTGAACTGGGCCCCAAGTAAAGCTAGATTAAGGGGACGGGTACAACAGAAAATTCCCTCCCATAGTAATAAATGTGAAACAGTTGATTTGATTTTCCAGTCATCTAGTCGGGGATTTAAAAATTTCTGCTGTTGTTTTCATGGTTTTCATGGTTTTCAATGCGATAGGACTGAGCAAAAGATTGACTAGCATTTGTATTGGCACATTGTTATGAGTACTGAGTATAATGAAGCACACTGTTTTGCATGTTATGCAGGCAGATCATATTCTGCATGAGTATATCAAGTGGTGTAAAACTGAAAACTGAGGGCAAAATATAAACAGAAAAAGCAGGAATGTGGTGCAGTGATCGATTTACTGCCTCACAGTGCCAGAGACCCGGGTTCACTCCTGACTATGGGTGCTGCCTGTACAGAGTTTGTACATTCTCCGTGTGACCAGTGGGGGCGCCGTCCTGTACGGGTATGGCTGCCCAGCCTGCAGCTGTCCGTTTTTCACTTCTTTTTTTTTAGTAAGTTGAGTTTTTGTTTTCGGAGCACTAGTCTTTTTTATGTGGGGGGTGGAAGGGGGTGGGGGGGAAAGGGGAAACTACTCTTCAGGGACCCTACCTGGTCGGAGAGGCAGTTTTTCTCTGGGCTTCACCTTCGACCCGTCCTCGTGGCCTACCAGCGGGCCTGGAGCGGCATTTCCCGAGGGGACCGCCCAGACCGGCGCAGCGCTATCACGGAGCGGAGCGGGCAATAACTTGCCTGGGTTGCCACGCTGGAGCTCCGGTGAACCGAAGACCGCGGACAAAAAAACATCGCGGAACTGCGGGTCTGTGGAGTGGCCAGCTGTGGGCGGCGGCGCTGATCTTTAACACCGTGAGCCTGGGATCGCCAGTGGTGGAGCTGCATCCAGCGCGGCCTGTCGGCTTCGGTTGCCGCAGTCTCGAGTAAGGTAGCGGCTGCTCCAGGTGTCCCAGGTCGCTGTGAGGATTTTCCCGACGCCGGAGCAACATCATCCGGCGAGAACGGCCTGGAACATCGTGCCCCGTAGCAGCGACTGCGGAGGCCTCAATAGGCCCGACTATGGGTGGAAAAGAGGATGGGGACTGGACTGTGTGCCTTCCCTCATAATGGGAACCATTGTGGGGGGATGTTTCTATGTTTATTGTTAAATTCTTAGTGAGGTGTCTTATCTTTATCTGGGTGCTGCATGGCAAGTCAAATTTCATTACACTAATTGGTATATGTGACAATAAATGTCCTTTGTCTGTCTTTGTTGTCTTGACCACCTGGGTTTTTTCCTGGATCTCCGTTTTCCACACACATTCCAAATACGTACTTGTTTGAAGGTTAATTGGCTTGGAAAAATTGTAAATTGTCCCTAGTGTGTGTAGGATGATGTTAGTGTACAGGGATCTCTGGTCGGTGCAGATCCGGTGAACTAAAGGGCCTGCTTCTGTGCTGTATCTCCAAACGAATCTAAAATTTGCCATCGTATGATCCATACTTCTCTATTTAGCTTGTCTTCACTCCTTTCATCCTAAGTGGCCCTTGCAGGTTGGATCTGGCCTGTCACAAAATAATCTCTAATAATAAAAACAATGCGTAGACAATTGGAACTTGCCATTACCCATTACTAGTGAACTATCATGTCTCAAAAACCAACGGCATGATATAAATAGGAGACAACTTATTTACAGGCATGTCATACATTTATGTCTCCCTCAATTTTCTCGTTACGTTCTCACAAGTGATTTTCCCGAAAGAATCTCGGTATCGAGCATTTTAAAACAGGGAAGTTGTTAGCTGCTTCTTCGTAATGACCTCAAAGGTGAACAGCTTGGCAGGTTTTTGAAGGATTTCCTGGGGTCTTTTAACTCACCCACGAGCAGCAATATATCCAGTTTTCCTTTGCGGTGTGACAGTCAAACAGCTCGCTGAAAAGCCAGATGGGCTTCACACAGATTTAGAACTCAGCTAGACAGATATGTTGGCCCCTGGGGCCCGACAATTGCTCCGAGTTGGATTTCATTATCCTCAAATTTAATTGAACCTCATTCATTGCAGCACGAGTTCCATAAAATGACCACACTGGATGGACAGCTAGTCAACCCATGATAAAAATTACCTATTTCTTGAACAACTTCACAGTTATTCCTTTTATCCAGTATCTGTACACTGTGGATGGCCTGGTTGTAATCATTTTTCTGCTGATAGACACAAAATGCTGGAGTAAATCAGCGGGACAGGCAGCATCTCTGGAGAGGAGGAATGGGTGACATTTCAGGTCGAGACCTGTCTTCAGACCGAGAGTCTGGGGAGGGGGAGTCTAGTGATATGGAGGGGTAAGGTGTGAAAATGGCAGATCAAAGCAGACGATGATAAGGGAATGTAGAATGGTTCATTGGTGGTTGAGGGGAAGGTGACAAGGAGGTGTACGTTCAGTAAAATTAATCCGAAGGATAGTGAAACGAGTCAGTAAACTAGAATGGGGGAGGGAAGGAGTTCAGTCCCTTGCGAGGGATGACATAGAATCAGGCGATGTAGAGTCAGTATGAATAGAACTGGGGAATTGTAAGGGTAAAAATACCCTAATGGGAGTTATCCGCAGGCTCCCAAACAGTAGCCTGGATATAGGGTGCAAGTTGAATCAAGAGTTAATATTGGCATGTCGCAAAAGTAATGCTACGGTGGTTATGGGAGATTTCAACATGCAGGCAGGCTGGTAAAATCAGGTTGGTACTGAAACGCATGAAAGGGAGTTTTTGAAGTGCCTCCGAGATGGATTCTTAGAGTAGATTGTACTGGAGCCTACCAGGGAGAAGGCATTCTGGATTTAGTGTTGTGCAAAGAACTGGATTTGATCAGGTAACTCAAGGTAAAGGAGCCATTAGGAGCAAGTGACCATAATATGATAAGTTTTCATCTGCAATTTGAGAGAGAAAAAAGAAAATTGGAAGTATCAGTATTGCAGTTGAGCAAAGGGGATTATGGAGGCATGAGGGAGGAGCTGGCCAAAGTTGACTGGAAAGAGATATTAGCAGGGATGATAGTAGAACAACAACGGCAGGTATTTCTGGGAATAATACAGAAGGTGCAGGATCATTTCATTCCAAAGAGGAAGAACATTTCTAAAGAGAGTAAGGGGCGACTGTGGCTGACAAGGGAAGTTAAGGACAGTGTAAAAATAAAAGAGAAGACGTATAACTTAGCAACGATGGGCGGGAAGCCAGAGGATTGGGTAATGTTTAAAGAGCAACAGAAGATAACTAAAAAGGCAATACAGGGAGTATATATGAGGTACGAAGGTAAGCCAGCCAAGAATATAAAGGAGGATAGTGAAAGCTTCTTTAGGTATGTGCAAAGGAAAAAAATAGTTAAGACAAATGTGGGTCCTTTGAAGTCAGAAACAGGTGAATTTATTATGTGGAACAAGGAAATAACAGAAAAGTTGAACAGGTAATTTGAATCTGTTCTCACCAAGGAAGACACAAACAATCTCACAAATATAGTAGTGGCCAGAGGACCTAGGTTGACAGAGGAACTGAAGGAAATTCACATTTGGCAGGAAATGGTATTGGGTAGACTGATGGGACTGAAGGATGATAAATCTCACGGGTCTGATGGTCTGCATCGCAGTGTACTTAAGGAAGCGGCTCTCAAAATCGTGGACGCATTGGTGATAATTTTCCAATGTTCTATAGATTCAGGATCAGTTCCTGCAGTTGGAGGGGAGCTAGTGTTAACCCACATTTTAAGAAAGGGTAGAGAGAAAACAGGGACTTATGGACCATGTATCTTAACATCGGTGAAGGGGAAGATGCTGGAGTCAATTATTAAAATATGAAATAGCTGCACATTTGGATAGCAGTAACAGGATCGGCCTGAGTCAGCATGGATTTACGAAGGGGAAATCATGCTTGACTAATCTTCTGGAATTTTTTGAGGGTGTAACTAGGAAAATGGACAAGGGAGAGGCAGTGGATGTAGTGTACCTGTAATTTCAGAAAGCCTTTGATAAGGTCCCACATAGGGGATTAGTGGGCAAAATTAGAGCACATGGTATTGGGGGTAGAGTGCTGACATGGATAGAAAATTGGTTGGCAGACAGGAAACAAAGAGTAGGGATTAACGGGTCCCTTTTAAAATGGCAGGCAGTGACTAGTGAGGAACCGCAAGGCTCTGTGCTGGGACCACAGCTCTTTACAATATACATTAATGATTTAGATGAAGGAATTAAAAGTACTTTAGCAAATTTGCAGATAAGACAAAGTTGGGTGGCAGTGTGAACTGTGAGGAGAATGCTATGAGGATGCATGTTGAATTGTCTAGGTTGGGTGAGTGGGCAGATGCATTGCAGATGCAGTTTAATTTGGATAAATGTGAGGTTATCCACTTTGTTGGCAAGAACAGGAAGGCAGATTATTATCTGAATGGTGTCAAGTTAGGAAAAGGGGAGTTACAACGAGATCTGGATGTCCTTGTTCATCAGTCACTGAAAGTAAGCATGCAGGTGCAGCACACAGTGAAGAAAGCCATTGGCATGTCGGCCTTCATAACAAGAGCGGTTGAGTATAGGAGCAAAGAGGTCCTCTCCAGTTGTACAGAGCCCTAGTGAGCCCACACCTGGAGTATTGAAGGATGTCAACAAAATAGAGAGAGTACAGAGGAGATTTACTAGAATGTTGCCAGGGTTCCAGCAACTATGTTACAGAGAAAGGTTGAACAAGTTAGGTCTTTATTCTTTGGAGCGCAGAAGGTTAAGGGGGGACTTGATTGAGGTCTTTAAAATGATGAAAGGTATAGACAGAGTTGACGTGGATACGTTTTTCCCATTGAGGGTAGGGAAGATTCAAACAAGAGGGCATGACATGAGAAATAAGGGACAGAGGTTTCGGGGTAACGTGAGGGGGAACTTCTTTACTCAGAGGGTGGTGGCTGTGTGGAATCAGCTTCCAGCAGAAGTGGTGGAGGCAGGATCGATTTTAACATTTAAGAGTAAAGTGGATAGGTATATGGACGTGAAGGGAATGGAGGGGTATGGTCTGAGTGCAGGTAGATGGGACTAGGGGAAAACAAATGGTCGGCACGGACTGGAAGGGCCGAGAGGGCCTGTTTCCGTGCTGTAATTGTTATATGGTTATTATTATATGTTTATTGTGTGCTGTTTTGGTCTCCAAATTTGAGGAAGGACATTCTTGCTATTGAGGGAGTTCAGCGTAGGTTCACGAGGTTAATTCCTGGGATGGCGGCACTGTCATATGTTGAAAGAATGGCGCGACTGGGCTTGTACACTGAAGGATGAGAGGGAATCTTATTGAAACATAATATTATTAAGGGATTGGAAATGCTAGAGGCAGGAAACATGCTCCCAATGTTGGGGGAGTCCAGAATCAGGGTCCACAGTTTAAGAATGAGAGGTAAACCATTTAGAAAGGAGATGATGAAAAACGTTTTCACCCAGAGTGTAGTGAATCTGTGGAATTCTCTGCCTCAGAAGGCAGCAGAGGCCAATTCTCTGGATGCTTTCAAGAGAAAGTTGGATAGAGCTCTTAAAGATAACAGCATCGTTGGATTTGGGGAGAAGGCAGGAATGGGGTATTGATTGTGGATGATCAGCCATGATCACAGTGAATGACGGTGCTGTTTCAAAGGGCCGAATGGCCTACTCCCGCGCCTATCATCTATTGTCTATTAAAGAGGAAAAGCAAGGGTTACATTTGGCTGACTGGATAGCACACAACACAAAGCTTTTCACTATAGCTCGATACACAATAATCTAAACTAAACTAGTAAGATTAAATGAGAATTCACCAGTTTTGAAGTTTGATCTTTATTTTATGAGGAGTTGCGATGAGGGACTATGTGAAGAGCCCCGTACAGCCGATGGTGCGTCAATCTTCAAAGCAGCGGAGTGAAATCACTGGTAACAATGACTGAAGTATAATGGTAAGATAACAAAGACTAGAACTACCAGATGAGATCTATGAGGGCTGGGAGCGGAGGGCACGTAGTCCCTCATCGCAATTCCTCATAAAATAAAGTTCAAACTTCAAACTGGTAAGTTCTCATTTAAACTTACTATTTTCCTTCGGAGTCATGTGAGTGACTACATGAAGACTTCAAAGCACTGTGATTTCACTCCGCAGACCCAAATCCGGCATTCACACAGCATCGATTGACACAAAAGTCGTTAACAATCAATAATGCATCAATAATAACATTTGTTAAATGAATAACAGTTTATTTACAAACAAAACCATAACAACCCCCTCTAACTCAGGGGAAAACTATAACAGAACTCAAAACAGAATCAGCAAACATCCCCAGCCTTGAAATCGACTTGTGATAAAACCTTTGAAAGGTCAGCTCACTGGACCATCCTGCGGCCGCGAGGATATAGTCTATATATTTCCATTGCTCTTGCCGCGGAAGTTGATGCCGCCCTGGTGGAATGAGATTTGAATTTATCAGTATCAATCCCAGCACTTCCCAGAACCTGCTTTAGCCACCTTGAGATTGTTTGCACCGACGCCCTACTGTGTGGTTTTTTGTGGCTAATATATAATGCAGACTCTGTTCCTCGTAGGGCTCTGGTGGCCTCAATGTAATGAGATAACTGTGAAACTACACACAGGTGATCATCTGTGGGGTATGCTGAAAACACAATCTTACATCCTGTCATGCCTATTCTACTATGTTTAAGCAAATCATAGACATGAAATATAATGGCATCTGCCGACACATACATTCTGTCTATCTGAAGCTTTTGCAATGTTTGCACACATTGGGCTGAAACCAACACCATAAGCATGACCACCTTCATGGTTAATTTCACTAGAGATAGGCTTGCAACAGGAGCCCATTGGCGAAGAAGCATAAGAACTTCACTCACATTCCAAATCCTGGCATACCTGGGTTTAGGATGATTACCATTGAAAACTCCCTTCATAAATCGAGAAACTAACGGATGTGTCCCTACTGAATGTAACTCTGAATTCATGGGTAAATAAGAAGACAAAGCACTTCTGGCTGTATTGATCGAACTATAACTTAATTTTACTTCGGAGTCACGTGAGTGACTATGTGAAGAACCCCGTATGGCCGTTCGTGCATCATTACGTCAGACGCTTTCGTGCAGACGACTGTGGAGCAGTGCAGCTCCTCCAACGGTAAGTCTAAAAAAGTTTCAAGTAAGTGCTATTTCTTACCTGTTCTAGGTTTCCTTCAGGAACCTCCGGAGTTCTTGCGGGATGGTCGCGAGGCCGACGAGTGAACCAGCCTAGGGCTTTGGGGGGAAAACCCTGGTCCGACCGCGGGAGCGGGGAGCTGGCAAATGTTGGGTTTGCGATCGGAGTCACTGATAACGCAGTCAGTGACTCCACATGTTGGGTTCCCGGGGAGGGGATACCCGAGAATAGTGCGGTTCCAGACCGCAGTAGTCCCTAGGTGATGGGGCTTAACGGACCTGAGCGGTCAGCCTGGGTTCCCGGTGGTGGGGTAACTCAAGTGTTTGCGGTTCCCAGACCGCAGTAGTCCCCAAGAAATGGGGTTTAATTCACGTAAATGAGTAGCCCGGGTGCCCGGGGATTGATTCCCGGGGAGGGGAAATTCACTTATGGAGTTCCCTAACCACAATAATCCCCAGGATATGGGGACAGCTGACAAAATAGTCAGAGTAATTAAGAAAGATTTGGTAGGTTCACCTCTGGGAAAGAATTTAGAGAAACTCCTTTTGGCAGGAGGTGGATCAGTGGTAAAGTTTATGGCAATGGCAGCCTATGGCAGAGGCTGAGCCAGCAGCACCTTTGGGAAGGGCTGCATCTTGGGAATGCCAAGCTATGGCAGGCTAGCCTATTGGAGTGGCTGTGCCAGCAGTAACTTTGCTCAGGACTGCTCATGGGGATGCCAAGCTATGGCAAGCTAGCCTATTGGAGAGGTTATGCCAGCAGCACCTTTGCTCAGGGCTGCTTCATGAGAACGCCAAATCTATGGCAAATACTGGCCTATGGGAAAGGCCGCGCCAGCAGTACCTTTCTTCAGGGCTGCTTTATGGGCGCCAGCGGTACCTTCTTCAGGGCTGCTTTATGGGAATAGCTGTTTAGTAGGGTATTCCCATTTACAGTGATCATGGGGGGTGAGGGGTCATTGTTAGGATAAGGCAATATAACAGAATCTGTTAAGTCTTAAACTATATTTGAGAAATTGGGCTCCTCCATCCAGCTAGATTAAGTCTATCAAATAGACTTGTAGGATGTTGGGATTCACTTTTAGGTATTCAATTGGCTGTGATGCCGGCCTGGGCAACAGATGGCAGTCAATAAACTCTGGTAACAGGTTTACTAGTCGTTAGATTATTTGTTAATAGTATAGATGTGATTCAGCTGTGCAAGTAAGACAACTTATCTTGTTAAACGGTTAACTATTAAGTGCCTTATAGGTCATTGTTAACATGCCTTGTTTCTCCAGGCAAAATTAATAAAGTCACAAGGATGGACAAACAGTATTCATTACTGCTCCAGTTGTTGTTAAGTAAATCTTTAATTATATTACAAAATGGTGCTAATGGCCCAAAATAGGAAATTGTGTCAGCAGTGCTTTTTAGCAGGCCTGCTTAAGGTCTCCCTCATGTAGGAGGAGAGCATGCTGCGTCAGTATTATTCTGACGCTGGGGCCATAGCAAAGTCGGCGTATTGCTGAAGCTGCGCCAGCAGCACCTTGTATCAGGGCTGCTTAATGGCTCCCTCATGTAAGAGGAGACCATGTGGGATCAGTATAGTCTAATGCCGAGTCTGAGGGTATAGCCATAGAGCATGCCCAAGGGATTCAGGGCATGTGCCCAGAGGTCTATGCCTGGCCAGAAAGTTACCATCCCAAACACATATGCAGGAATACCGCTCTGAGGGGGACAGTTGGCCATCGAAATCTTCTATTCAGGTACGACCTTTCCATAGGTGAAACCTGGAGGACAAAGCACAAGCTATTGGAACGAGCAAGGCTTCATAGTTATGGTGCTAATGCACCCCACATCTTTATTGGCAGTAAGCAGTTCACTGAAGTTGGTGGCAGCATGAAGGCTGGCCAGAGGTTCCACACACTGTACCTGTGCTACTCTACAATTAAGGGACCATTTACAGCTTGGTAAGGTGTACAATTAGTTATACATTACAAATGATTGAGACATTATCAGCTATTTGTGGGGTCTAATCATGTAAAATGGTCTGTTCTACCTTTTCAAGCAGGTTAGAATTGCACAGGTTCAGTAGAAGGACCAAGATTGTCTTACAAGACCGGTTCGGAAATCGGGCCACAGTTGCTGTTTACGGCAGATACCAAGTTGCAAATATCATCTCGAGTTTGGAAGAGGAGCAAATTTGCATGATTTGCAAATTTAAAAAAAAAAAAAAAAATGGCTGTTGTGGGTATCAACTATCTATAGACCCTACGGGCATCGTATGGGTTAAAGAGTGATTGGACAAATGTGCATATTGTGATGCTCAGGTTGATACATTATGATGATGGCATATGTTAGTCATGAGGGTGCAATCAGTTAAAGACCCATGGAATGGTTACATATCTTGTTGTCACAGGAGATTCATCAAGTATAGGTTAATGGCAACACAGAATTGGTGTTGAATTACACTATAATATGAAATTCTGGTAAATGGAACACCTAACATGGTTCATGTTTATTTCACTGGTTGCAAACTATGTGGCAATACAGTGGCGAAACATACATTTTCGCTAAAAGGAGTAGGAAGGACTTTTATGGCTCCCTCCATTTTGTTTATCAATTGAGGTTTCAAATAAAGTCATTAAGAGGCCGCTTAAGGTTCCTATTGAGTATGCAAATTGATTCCTGATTTGTCACGAATAATATAACCTTATTTGGTTATTTTAAACGTAATTTGCTGGTTCAGCCTGAGGCTTGGGAAAACAGCTGTTGCATGATAAACTCAAATTGTGTTCTGCAGGTTTAATAAACTGCCCTAAGGTTTGGGTTGTTACATCTATCCTTCTATGTGTTCAAAGTGTTTGCATAGCACCAAACCGCAGAATTTTCTTTTCCAGGAGATGAAAGAGTTTGTTATGCTTATGTTGCATGGAAAATGTTATCGATTGCTAATGTTTCGAGTTCATGCTAAATTATCGTTTGTTAATTATGGAGTTATACGGCCATTAATTGGGTTATCAAGGGGTAGGCTATCTTCAACATAGGTCCCAGGACCAATATAATGCCATATGCGATGTTGACATTTCTGAACACTATTTCACCAGGAGGCTGCAGCTATATCCTTAAATTTGGCTGGAGTTTATAAGGTAGTTATCCTTCTGGCACTGGTTTAGTGCAGCAGGTTCAGTCGCTACATAATTGTGATGGTACAGGATGATAACGTCTGTAAATTATAATATATAATATTATGTTATAAATACTTGAGCAGACCAGAAGGGGGTCAGGTCTCAAAATAGTTACAGGCATACCATGGGACCTTTGATAAGGTAAGCACACATATATACAACAATATGTCAAGGTTATCAAGAGCCTTGGAGTTCTGGACTAGCAATGTTGTTAGTCACAATAAATAAATAAATAAATAAATAGATACATCAATAAATAATTTGGGAGAACTTATTGTTCAGGCCATTCCAGATGAGAAAACAGAGTTGTGTTATGTACTAATTGATTCTGATTCCAGATCTCATTACACCAGGGCTGCTACAGCATCAGCAGCAAGGTATTTATGATCTGCTGGGTCACATTGTTACGGCTGCAGCATGGTCCAACGAACGAATCTCCAAACATCTGTAATGACCCATTGCTGAACCAGGGTTATTTGTTAACATAAATAATGTTCTGGTTATATTTTCCATCTGGGGGAGAGATGGAAATATTATTGTTTCACTTAAACAGCATCAGCATGTTTTACATCTATGTTATGACTTTATGCATTATGAATGTTTTCCCTTCATTTGTCAATGAAGCAGGTGTGGTTGTGTACACTCGTTTCACACGGCATGATATCACAGAGCTTTGAAGTCTTCACGTAGTCACTCACGTGACTCCGAAGTAAAATAGTAAGATTAAACGAGAACTTACCAGTTTGACGTTTGATCTTTATTTTATGAGGAGTCGAGTTGAGGGACTACGTGCCCTCCGCTCACAGCCCTCATAGATCTCATCTGGTAGTTCTAGTCTTTGTTATCTTACCATTATACTTCAGTCATTATTATCTGTGATTTCACACCATTGCTTTGAAGATTGACGCACGAACGGCTGTATAGGGTTCTTCGCATTGTCCCTCAACTCGACTCCTCATAAAATAAAGATCAAACTTCAAACTGGTAAGTTCTCATTTAATCTTACTATTTTTGATCAAAATAAAGAGTGGACAAAAACTCCAATACGTCTGTGATCCTTGCAGTTTGATATTAAATATTCTGCTGTAGACAGAATTGCTCCCATTTCCTTATCGAGGTGATATACTGCTTCTGGGTATTATCCCTGCAGGCCGATGTGAGAACATCCACAGTACGATCATCTGGCATTCCATACTGAGCAATCACTCGATTAAATATGTCCTGATTTAACATCCATTCTATGTTATCATTGAACTGGCATGATCTAGTGTCAGCTACAGTGTTGAATCTACCAGGCAAATATATTGCTGAAAGCCAGATATTTTGGTCAATGCACCAGCTCCAAATCTGATTAGCCAGTCTATCACAAGACTGTGACTTGACTCAACCCATGTGGTTTACATATGCCACGGCTGTGGTGTTGTCAATCTGAACCTGCACATGCAAGTCCCTCCTGGTAGAGCAATAAGCTTTAAGCCCATACCAGGTTCCCAACAACTCTAAATAATTGATCCCTCTTAATTGAAGAAGGGGTGTCTCATCAGTATTCCATCTGCCTCCACAACTGGAAGACAAATCTGTTGGACCCCAACCCAGCGCACTTACCTCAGTCTGTTATATAATTGAAGGTGGTTCCACCAAAACCTTCCTAAAACTTTTTTGAAACATTTACAATCCACCATTGTATGTCGGAAATTGCCCCAGCTGACAATTGCATAGGCCTGTAAAAATGGCCCACTTGTATTTTCAGTGCTTGTTCCTTTGATCATTGTAATTGTTCATAATGCAGAAGACCATACTGCACAGCTGGAAAAGCAGCCACCAATTTACCAATTAAACTGGCTACTTGTCTAATTGAAGGCCGTTGTTCTCTAAGGAGATTAACACAGTCCTCAATTAACTGTTGCAATTTCTCCCCAGGCAAAGTTACCAACATGTGATTTTGAACTGATGGTAAATTCCAAATCAATGATTTGAACTTGTGATAATTTGGATTTATCTGGATGAATGATGAACCCTAATTATTCAAAAGTGAATCTAACAATTGAAACAGAGGACTCAATCTTTCCAACAATTACAATATCGTCTAAATAGGCCATTAGCACAAGCCCCTGAGCTCTGAGTAATGCTAACACAGGTTTTAACAATTTTGTAAATAATCTAGGAGCTGAAGTTAATCCATTAGCCAATGCTTTGAATTGCCACAACTGAGTCATCCAGATAAATTTCAAATACCTCATATCATCACCATGAATAGACCCTGAGTAATATTAAATCAATTAAATAGACCCTGAGTAATATTAAATCAATGCTTGCCATATAACACCCTTTGGAAACAAGATGTTTGGCCATGGAAATGTTTCCATTTTGAAATGCCGAAAGCAAACAAATTTGTTCAAACTCGTCAAATCCAGGATAATTCTACATCCCCCAGTCTTTTTAGACCTTACAAACTGACGACTTCGATAGACTGACTTCTCAATTACCCCTTTCTTGTGTAATGTATTAATTTCTGCTTGTATGAGCACATTTTCTTCATCTGAAACTATAAGTTTCCGACTTGGAACATGTGATTAGGTGGACTCTCATTAGAGTAAAATTCAATTTTTACCCCTTCAATACTGTCAAGTATAAATGAATCTGATGTTAACTCCTGCCATCGTGTGAGAAACAAATGTAACCTTCCCCCAATTTAAACATCTATGTTACTTATTTCATTCTCTCTAAGAGGCTTTTTTCACACCTGCATACATCCTTGCAGACCTTGTTGGCCCGGCCCCTTATAGGAAAGGCATCTTCCCCTTCACACCAGTGGCAGCCTGCCAGTTCCGGTATTGCAGACCTGTATGGCTGGTTCCTTCCCCTGCATCCGAACTGGTGCCCCGTCGGTAAGGATAAAACCTCTTCCCCTGTTTTCCAACTGGCTTAATGAAGCCCATAGTTTTTGCATCCTCATGGCATTCTATAACTCGCTTAGCGAGATCAATTCCAAATAACAGATTGGGTGGCAGGTTGCTGGGCGGCTTGCACAAAGCCGCCAGATTGGGATTTATCACCGGCCTTATAGTTGCTCTTCTAATGTTATTAATTTCGAAAAACGCACTACAAAGCAGTCCCAGTGCATCCTGACGGTCTTCAGACATATGCCCCGTATCCACTATCTTCACAAAAGCCGTAAGCTCCGCCGAAAGTAATTTGAGCACCTTCTGAAACTAAGTGGCCTGAGCCCTGGCTGACTCCCCCAACTGTATTCAAATCTGATGGTTAACCATCGGCACCTTGAGTAAGCTACAATTCATAGGAGCTTCATATTTCTTGGCCGCCTCATCCATGGCAAACTCCTGTAGTTGGTGGGAGAGCATGTATTGCTGTAGCCAACTCTTACCCAATCAGCCCTCTGGCCTCTCTAGGCACAGCAAACTTTTCTGCAATGTTAGGGATGATTTCTAATTGTACACCCTTATTGCTCTCTCCCACCACTGATTCGGTGTCAGCAAACTGCACCGTTTGAATTTCGTCCTCATAGGCAGGATATTCTGGCAGCCCTGTAAAAGGTGCTGCAAGCACAGGCTCTCCCATAGCCTGGCTTGGACACCACTCCTCCTCACGGAGTTGGCCACTGTCGAGCATTCTCTGCAATAGAATCTCGACTTGGGAGAGCCGTGAGCAAACGGTCTCTCCGGTAGAGGCTACGGCCTCCAGGCCCGACTCTGGGCCAACGGGCCTAACTTACTTCCCAGTGGCCTTACGCCCTGCTGGCATGTCTACACTGCTCACAGGCAGTGGGTCTGCTATCGCTAGCTCTATAGCCGGCATCGGACTAGGTGTGCTAGACGGGCCTCCACTCACAATAATCTCCTAGTCGACCTTTATCCCTCTGGAGCACCTCGCCGCCATCTTTTTCACCTTCTGCAACATTACTAACGGAGCAACACCAACCGCTGTTACAGAAAATGAAGACTGAAAAAAGTTTAAAACTTACCTCCAGTTTTAAACTTACCGCTTGGAGTAGCGCTGCTGCTCCAACCGGCCGACTGCACCAAAGCGTCTGACGTAATGACGCACCGACGGCTGTACGGGGTTCTTGACGTAGACACTCACGTGACTCCGAAGTAAAATAAAGGTTTAGTCATACAATGGGGGAAGAGGCCATTTGGCCAACTTGCCCACATCGACCAAGATGTCCCATCTACACTAGTGCCAACTGCCAGTGTTTGGCCCATATCCCTCTTAGCCTCTAACTAAGAACTTAATTGTTCCATTTCGGGACAATATGACAATAAAATACTCTTTACTCTTAACTATCCTTGAATCTGTCCAAATGTTTTTAAAATGCTGGGATAGTACCTGCCTTAGTAACCTCCTCCTGCAGCTTGTTCCCTATACCCAACACTTTGTGTAATAAAGTTGCCCCTCAAGGTCCTATTAAATATTTCCCCCTCACCTTAAACCTATGTTCTCTGGTTCTTGATTCCCTTATTCTGGTTTAAATATTCTGTGCATTTACCCTAACTAGTCCTCTCATGGTCTTAAACACCTCAATAAGATGAACACTCATCCTCTTGCGCTCCAAGGAATAACGCCTGCTCAATGTCTATTTAGACTTTAGACTAGACTTCGGCCCAGCAATTCAACACCGAGCAGTGAACACCCTGTACACTCCCCATGCTCTCCCAATAGCTCAGGCTCTCGAGTCGTGGCAACATCAATCCCCGCACCCTTTCCAGCTCAACAACATCTTTCCCATAACAGGGTGAACAAAACTATAAGCAATACTCTAAATGTGGCCTTACCAAATCTTGTACAACTGTAACATGGCTTCCCAACTTCTATATTCAATACTCTGAGTGATGGAGGCCAATGTGCTGAAAGCCTTCTTGAAGAGTTTCATTAAATTACCACACTGTCATGACATCTAGTCCAAGGCACGATAAAATTATATATTTCTTGAATAACTTAACAGCTTTGATGTTCACATTGGTTTCATATTAATGGTGAACAGGAACTTGCCAGCATTAATGATGGCACAGTTGAGCTGCTAGCGCACAGTGCAAGAGACGCAGGCTCGATCCTAACTACTGACGCTGTCGGTGTGGAGTTTGTACGTTCTCCCCGTGACCATGTGGGTTTTCTCCGATTTCCTCCCTCATTCCAAGGACGTGCAGATATGTAGGTTAATTGGCTTCTGTAAATCACCCCTAGTGTGTTGAATGCAAAACTAGGATAACATAGAACGTTTGATAACATAAAACACTGAGTTTTGGATGAACGTCGGTTGGCTGGACTCGGTGGGCCGAAGGGCGTGTGTTCATGCTGAATATCTACATTTAAAATAATAATTCATTCCCTACGTTTTTTTCCATCACTCACGTGGCACATTTCATGACCTGTTTCGTGATGGCACTGCACAACAAACGTCAAACCTTCACGCTCTATGTTCTATGTACCTTGATCCCGTTCTCTATGGGTCTTCAATATGTCCCAGACAGCTGATTCCCTTTTGGACACCATGTCTCGTGTGCTGCAAGTGGCTGGTGTGAACTCTGCACCCAGTAGCGTTCACACTCAAGCTTCTTTAGGTTTAGGTTAGAGATACAGCATGGACACAGGCCATTGACCGAGTCCACGCCGACCAGCAAACCCCGTACACTAGCAATATCCTACACACTAGGGACAGTTTAAAAAACAGTTCACCAAAGCCAATTAACCTACAAACTGTAATTTTTTGGAGTGTGGGAGAAAACCAGAACACCCGGTGGAAACCCACGTGGTCACTGGGAAAACATACAAACTCAGTACAGACAGAACCCGTAGTCAGGATCAAACCTGGGTCTCGGGCTGCTGTAAGGCAGCAACTCTACTGCTGCCCCACTGTTCTGCCCTTCTATTTCTTTTTTATCCACTTTGGAAATAAGCAACTGCAGGTGCTGGTTTGCACAAAAGGATACAAAGTACTGGAATAACTCACAGGTCAGGCAGCATCTTTAGAAAACCTGGATAGGTGAGGTTTCGGGGTGGGACCCTTCTTCATAAGCTCATAAGCTTATCAGTTATAGGAACGGAATTAGTTCATTTGGTCCAACATATTTACTCCGCCATTTAATTATGGCTGATCGATCTTTCCCTCTCAACCTAATTTTCCTGCCTTCTCCCCACAACTCCTGACAATCTTATTATGTAAGAATCTGTCAATCTCTGCCTTAAAAATACCCAATGACGGCCTTCACAGCCGTTTGTGACAAAGAATGCCACAGCTTCACCACCTCTGGCTAAAGACTTCTTCTGACTGAAAGCTGTCCTGTTGTTTTATGTGTAGGAAGAAACTGCTGATGCTGCTTTATATTGAAGTTAGACACTAAGTGCTGGAGTAACTCAGCAGGTCAGACAGCATCTATGAAGAAAAAAAGTCTGGGTGGTCCATCTCCCATCCATTTTCGTCAGAGATGCTGCATGACCCACTGAGTTGTTCCAGCACTTTGTGTATATCTGCAGAAAGAGAAACAGCATTAATATTTAAGGTCAATGGCATTTTGCCAGAATAAGGAAATGTTGGAAGAGTATTATCTTTAACTTATTCATTGGATGCGGATACTGCTGGCATGGCAAGCATTTATTGTCTATCATTAATTGTCCTTGTGAAGGTGCAGTCTTCCTAAAATACTGCAGTCCCTTCAGTGCAGCTAGTGGCTTTAGCAGAGGGAGTTCCAAGATTTAGACCCATCAATAATAGAGTGGTACAGTTCCCTTCTAATATGATGTGTGTTTTGTGGGGGACACAGTGGTGCAGCAGTGTAGCTACTGCCATGCAATGCCAGAGACTCAGGTTTGATCCTGACTACGGGTGCTGTCTGTACATTCTCCCCGAGACCGTGTGGGTTTTCTCCCTGTGCGTAGGAAAGAACTGCAGATGATCGTTTGCATGGAAGATAGACACAAAATGCTGGAGTTACTCAAGGGTTCAGGCAGTAACTCAGGTGAAAAGTAGTAGGTGATGGTTCGAATCGAGCCCCTTCTTCAGACTCCAACAGCAGTCTGAAGAAAGGTCTTGATTCAAAATGGCACCGTCCGATTCTGCAGATTTGCTGCCTGACCAGCTCCAATCATGTTACTCCAGCATTTGTTTATCTTCTCTGGGTGCTTCTGTTTCCTCCCACACTCCAAAGACATATATGTCTGAGGGTTAATTGGCTTTGGTAAAATGGTAAATTGTCCCTAATGTGTAGGATAGTTTTGGTGTACGGGTTGATCACCGGTCAGCGCGGACTAGGTGGGCCGAAGAGCCTGTTTCCGCGTTGTATGTCTAAAGGCTAAATTCTAAAGTAAAAGAAGTTGCAGAATGAGAGGGGTTCCTATGTGCTCAGTGTGCTGATTCTTGGATTCGTACGCTGCTTTTAGAAGTGACTTGGCAAGTGAATGAGGTGAATTCTGTAGATAGTTTATGTTGAATCCATGGTTTTTAGAAACTTTATAATGCAGAAATAATGAGGGAGGGAAGTATAGAACTAAAGATAAAATATGAGATGGTGTGGGAAGCAGAAAATTATGAATGACAGAAGCGATATTAGTGCAAAGAGGATATTTGAGGAAGATGCGACCATCTAAAATTAGGATTAAATGAGGTGATTTAGTAAATTAAATAATTATTTCCTGATATTGTGATCAATGTGTCAATATTACTGTAATATATTAACGGTTCAATGGTTCAATTACACTTTATGGTCACATGTACCGAGGTACAGTGAAATTCATTTTTGTTTCCAGGTCAGTTCAAGTATCACTGTACATAAGCACTTACATCTTAGATAAGCATCTCAGATACAGTAGAAGTGTATAGAAGTAGTACAATGAGACAGTGTACAGATTTGCCAGATTTGGTGCCATTTTCAAGTCCCCGATGTTGTAACTGCAGGGTTCTTGGCATAACCATGAAGGTCCGTTGTCCTGACGGCATTGCAGGGAAGGCCTGGCCAAGCATGGCCATTGGTGTCCTCCACCTCTGCTCCACCACTGCATCCCACTTTAGTGCCACGTTCAGTGCATGCACACAACCTCATGGAGTGGCGCCCGGTCCAGCAGAGCCCCAGGCTGCTGCAGGGCCTCCTGCGGCCCGCTCTCTCCAGCAGCCGGTCTGCTTACTGGCCCTCCATACTACTCCTTGAACTGTGGATGTGCGAGCCGGTCCTTCCAGGTGAGTTTCCGGTCCATGGCGTGGGTCCTCAGTCCATGCCGGGCAAGCCGGGCCTTCTGGGTAGCTTCCCGGACTGGTCTTTGGCTCAGGGTCCATGGCAGATCCATAAATCACTGCTCTTTAAACTTAAGTTCCCTTCTCCCTGGATGCTGTCTTTTTTTCAGCACTTTCTGTTATTAGGATGGATAGAATTTTTGTCATCTTGAGGATAATACATTTTCGCGTCGAGCCATTTCTCTTTGGAGTGGCATTTAGCAGGTGTCCCACCTTCCTTGATCGAAGAGAAGAAAAGTTCCTTCAACTCAAAAGAACCATCCTAATCACATATTAATGGCATGGCAGTATGCGATGACTCATAATCTAGAATATGATTTCTGAAAAAGCTGGAAACACACACATTTGCTGAGGAGACTTCGATAAATAATTGAAATGAAAAACTCTGCAGTCACGGGAAAACAACAGAAGAATAGATCAAATTAGTTAGTTCTTTCATAGAAAGATAGAATTTTGTTGAAAAATCAATAACATATTACATAGGAGATGATTTCAGAAGTTTGCAATTTTTAATGAATAGAATCATAAAATAATGTAGAAGCACAGAACAAGGACATTTTATTTATGAAAGACAAAAGTGGATCTCAGGTCAATCGAATTCTTCAGCTCATGATTGCTTATTAATTATATTCAGGCCATTTGGCCCCTTGAGCTGATTCTTTAGACTTTAGAGATACAGTGCGGATATAGGCCCTTCAGCCCACCGAGTCAGTGCTGACTAACGATCACCCTGTAGACTAACTAAGGATAATTATACAATTTACCAAAGCCAATTATCCTACAAACCTGAGGTAGATCACAAAATGCTGGAGTAACTCAGCAGGGCAAGCAGCATCTGTGGAGAGAAGGAATGGGTGACGTTTCGGGTCGTGACCCTTCTTCAGACCCCATCCAACACACCTGAACACTTTTGAAGTATGGGAGGAAACCGGAGCACCCGGAGAAAACCCTCGCTGTTGCAGGGAGAATGTATAAACTCCATACAAACAGCACCCATAGTCAGGATCGAACCCAGGTCTATGGCGCTGTGAGGCAGCAACTCTACCGCTGCGCCACTGTACCGCCCCACAGTGATTTTTTTAAGCAACCTCATCAATCCCATTGATTCAGACTTAAGAAGGGTCCCAACACAAAATGTTACTTATCTATGTTCCCCAGAGATGCTGCCTGACCTGCTGAGTTGCTCCACCATGTTTGAGTCTATTATCAATCCCATTCCCCATTTCTCTCCCTGTTACCTGTTCTCCCTCACATAATTATCAACTTCACTTTGATTCCCCTGCAGCTCACTGACACAAGCCAAATGAAATAATAACCAGCATGTCTTTGGGATGTGGGAGGAAACTAGAGAATTTCGGTCATAGGAGAACACGCAAACTCCACATGGACAGCACCTGAGGTCAGGATTGAACTGGGCACTGGAGCTATGAGGCAGCAACTCTTAGCTTTCAACATTTCAAAATTTCTCTAGATTTCCAAGCTCACAGTGAGATTTGAACTCGTGTCACTGGCTGTAGTTCTCTCCAAAGTCCTACCCCCTGCACGTCCCCAAAAAATCTCAATCCTTACCCCTTCTGTGGGGGCACAGTGGCGCAGCTGATAGAGTTGCTGTCTCAACCGCGCCAGAGACCCGGGTTTCGATCCTGACATCAGGAGCTGTCTATGTAGAGTTTGCACGTACTCCCTGCGGCCGCATGTTTTTTCTCCGGGTATTCCGGTTTCCTTCCATGCTCCAAAGACATACAACTTATAGGTTAATTGGCTTCTGTAAATTGTAAAATATTCCCTAGTGTGTAGGATAAGTGTTAGTGTTTGTTTGATCACTGGTTGGTGCAGTCCTGATGGGCTGAAGGGCTTGTTTCCACACTGTATCTCTAAACTAAACTATAAATTGCCCCCAGCATGTAGGGAGTAGATGTGAAAGTGCAATAACATAGAATTAATGTGAATGGGTGATCGATGGTCGGCATGGACTTGGTAAGCTGAATGGCCTGTTTGCATGCCATATCTTTCTAACAACCCCATGTCATCTACACCAGCACTCAAGATTGACCATCCGGGCAGCACAGTAGAGTATGCTGATAGAGTTGCTGCCTTACTGTGCCTGAGACTAGGATTTGCTCCTGACCTCGGGTGCTGTCTGTGTAAAGTTTGCATGGTCACCCTGTGACCTCGTGGGTTTCCTCCGGGTGCTCGTCCCATATTCCAAAGACGTACAGGTTTGTAGGTTAATTGGCTTCTGTAAATTGTAAATTGTCCCTAGTGTGTAGGATAGAGCTAGTGTACGACTTGATCGCTGGTCAGCGCAATCAGTAGGCTAAAGGGCCTGTTTTCACACTATATTTCTAAATTAAACTAAACAATATATTGCCCCCTAGTGTGTAGGGAGTAGATGTGAAAGTGCAATAACATAGAACTTGCATGAATGGGTGATTGATGGTCAGCATGGACTTGGTGGGCCAAAGGTCCTGCTTCCACGCTGTACCTTTCAAATAAGCCCATCTCCATCCACAACACCCTTGAAGATTCACCAACCGGGCAGTACAGTAGCAATGCAGTAAGTTACTGCCTTACAGTGCCTGGGCTCTGGGTTCGATCCTGACCTCGGGAACTGTCTTTGTGAGGTTTGCATGTTTACCCTATGACCGGTTTCCTCCGCCCCCTCAGGTTTCGTCCCTGTCCTACAGATGTGCTTGTTTGTAGGTTAGTCGGCCTCTATAAATCGTCCCTGAGTGTGTAGGGAGTGGATGTGAAAGTGAGATAACTTTGAATTAGTGTGAACGGCTGATGGATGGTTGGCGTGCACTTGGTGGGCAGAAAGGCCTATATTCCATGCTGCAGTTTTCAAACGATCCCATCTCCGTCCACCACTATTCAAGATTCACCAACCAAGCAAGTCACAACTCCGAGCCCTAACCGTGACACTCGATGTTCCAAACTGGCCTTCAAATTCCATGTATCCTCTCAGTGACTCATCGACCCTCACTCCCTCTGATCCCATCGCCATCCACACCACCAACAAAGATTCACCAACAATCGCAACATTAGATGTTCCAAACTGACCTTCAAATTCCTGATACCATTGACTGACTCATCAGCCCTCATTCCATCCCCAAGCCCTCTCTCCCCTTTAACCTGATCCC
Source organism: Okamejei kenojei (assembly GCA_035221665.1). Classification (NCBI taxonomy): domain Eukaryota; kingdom Metazoa; phylum Chordata; class Chondrichthyes; order Rajiformes; family Rajidae; genus Okamejei; species Okamejei kenojei. The sequence continues at coordinate 51,477,042 of CM069141.1, forward strand.
TACCTCACCACTTGCTATCTTTTAGCCTATTTGCTTAGTGCATCGCTCATACTGCAGTGGCACAGCAAGTAAAGGAAAAGCCTCTTTTTTTTGTGTGAGAATTATGCAAGGTAGATTATATTTCACATACCACCTTAGGTCTCATGCACAACTGAATTTTGTGGCAGAAAGTAAAGATGAGATGCATTGCCTGACCCGCTAAGTTACACCAATACTTTGTGTCTATCTTCGGTGTAAACCCACATCTGCAGTTCCTTTTCAACACATTTTCTCTGCTCCACTGCAAAATCCCCTTGAAATATGCCTACTTTTAAGAGGTTCTCCTCCTCTCACCGATGCGAGTTATGTGAGACCCTCTCTCACTGCTCCCCCTCTTTGATTCCTATGAGCCTGAAGAAGGGTTCCAACCCGGAACGTCACGCATCAATTTTCTCCAGCGATGTTGCCTAACCCGCTGAGATACAACAGCACTTTGTGTCTATGACTGGAACCTGTAGCAGATTGACACAAACCCTTTCTCATTCACAGCAGGAGAATTCCTTCCTTCCTTTCTTGTTACTCCAGCACTTTGTGTCAATTTTCAGTATAAACTAGCATCTGCAGTTCCTTCTGACAAACAAAGAGTCATTTCATTTCCAGTACCCCATTGTCCCCTTCAAGTTTTAAAAGTTTAGAGTCTTATATTGGTGTCGAAGGCCCATTGCCAGGCTGCGATACTGTGTTTGTGCATCACTTGAGAAGGAGTGCGGGAACGGGGGCCTCTACCTCAATGCCAAGAAGACGGAGTACATGGCGTACAATGTTGATGACCATGAGCCTCTCAAGACCAGTGGCGGTGCATCTCTCAAGAAAGTGGAGGACTTCAAGTACCTGGGAGCGAGGATGCAGAGTTCGGAGAATGACATCAAGGTTCGGAAAGCTCGCGTGGAAAGCCCTCAATAACATGGGTAAATCTGGAATGTTTCGGATGTCTAATGGTCTCAAACTAAGATTCTTCCATGCAACTGTAGAGACCATATTATTGTACGTGTGTGAGGCATGGACCTTCACTCGAGCACTGTCCAAGTCTCTCGACGGCACCTACGCCTGAATGCTCAAAACAATTCAAAATGTCAGTTGGAAGGACCACATCACCAATGCCCAGCTCTATGGGGAGATTCCACCTCTGACCGAGAAGATCAGGACGAAAGAAAAGGAGGGTACACAAAAAGCTGGAGAAACTCAGCGGGTGCAGCAGCATCTAAGGAGCGAAGGAGATAGGCGACGTTTCGGGTCGAGACCCTTCTTCAGACTGGTCAGGGATCAGGGAAACAAGAGATATAGACGGTGATGTGGAGAGATAAGGAACAATGAGTGAAAGATATGCAAAAAAGTATCGGTGATAAAGGGAACAAGCCATTGTAAGCTGTTTGTGGTGTGAAAATGAGAAGCTGGTGCGACTGGGGTGGGGGAGGGAGATAGAGATAGAGGGAATGCCAGGGCCCGAGGGCTGAGGGAGACGTGGGAAGGGGAGGAGACAGCAAGGGTTAACAGAATTGAGAAAATTCAATATTCAAGCCCAAAGGGAAAGAAAAGGATGTGGCTCGCTGGTCACTGCCACCGCCACCCAGAAATGCAAGCAAACGAGGTTGTGCTGTGGGAACCCACCCACAGAACACCCGGGACAGCTAAACAAGACAATGCTGAAGACGTTGATGGAAGACTCTTGTGTAGAGACAAAAGAGGAGCTTGCCAGCTGCATGGAGGACAGAGATGCATGGTGCGTCCGTCACCGTGCCCGTTGGAAACCAGCATCACAGCATCGCTAATGTTTTCGATGATGATGAGATGATGATGATACCGTGTTGGTGGTCTAGGTGTCAGCCTGGCCTGGCGGTCAGTATCCTCCACCGTTACACCCTCAATCCACTCTGGTACCGGCCACTTCCTACCTATGCATTCGGCCTCTGTGGAGCCTCCAGCACCGTCTGATCCATGTGATCCCCTCAGATGCAGCAGGGCCTTCTACAGCACACTCAGCACCTCCAGTTCTTTGTGCCCCGCTGAGAAAATACCCACCCATTTACATCGTGTTCGGCAATGTCCATAGAAGAGACTGCAGCTCCCATATCGGTCACTTTCATATCTACAAAACTGACACAATGTCATCCTCGATTCCAGGCACTGCCTGAGAAAGAAAATCATATCATTGGATCTCAGTTACACTTTTGCTCCATTGAATCTCAAAGGCAGGTTAATATTTGAAGGAGACCTTTGATAAAATTGAATATAAAGTTTCCCACTGTCTGCTCTAGCGTTCAGAGATTTTGTGGCTGAAAATTGACAGGCCATGTAATTACCGTTCAGATCTGAAACAACATAAGTGCTCTCGTGATAGAATTTCCAGAACATTTTATTAGTAAACTGTAGACTAGCATATTCGCAGATAGTTGCAATTGTCAAATAACTTGGACATAACCAATCTCGATAACCTGTAATACAGTTGAATGATTGCATGCAGAAAAAAAATGCTCCAAAGAAACAACAACTTTTGCCATGTTTCGAGACAAAAACAATTATGTGTTGCATTTACCAGAATATACTCTATGTTAACAGCTAATATTACAACATTTAGATGGCTAACCAACTAATGCTTGAATGGGAAAATGTATGTTAGAACTGAATCCCAATGTTTAGTTTAGAGATACAGCGCAGAATTGGGCCCTTCGGCCCACAGAGTCCTCACCCACCAGCAATCACCCCATACATTAACAATCCGACACACACAAGAGACAATTTACAATATTACCAAAGCCAATTAACCTACAAACCTGTACATCTTTGGAGTGTGGGAGGAAACCGGAGCACTCGGGTGGAAACTCACGCGGTCACGGGGAGAACGTTCAAACTCCAAACTTACTGCACCCGTAGTCGTGATTGAACCAGGGTCTCTGGTGCTGACAGGCAGCAACTCTACCACTGAGCCACTGTGTCGCCCCTCAATGGTTAACTTTGATATCTTTAAATGTTATGCTTTGCTGCCACACTACAAATCCAACAGTGACAATGTTTGGACAGACACTAGAACTATCACTAGACAGCTTGCAAACCTTCCACGGCTGGTCCATCAATAATTTTACACTATTAACAATATTCAGAATTGCCCAGACATTGGAGAGATATTAGTAACCCACTGATGGTATACAAGAAGCTAAATACGTATATAAAATGATGAGAAGCATAGACAGGGGAAACATTCAGAACCTTTTTCCCGGTTCCAGATCAAATACTAGAAGTCACCTTTAAGGTGAGAGGTGCAAAGTTGAAAGGAGATCTGCAGGACAGGTTTTTGGGTTGTGAGTGCCTGAAACGGGTGGAAGGGTCCCGAATCAAAACATCACCTATCCATGCTCTCTTGAGACACAGCCTGACCCGCGAAGTTACTCTCACACTTCGTGTCTATTTGTGGATATATTGGAAGCATTGCCTCAAAAAGGCAGCCAGCATCATCAAAGACTCTCACCACCCTGGTCACGTTTTCTTCACTCCCACCATCGGAAAGAAGGTATAGGAGTTTGAAAAACATAACCAAGAATAGCTTCAAGGATAAGTTCAAGTATAACTTCTTCCCAATAGCCAACAGGCTCTTGAACAGTACAAAACACTACCTGAATCATGAACATAATTTAGTTACCAGCTCTCCAACACTCTCTAAACACTTACAAACACTGACAGATGTATTGCAAAAAGCATTTATCAGGCTTCATCTCAACTTGGATTGGCAACAGTTCCACGTGAGATTGCAAAAAATTGTAGGGTTGTAGATGTAGCCCAGTCCATCACAGAGACCAGAGTCCCCATCACTGACTCCATCTACACTTCACACTGCCTCAGCAGTCAACATAATCACAAACCCATCCCCGTTATCCCCACTTTTCCCCAATTTTGTTAGGTACTTTAGTTTAAAGATTCATAATGGAAACAGGCCCTTCAGCCCACCTAGTCCACACCGACCAGCGATCCCTACACACTAACACTATCCTACACATGAGGGACAATTTACAATTTAATAAAAGTCAATTAGCCTACAGACCTGTATGTCTTTGGAACATGGGAGGAAACCGGAGAACCTGGAGAAAACCCATGCGGGAGAACGTACAACCTCCATACAGACAGCACCCCTATTCAGGATCCAACCCGAGCTCCTGCGCTGTAAGGCAGCAACTACCGCTGCACCACCATATCGCCAGATAGAAGATACAGAAGTTTGAAAGAGCATACCCCCAGGCTCAGGAACAGCTGCTTTCCCTCTGTTATCAGATGTCTCACCAGTCCTTCCATAAGATAGGATAAAGTCCTGATTGTTCAACTTAGCTCATGGAGGACTTTGGATTATTTCCATTGGAACTGTTACGCTATAATGCTGAGAAATGATATTCAGATATAAACACTCTGGTATTTTTCTCTTCCATCTACTCATTGCTGTTGTGTCTAGCTTGATTGTATTCATGTTTAGTATTATCTGATTTGATTGGAATGTAAGCAGAACAAAGGATTTTCACTGTAGCTCTATCCACGTCACAATAATAAACCTCAACCAAATCCCCCCCAAAAATGATGTTCAACATTTCTATAAGATTTTAAATAATCTAACCGGGCGGCATGATTTCAGCAGTTGTTAATGCTCAGCCACTATCCTATACTACAGCTTTAAGAGTGATATTTAAGCCATGGCAATTTTACTATAGTTAATTAAGAAAATCATGTTACCACTCCATCTGCAGATGCAGTCATTTTTGGTGCTTCCTAATCAAACATTTTGTGGTACAAATCTCGAGAAGAAAATGCTCTCGCTAATTTTTGTTACTGGCTTAGCCAACAGATTGCATTAATCAAATTAAATGTGAAATTAATTAAGCAACTTAAAACCTCAGTGAAAAAAATAAATGAACGTAGTCAATCATTTGACTCGGAGACGCAAATGCCGAATTAGTTGTAAGCAAATGGAGGTTGCTTTTGAAGCAGATGCGATAGGAATATTCTTTGAATATATATCAAGGCTAAGGATGAATTGTGCTCATAGGCATGTTGAATGTAATTTCACACACACATTACTGGGACATTTTCACTAAATTAAATGTACAGTATAACATTCACCTTGATACCCATATCAATGGATTTTGTCCCGGTTTATCTTTATTGCTGGTCATATGAATAGGTGGCAAGTTATTGATGCCGAAAATCTTAATTCAGCTTGTTTCCTCCATTATGTCTTCTGCTGGGGTATAATTTAATAGGTTTCAATCACATTACTGCTGTCATTTGTCCTGCAGTTCAGTTGCAGAGGTATTTGAATTCCACTGTTGAGATCCTGATGGAACATCCGAGCCTAAAGAAGGGTCTCAAGCCAAAATATCACCTGTCCATGTATTCCAGGGATGCTGCCTGACCCGCTGAGGTACTCCCGCATTCTGCGTCCTATTAACCATTATCTGCAGTTTTGTGTATCTGCAGTTCCTTGTTTCAACTAATATCCTAGCAGCCTGTTATCTTAAACTTCATCTGCTAAAGCAAATACAATGGGGCCAGCTCATTGCCTTATCATGTCCCCAGGTCCTGAGATGAGGTCTGGATAGCAGCCTAAAGCAATGGAGTGTGGAGACACTGACAGCCCCTGATAAAAACATCCATACGGAATAACAATTTCTAAATATCTCTGACATTCTATCATTACTCCTCAGATCCAGTCTGAAGAAGAGTCCTGACCAGAAACATTTGGGGTGGCACAGTGCCGCAGCGGTAGGGTAAATACCTTACAGAGCCAGAGTCCTGGGTTCGATCCTGACTATGGGTGTTGTCTGTACGGAGTTTGTAAGACCTCCCGTGGCTGTGTGGATTTTTCCCGGGTGCTCCAGTTTCTTCCCACACTCCAAGGACGTACACGTTTGTAGTTTAATTGGTTTTGGTAAAATTGCAAATAGTCCCTAGGTTGTAGGATAGTGTTAGTGCACTGGGTGATCGGCAGTCGGAGCGGAATCTGTGGGCTGAAGGGCCTGTTTCTGCGCTGTATTTCTAAAGTCTAAAATCATCTATTTATGTTCTCCACCGATGCTTCCTGACCTGTTAAGTTCCTCCAGCACTTTGTTTTTTACTCAAGATACCAGCATCTGCATTTTTTTGTGCCTTCAGAGTCAATAAACTGGAATTAAATATGTTTTAAAAATTAAAGTATTATAGTAATTAAAGTCATAAATTAAAGTGTTAAAATGAAAAAAAAATAAAAACATAAAACATAGAAAGGACAAAAAACGAATTAATGAAATTAAACTAATTTATGAACATAGTTTTCTTTCCACCCATGTGCAGGCTTGGAATCCCCATTAATATCAGAAGAATTTTGGCCAATGTTACTCTGACCTGCTTTGGATAGGAATAGCATTTCTTTAATGTGATGCTCACTAGTCCCCAAAAACTTGGCACTGCTATTGGATGCCATGGTGTCAGAGACTTTAGTTTAGTTTAGAGACACAGCATGGAAACAGACGCTTCCGCCCACCGAGTCCGTGACGACCATCGGTCACTCGTTCACACCAGTTCTACACCATCCCACTTTCCCATCCACTCCCTGTACACCAGGGTTACTTTACAGTGGCTAATTGACCTGAAAACCTGCATGTCTTTTTAGGATGTGGGAGGAAACAGGAGCACCCAGAGGAAACCCACATAGTCACAGGGAGAACGTCAAAACTCCACACAGACAGCAACCAAGGTCATGATCTCTTAGAAACATAGAAACATAGAAATTAGGTGCAGGAGTAGGCCATTCAGCCCTTCGAGCCTGCACCGCCATTCAATATGATCATGGCTAATCATCCAACTCAGTATCCCGTACCTGCCTTCTCTCCATACCCTCTGATCCCCTTAGCCACAAGGGCCACATCCAACTCACTCTTAAATATAGCCAATGAACTGGCCTCAACTACCCTCTGTGGCAGAGAGTTCCAGAGACTCACCACTCTCTGTGTGAAAAAAGTCTTTCTCATCTCGGTCTTAAAGGATTTCCCCCTTATCCTTAAGCTGTGACCCCTTGTCCTGGACTTCCCCAACATCGGGAACAATCTTCCTGCATCTAGCCTGTCCAACCCCTTAAGAATTTTGTAAGTTTCTATAAGATCCCCTCTCAATCTCCTAAATTCCAGAGAGTATAAACCGAGTCTATCCAGTCTTTCTTCATAAGACAGTCCTGACATCCCAGGAATCAGTCTGGTGAACCTTCTCTGCACTCCCTCTATGGCAATAATGTCCTTCCTCAGATTTGGAGACCAAAACTGTACGCAATACACCAGGTGTGGTCTCACCAAGACCCTGTACAACTGAAGTAGAACCTCCCTGCTCCTGTACTCAAATCCTTTTGCTATGAAAGCTAACATACCATTCGCTTTTTTCACTGCCTGCTGCACCTGCATGCCTACTTTCAATGACTGGTGTACCATGACACCCAGGTCTCGCTGCATCTCCCCTTTTCCTAATCGGCCACCATTTAAATAATAGTCTGCTTTCCTGTTTTTGCCACCAAAGTGGATAACCTCACATTTATCCACATTATACTGCATCTGCCAAACATTTGCCCACTCACCCAGCCTATCCAAGTCACCTTGCAGTCTCCTAGCATCCTCCTCACAGCTAACACTGCCCCCCAGCTTAGTGTCATCCGCAAACTTGGAGATATTGCCTTCAATTCCCTCATCCAGATCATTAATATATATTGTAAATAGCTGGGGTCCCAGCACTGAGCCCTGCGGTACCCCACTAGTCACTGCCTGCCATTGTGAAAAGGACCCGTTTACTCCTACTCTTTGCTTCCTGTTTGCCAGCCAGTTCTCTATCCACATCAATACTGAACCCCTAATACCGTATGCTTTAAGTTTGTATACTAATCTCTTATTTGGGACCTTGTCGAAAGCCTTCTGGAAGTCCAGATATACCACATCCACTGGTTCTCCCTTATCCACGCTACTAGTTACATCCTCGAAAAATTCCACAAGATTCGTCAGGCATGATTTACCTTTCGTAAATCCATGCTGACTTTGTCCAATGATTTTACCACTTTCCAAATGTGCTGCTATCCCATCTTTAATAACTGACTCTAGCAGTTTCCCCACTACCGATGTTAGACTAACTGGTCTGTAATTCCCCGTTTTCTCTCTCCCTCCCTTCTTAAAAAGAGGGGTTACATTTGCTACCCGCCAATCCTCAGGAACTACTCCAGAATCTAAAGAGTTTTGAAAGATTATCACTAATGCATCCACTATTTCCTGAGCTACTTCCTTAAGTACTCTGGGATGCAGCCTATCTGGCCCTGGGGATTTATCGGCCTTTAATCTATTCAATTTACCCAACACCACTTCCCGACTGACCTGGATTTCACTCAATTCCTCCTTTGACCCACAGTCCCCTGCTATTTCCGGCAGATTATTTATGTCTTCCTTAGTGAAGATGGAACCAAAGTAGTTATTCAATTGGTCCGCCATATCCTTGTTCCCCATGATCAACTCACCTGTTTCTGACTGCAAGGGACCTACATTTGTTTTAACTAACCTCTTTCTCTTCACATATCTATAAAAACTTTTGCAGTCAGTTTTTATGTTCCCTGCCAGTTTTCTTTCATAATCTATTTTTCCTTTCCTAATTAAGCCCTTTGTCCTCCTCTGCTGGTCTCTGAATTTCTCCCAGTCCTCTGGTATGCTGCTTTTTCTGGCTACTTTGTACGCATCATCCTTTGCTTTGATACTATCCCTGATTTCCCTTGTTATCCACGGATGCACTACCTTCCCTGATTTATTCTTTTGCCAAACTGGGATGAACAATTTTTGTAGTTCATCCATGCAGTCTTTAAATGTCTTCCATTGTATATCCACCGTCAACCCTTTTAGAATTAATTGCCAGTCAATCTTGGCCAATTCACGTCTCATACCCTCAAAGTTACCTTTCTTTAAGTTCAGAACCATTGTTTCTGAATTAACAATGTCACTCTCCATCCTAATGAAGAACTCAACCATATTATGGTCACTCTTGCCCAAGGGGGCACGTACAACAAGACGGCTAACTACCCCTTCCTCATTACTCAAAACCCAGTCTAAAATAGCCTGCTCTCTCGTTGGTTCCTCTACATGTTGATTTAGATAACTATCCCGCATACATTCCAAAAAAATCCTCTTCCTCAGCACCCCTGCCAATTTGATTAACCCAATCTATATGTAGATTGAAGTCACCCATTATAACTGTTTTGCCTTTGTCGCACACATTTCTAATTTCCTGTTTGATACCATCCCCAACTTCTCTGCTACTGTTAGGTGGCCTGTACACAACACCCACCAGCGTTTTCTGCCCCTTAGTGTTTTGTAGCTCTACCCATACCGATTCCACATCCTCCAAGCTAATGTCCTTCCTTTCCATTGCGTTAATCTCCTCTCTAACCAGCAACGCTACCCCATCTCCTTTTCCTTTCTCTCTATCCCTCCTGAATATTGAATATCCCTGGATGTTCAGCTCCCAGCCTACGTCACCCTGGAGCCATGTCTCCGTGATCCCAACTATATCATAATCATTAATATCTATCTGCACATTCAACTCGTCCACCTTATTACGAATACTCCTTGCACTGAGACACAAAGCCTTCAGGCTTGTCTTTACAACGCACTTACCCCTTATACAATTTTGCTGAAAAGTGGCCCTTTTTGATTTTTGCCCTGGTTTTGTCTGCCTGCCACTTTTACTTTTCACCTTGCTACCTATTGCTTCTACCCTCATTTTACACCCACCTGCCTCTCTGCTCTTGTACCCATCCCCCTGCCACATTAGTTTAAATCCTCCCCGACAGCACTAGCAAACACTCCCCCAAGGACATTGGTTCCATTCCATTCTTCTTCTTCTTCTTCTTTCGTGTGGCGTGCACAGCCTAAAGTTGTTGGACAACTTGTTCTATTTGATCTAAGGTCAGGATCGAACCTGGATTTCCGGCGAGGTGAGGCAGCAGGGCTACCAGTTTTAGACTCCCTGAGTCTGATAATAAGGGCTATGTTCAAAGGAATAGCAGGAAACCTATGCCAGTTCTTTTTTTTAACCAATATGTGCCAGGTCTAGAGGTAACTTCAGTCTGATGTCAATGTGTCGCACAGCACAGAAACAGACCATTTGGCCCACCTTGTCAATGTCAAACATCAAAATATCCATCTATATTAATCCCATTTAGGGTGGCAGAGTGGCGCAGCAGTAGTGCTGCTGCCTTGCAGTGCCAGAGACCAAGGTTCAATCCTGACTATGGGTGCTGTCTGTATGGAGTTTGTACGTTCTTCCCATGACCGCCTGGGTGTTCCCTGGGTGCTCTGGTTTCCTCCCACATTTCAAAGATGTACAGGTTTGTAGGTTAATTGGCTTTGGTAAAATTGTAAATTGTCCCTAGTGTGTAGGATAGTGTTAGTGTGCGGGGATCACTGGTCGGCGTGGACCCTATGGGCCGAAGGGTCTTTTTCCACGCTGTACAATATCTCTTAACTAAACAAAACTAAGCTATCCTTCCTGTCAGATTCACAGATTCTGTGTGAAACAGGTTGAGCCTACTCAAAAATGGAAGCTTTGATGCAAAGAAGGGAAAAGTGAAGGATAAATTTGGATTTATATCTCCGGTCATTTAGGCCCCCAAGCTTCCAGTGATGTGAAGACGCCCCTAAATCCCCAGCTGACCTAACTGTGCCTGTGTAGTTTCAGATTTGCATGAAAAAGAGTATATAAAAAAAATCACACACACACACACCAGATCCCATGGGTAAAGTGTGTTGAACTTGAAGAAAGAAGCGAGAAGTTTTAAGTTTGAGATGTTTGGAAGAAAACCTCATTGACATCAAGAATTTTTTTTTAAAGTATTGCAAAAAAAAAAGCAAACTTAAATTCTAGCTGTGATTTTAGCTAGAAAAGTAGGTTCAGAATTTATAAACTGAAACGAATAATTTTTGAATAAGAAGATTCTTTGCTCAACAAACTATCAATGTGTTGTCTGATGTTCCCAGCAAGGGTAAAAAGATTCATATACATGACAGAGGTTTAAAGCAGCACTTTGATCTTATGCTGGGAAAACGAATGCACGGTAGGTATAAATCTTCTGACCTTTTCTTAACCTAGCATTTCCTTATGCTGGCAAAGTCTGCTCTAATGAAATGTGTTACAGTAAGGGAGGATGGAAAAGTGACAGGGTTTAAGAATGCCCCAGGGTGGTCCCTGAGGAAAGTTGTATTCAAGTTGCGGTGTGTCATTGTTATCCATCTCTTGGTTAATTGTTTGCTTCAAAGATACATAAAACACACTAGTGGATTTTCAAAAAATCATTCATTTTCCCATCGTCTTTTGGACTTAACAAGGAGACTTCTATTTCACACATGAATCACCAAAATACACAAGTAATTTCAACAGCAATTCGCTTTCAAATATATTTCTGCGGAAAGTTAAGCTGACTCCCGAACAGAAGCAACCTCAAGCACTGACTGAAGACAACATTGCGACGGCAGCACACTGGCACAGTTGGTAGTGCTGCTGCCTCACAGAGTAAGTGGTGGCATGGGCGGCACGGTGGTGTAGCAGTGGAGTTGCTCCTTTAAAGCTTCAGAGACCCAGGTTTGATCTTGACTATGCGTGCTGTGTGTGCAGAGCTTGTACGTTCTCCCTGTGACTGTGCAGCTCTTCCTCTGTTGTTCTGATTTCTTCCCATACTCCAAAATCCTCCAGACTGTAGGTTATTTTGGCTTTGGTTAAAAAAAAAGATCTCTACTGTGTAGGATAGTGCAGTATATGGGGATCACTGGTCGGCATGGACTCGGTCGGCCGAAGGGCCTGTTTCCACGCTGTATCTCTAACCTAAATTAAAATAAACTAAACTTGAGTTGGATCCTGCCGGTGTGGAGTTTGCACGTTCTCCCTGTGGCTGTGTGGGATTCCTTTGGGCATTCCGGTTTCCTCCCACATCCCAAAGACGTGCAGGTTTGGAGGTTAATAGGCCTCTGTAAATTCCCTTTAGTATGTAGGGAGTGGATGCGCAAGTGAGGAAACATAGAACAGATCAATGATCAGCATTGACTTGATGGGCCAAAGGGCCTGTTTCCAGTATATCTAAAATAAAAACAAAAAAAAACTGTGAGGCTGGGAGATGGAGCTTGAAATGCGGCCATTATTTTGATTCTTTCATTGCAAAAAGTGGAACTTACAAATCGAGCATTTAATGCCAATCCCTCATTCTCTTGAACTCAATCACAGTCAGCGAGTCAAGAGTTATAGAGCACAGGAAAGATCACATCAGCCACGCTGACACTTTGCACATCCACTCTGATCTCATTAGCAGTTGAGGCAGATGCTATGACAACATTTAAAAGACATGTGGGCAACTACATAGATAGGACAGATTCACAGGGATATGGGCTAAATGCAAGCAGGTGGGGCTAGTGTTGATGAGCCATCTTGATCAATGTGGGCAAGTTGCACCGACGAGCCTGTTTCTGTGCTGTATGACTCTATGACTGTATGACAGTAGTTGAAATAAATGTCTCATTATCGTCCTTTCAAGTAATATTCTGGATGGACCATTAATGGTGGTATTGTCCGCAAATGTCAATTTCATGATTTTCTTTTAAATAAAGCCTATTAGTTGGTTCTTAATGCTCTTAATCTAGAGAACAAACCACAGATTTGCGTGGAATCTTCACCTGTAGGTCTTTGGAATGTGGGAGGAAACTGGAGCACCCAGAGAACATGCAGACACAGGGAGAACGTGCAAACTCCATACGGACAGATTCCGTAGTCTGCATCAGTCTCTGGCACTGTGAGGCGGGAAATCTACCTTTGCGCCACTGCGCTGCCTTATTTCTTCACAGAATCCAGTTTCCATCAAAATTATTGCAAAAATCCCATTCTCCGATCTATAGGAGACACAACCTCAAAAAGGCTGTCAATATCATCAAAGACCAACGCTAACCTGCGCATTTCACTTGAAAGTTCTCATTTCACTTCCATCATCAGGAGGAAGGTACAGGAGCCTGAAAACCTTGACCACCAGGTTGAAGAACAACTTCTTCCCAGCAACCATCAGGCTTTTGAACAATGCACAACACTAATTGTAACTTTGATAACTATGATTGTAACTGGTCTATGCTCTTGGTTGCACTAAGGACTTTTATAGTTACATATTATTACCAATAATGAATTATACATGTGCTACTTTGTTAATAGGCCTGTTAAGTTGATGGAATTATAAATTTAATCATGTCATTGCTAGTAAATATGACAATTATGACAATTTGGGAGACACAGTGGTTGAGCTGCTGCCCTCGCCAGGGACCTGGGTTCGATGCTGATCTTAGGTGCTGCCTGTAGTGAGTTTGTACATTCTCCCTGTGATCACGTTTTTTCTTCCCCCCAGGGTGCTCCGGTTTCCTCCCACATTTCAAAGACATGCAGTTTTGTAGGTTAATTGGCTTCTGTATGTTGTCCCTAGTGTGTAGGATGGTGCTAGTGTACTAGGTGATCGCTGGTTGACATGGAATCCATGGGCTGAAGGGCCTGTTTCCATGCTGTATCTCTAAAGTCTGAAGTCTAAATCACCCAGGGTCAAGATTGAATCCGGGTCCCATGAGCTGTGGAGCAGCGGCACTAACTGCCACCCATAAATACACCCCCAAGTTGGATCTGTATTTTCATGGTCACACGTTCACAAATTGTAGGAGCAGAATTAAGTTATTCAGCCCATTAGGTGAACTCTGCCATTCAATCATGGCTGATCTGTCTATCCCTCGCAACCCCATTCTCCTGCCTTCTCCCCATAACCCTTGATACACATATGAATCAAGAATCTGTCATTAAAAATATTCATTGACTAGGCCTCCATACCCTTCGGTAGCAATGAATTCCACATTGAAGGGCAAGGATGCAGGCGAGATTTAAACAGCACAACGATTAAATCACAGAAGAAATACAAACCCTAATGTGATCCCCGGTGAAAGCTTGAGTGGAAGCTGTTTGATTGAACATTTTATGCATTAACCTCTTCTTTGATCCATTGTGCTCACTGCAAGACTCCGAAAGTGACAGGAACACAGAGATTTTGCTGAGGCTTGGCGTGTAATTTTGCCGTGGCATTGATTTTAATTAAATTCGTGACCCTGTCAGGCCACGATTTGACAAATGTCACAGTGCCACAAACCCCATTTGAAAGCAGAACGGCAGCTTTCATCTCGTCCTTAAAAAATGGATGATTTTCTTTCCTTGGGTCTGCACCCTGATGCGTTGGATCATCTCGACGTGGTAGCGAACACAGATTAAACGCGCTGCTGCCCTCTCCAAAATTTATGATAATTTCATTCTCACCTACGCTCTGTAGACTATTTCCAGGTGGGATCAAAGCCTGACATATTAACAAACAGAACAAGCTGGATACGGACGAGGGTGTGCAAATTTAACGCAAGGCATAAATAGGATAGATAATGCAAAACCTTTCCCTACGGCAGAGCTTTCAAGACCATGGGATGTGTACACATCATGAGAGTGTACAAACCATGAGAGGAATACATCTGGTAAATGCACAGAGACTTTTGCCCAGACCAGCGGAATCGAGAAACTGAGGACAATGGTTTAAGGTTTTGGGAGAAAGATTTAATAGGAACCTGAGGGGTAACTCTTTTACACAAAGGGTGGTGGGTGTATGGAACGAGCTGCCAGAGGAGGTAGTTGAGGTCGGGACTATTGCAACGTTTAAAAGAAAAAGTTAAGAAACATTAAGGAATTTATGGTTGTGTGACAAATACATGGAAAAAAGAGAAGGGTACATCGGTGGGACGAAGTGAAGTGAAATGGGAAAATGTTCTTTTGGAGTGTAAATGCCAATATGGAACAGATCATCTAAATGGGCTGTAAATCCCACACAATATTAGTGCCAAAGTTAACTTCCTGCATGCATCTTTTATTGTAGAAATCCACACATTTATTTGTCATAGAATTTTACATTGCAGAAACGGGCCCTTTCAGCCTCCCATGTCCATATCAACTGTGGCCATCAACTATACCAAGCCCATTTACCCACGGGTCTTCTGTGCCTCAACGATTCATGTGCTTGTCAGAGTCTCAGCCTCCACCACCTCCACAGGTAGTGTATTCTAAACTCCAACCACTCTCTCTGAGAAACACAATTGCTCCCAGATCCCCTCTAAACCTCTTATCTCTTGCCATACACATTTTTAGACTTTAGACAGCTGGAGCACTAGTGTAAATGGGGCATATTGGTCGGCATGGGGAAGTTGGGCCGAAGGGCCTGTTTCCATGCTATGTGACTATGACACTACTCCAAGGATTGAGCTATAAGGAGAGATAATACAAACTAAATATGTTCCTTGGAACTTATAGGCTGATTTGATCAAAATGTTACTGATATCTTATGGAACTGATAGAATGGAATGAAACTTGTTGTTGAGTGGGGTCGTGGAAGTATAGATCATCAAGTTATATTTTTCAGGAAAGTTAGTTTGCACTTGGAGAAAATAGATGTTTGTAATATGTTTCCATATATGACAAATATTGCAAAGTTAACAGTTAATGATAAATCTACATAAGAATTTGTCTATTTAAGGCAGAAAAGATTTTTGTTTTTTATCTTTCTCATAAGTTCATAAGTGATAGGAGCAGAATTGGCCCATTCGACTTGTCGAGTGTACTCCACCATTCAATCATGGCAGATCTATCTTTCCCTCTCGACCCAATTCTCCTGCCTTCTCCCCATAACCGCTGACATGTGTCTTTATGATTATACAAGAAAAAATGGAAATATTTAGCAGTTGCATGGAGAACTATACCCAGAAGATCACAAAGTGTTGGAGTAATGATTTTGATTTACAGGTTAATATTTCGGGCTGGTTACCATGGGGAATTGTGGAGCAGCGTGTGTATTAAAGAATGTAAGGGACAGCCACATGGTCTGCAGGGCAGCAACAGGCTATGAACAGAGTGGATCTAATGCTAAAATCTGGTTAGGTGTAATCCAGACTCCCGGGATACACCACGCAGTGGCATATGACTCGCAGGATGCACTGCGGAGCCAAGCGGGACGCCGAGAGTGAAGAGGAACCCGACGAGGGCCACCGAGAACAGTGTCCTGGCCGCTGGGCCAGCGAGAACAAAGAGAGACCCAGCGGAGACCGCTGAGAGCAAAGTGGGATGTGGCGGAAGGGGGGGGGGGGGGGGGTGCCAAAAACAAAGAGGGACCAGTGGGGCAATCTGTGACCAAAGCAGGACTGGTTCGCCGCAGCGAGAAGATAAGACTGCACCAAGAACATTTGTAACTTTGTAACATTTGTAACTGGCTAGGTCATGTCAGCTGTATGCTTTTACAGGATTGTACGCAAAAACAAAGCATTTCACTGCACCTGCAGTGGCTTGCAAAAGTTTTCATATCCCTTGAACTTTTCCACATTTTGTCACATCACAACCACAAACATAAATGTATTTTATTGGGATTTTTTGTGATAGACCAACACAAAGTGGCGCATAATTGTGAAGTGGAAGGAAAATGATACATAGTTTTCAAATTTTTTTACAAATAAAAAACTGAAAAGTGTGGCGTGCAAATGTATTCAGCCCCCTTTAGTCTGATACCCCTAAATAAAATCCAGTGCAACCAATTGCCTTCAGAAGTCACCTAATTAGTAAATAGAGTCCACTTGTGTGTAATCTAATCTCAGTATAAATACAGCTGTTCTGTGAAGGCCTCAGAGGTTTGTAAGAGAGCATTAGTGAACAAACAGCATCATGATGCCCAAGGAACACACCAGACAGGTCAGGGATAAAGTTGCGGAGAAGTTTAAAGCAGGGTTAATTATAAAAAAAATCCCAAGCTTTGAACATCTCATGGAGCGCTGTTCAATCCATCATCTAAAATGGAAAGAGTATGGCACAACTGCAAACCTACCAAGACATGGCCGTCCACCTAAACTGACAGGCCGGGCAAGGAGAGCATTGATCAGAGAAGCAGCCAAGAGGCCCATGGTAAATCTGGAGGAGCTGCAGAGATCCACAGCTTAGGTGGGAGAATCTGTCCACAGGACAACTATTAGTCGTGCATTCCACAAATCAGGCCTTTATGGAAGAGTGGCAAGAAGAAAGCCATTGTTGAAACAAAGCCATAAGAAGTCCTGTTTGCAGTTTGCCACAAGCCATGTGGGGGACACAGCAAACATGTGGAGGAAGGTGCTCTGGTCTGATGAGACCAAAATTGAAGTTTATGGCCTAAATGCAAAACTCTATGTGTGGCGGAAAACTAACACTGCACATCACCTTGAACACACCATCCCCACTGTGAAACATGGTGGTGGCAGCATCGTGCTGTGGCGATGCTTTTCTTCAGCAGGGACAGGGAAGCTGGTCAGAGTTGATGGGAAGATGGATGGAGACAAATACAGGGCAGTCTTGGAAGAAAACCTGTTAGAGTCTGCAAAAGACTTGAGACTGGGGCGGAGGTTCACCTTCCAGCAGGACAACGACCCTAAACATACAGCCGGAGCTACAATGGAATGGTTTAGATCAAAGCATATTCATGTCTTAGAATGACCCAGTCAAAGTCCAGACCTAAATCCAATTGAGAATCTCTGGCAAGACTTGAAAATTGCTGTTCACAGATGCTCTCCATCCAATCTGACTGTGCTTGAGCTATTTTGCAAAGCACATAGATACCTAGGTGATATGGCAATAAAGTATCATTAAATCATTGAAAGATATAGCCTGGCAACTGGAATAATAGAGAACATGGATAGGTGACATTTTGATTTGGGACCCTTATAGAGTCATAGAGTCCATAGTCATACAGTGTGGAAACAGGCCCTTCAGCCCAACCGACCAACATGTTCCATCGACACTAGTCCCACCTACCTGCATTTGGTCCATATCCCACTAAACCAGTCCTATCCAAGTATCTGTCCAATTGTTTCTGAAACATTGTGATTGTACCTCCCTCAACTACCTCCTCTGGCAGCTCGATCCACACACCCACCACCCTTTGTGTGGAAAAGTTACCTCTCAGGTTCCTATTAAATCTTTACCCCCTCATCTTAAACCTCGGGTTCCTATTAAATCTTTCCCCACCTCACCTTAAAGAAGAAGTCTGAAGAAGGGTCCCAACCCAAAAAGTCAGTCTGAAGTAGAGTCCAGACCTGAAAAGTCAACATGTTGTCCAGCGATGCTGCCTGAACTGCTGAGTTACTCCAGCACTTTGTGTCCTTTTTATAAAATCATAAAAGATCCCTCTGACCAACTGTGGTAGAATCTGCCATATCTATATTGGTCTCACGAATCTCCTCAGAGCCCACCGAAACCTTAGAGCAAACAGGATCTAACTCACTTGGCCTGAAGTCTTCTCAATAATGGAGCAGAAGTTCTGAATGGAACAAATGAAAGTGGGAACATTGCAGCTCAGTTAAATCATTGGCCTGACTGATGACTTTCAATATTGTTTTGTAGCAGATGGGGAATTGTAATTCAGGTAACTAAATAATTAACATAGAAAAAATGCACTGGAACAGGACCATTGGATGCCTGTGCCAAACACAATGCCAAATTAAACTAATTCCTCTCCCTTCAATTGATCTATATCCCTCAACTCTCTGCACAATCATGTGTCCATCGAAAAACCTTGTAGACTCCACTCTCGTGTCTGCTTCCACCGCCATCCCTGGCAGCGCTTTCCAGGCACCCACCATCCGCTGTGTAAAAATAAATCTGCCCTGCACATCTGCATTAAACTTTACAGTGTCTCGGATATTTAGAGTCTGTTAAAATTTATTTGTCTGTTGTCACAATGTTGGAGACAGCATTGTCAGTTGTACTTTTATTGTTGGAGAATGTATGATGTTGCATGTTGAATAAAATAGCATCATTTATTACACACAATCATTGATTGACTTGTTGATGAAGATTAATTCTTGTTTTAATGTAGCTAGATTGGAATGTTAAGTAGCCGGTGATGATTAGCAATGAATAAAAAGCATGTACATTTTTTTTCATTAACAGTTGTTTTAATTTAAATCTGTTTTCTTGTGAAAGTGTTTGCATTTATTAAAGTCAACAAATTTTAAAAATAATTGAAATATCATCACATCTACGGTTAAGAATAAAATACTTACTTACTTACTTACTGCCTATTATGCCTCCTGGCATGTAGGGCAGCAACGAAGGTCCTCCACTCCTGTCTGTTCTGAATACAATACGAAGAGTAAAAAGAAATAGTACTAGTTACAATACTTACGACTTTAGAGCTACAGCAAGGAAACAGACCCTTCGGCCCACCAAGTACTTTCCCACCAGCGATCACCCCATACGCTAACACTATCCTACACACTAGGGACAATTTACAATTTACCAAAGCCAATAAACCTACAAATCTACACATCTTTGGAATGTGGGAGGAAACCGGAGCACCCGGAGAAAACCAGTAGTCAGGACCGAACCTGGGTCTCTGGCGCTGTAAGGCAGCAACTCACTGTGCCATCCCACTGAAAAATCTATACTCATAGATTCGAGACTCCTTAACTTATCTGATAAATATACCTGCTTGGTATCAGTTACGCTTCCTCGTGGCCATAAGGCTGGTTTGTCTCAGAGTCACAATGGAAAATCAGATCAGAAGAATTAAAATGATGCCTCAGTGCAGAAAGGAGGAGGTTCTGTCTCTTGATGAAATGTTAAATTAAGATATTATCTATCCACTTAGATAAGTTTAGTTTAGCTTAGTTTATTATTTTCACGTGCACTGAGGTACAGTGAAAAGCTATTTTGTTGCATGGTAGCGAGTCAGAGAAAAGACTGCATTTTACAATCAAACCGTCCACAGTTCACTGATACAGGATAAAGGGAATAACGTTTAATGCAAGATAAAGTCCACTAAAGTCCGATTAAAGATAGTCAAAGGATTTGCAATGGGGTAGCTGGTAGGTCAGGAGAGCACTCTAGTTTGTGATGGGATGGTTGAGTTGCCTGATAAGAGCTGGGAAGAAACTATCCCTGTATCTGGAGGTATACATATTCAAACATGTACCTCTTGCTAGATGGGAGAGGGGAGAAGAGGGAGTGACAGGGTAAGACTTGTCCTTGATTATGCTGGTGATCTTACCGAGGCATTGGGTGTAGATGGAGTCAATGGAAAGGAGGTTGGTTTGTGTTATGATCTGTTCTATGTCCACAACTCTCTGCAATTGTTCACGGTCTTGGATGGAGCTGTTCCTAAATCATGCTCTGATGCATCCTGAAAAAATGCTTTCTACAGTGCATCCATTGAAGATGGTGAGAGTTGTCGGGCATATGCCAAACATTCCAAGCATTCTCAGGAAGTAGAGGCATTCTTAGTAATTCCTTTACTATGGCTGGTCCAGGACAGATTGCTGGTGATATTTACTAGATATTTATAGAGGTAAGGTGAATGCACATCAGGAACTTCAAAATATTGATGAACGATTAAAAACAACTAATGTCCTAATACAACCAAATATGAGCTAGTGCATTCTTAAGAAGGAGCTCTACAAAACATCTGCTCCAGAATATTCACAAAGAGATTTTTTTTAAACATCTGGCTCAGTGTATTCTCAAGATGCAAATGTGCAAAACATCTGGGATGATGTACTCTCAGGAACAATTATACAAAACATCTGACACAGTGTATCCTCATGAAGCTAATATAAAAAATATCTGGGCCAGTGTCTTCTCAGGAACTAATGTACAAAATATCTGACCAGATGTATTCGCAAGAAGCTCATGTATAAAACACCTGGCCCAGTGCTTTTTCAGGAAGTAATGTATACAATATCTGGCTCAGTGTATCCTCAGGTACTAAGGTACAAAACATTTCTGACAGTTTATTTGAAGGAACTAATATATTTAACATCTGGTCCAGTGTATCCTGAAATAGTAAATATACAAAACATCTGGGCCAATGTATTTGCAAGAAGCAAATGTACAAAACATCCGGGCCAGTGTATTCTCCGGAACTAAGGTACAAAACATCTGGCCGTGTATTCTCAAGGAAAAATTTACAAAACAGCAGGAATAGTGTGCTCACAAGGAACTCCAAAATATTAAAAAAAAAAGAATAAAGGAAACTTTCTTTCGGAATTATGGTTTAGTTCTTTGAATGGCTTAGAAAATGTTTAGAAATTGTACATTTTTTCATTTAGTGCAGTACAGACAATCACATCCTCCACCAATGGATCCTTCTGTGTATTATTCCGCTTTAAATTTAATTCTATTCACTCAGTTTGAAAAATACTGGCTGTTTTTTTTGTAATCGTACATACCTCAGTGAGCATGATTTTAAAATAACATCCGTTTCAGCCTGTATACGTATATTCCCATCTCCTTCTGTCTATTTTACTTTACTATATTTGAACTCCTTTATATTCACGTGAAATGTTTAAATGTCAATTTTTTTTAAATAAATGTATTAAGCAGGTTCAACGGCATTATAAAGAATGCAAGTGGAATTGCATTCCCATTGTGAATGGAGATTTCTCATATTCCCTGAGGGAAAATTAACATTGTCACAATACATTTTCCTTTGGCAAGTGCACAAGAACATAAAAAACATAAGAACAACAAAATCCCCTCCAAGAAAGACATTTAAAAAAATGAGGACACTGATAATTTAAAATATTACACAAGGAACAGTTCTGTTGAAAATTCATTGACCTAAAATGATAAGTTCAATTTTATTTCCAAATATGCTGTTATGCCTCCTGAACAATTTCAAGCTTCGCTATTCTTATATTGCTTAGGTTTGCTTTTAGTTCAGAGATACAGCATGGAAACAGGCCCTTTGGCCCAACTAGTCCATGCTGACCAAAGATTACATGTACACCTGTTCTATGTTATCCCGGTTTTGCATCCTACAAACAATGCACAATTTACAGAAGCTAATTAACCTACAAACCTGCATGTATTTGGACTGTGGGAGGAAACCGGAGCACCCGGAGAAGACCAAAGCAGTCACAGGGAGAATGTACAAAATCTGTAAACCAGGGGTCGGTAACCTTGTTCTGCATAGGGGCCAGGACGCTTATCTGTGAGCGGATGGCGGGCCACATCTATCATGTGTACACATGGATTCCGCCCCTTTGAGCCTTTGAGGACGCCACCCGGGGCACTGGACGCTAGTTACGTGCGCTCATGAACATGGCGTACCTACTGACCATTGCCTTGGCTCTGTCCTGAAGGCGGTGGCTGAAATACTCATACTCACTTGTCCCCGGCATATTGACAACCCCGATCCCAACAGTGAAGCCCAGACACAGAAGATGTGCGGCCATGCCGGCGGCTTTGCGCAGGATGCGGTACAGCCAGAGCTAGGCGCTCGGCGCTCGGCGGCTCCGCAATTGCGGCCGCCAGCGCAGGCCTTCTTGTGTCTTTGCATCACCGCACCTGGGCGTCGCAACCTCGGGCCCGGGAGGTAGCGGAGATGAAGGAAGTCTGCGGGCCCGATGATTACGGGAAAAAAAAGTCAGTTGTCGACCTCCGCTGTAAACAGACAGCACACAATGTCAGGATTGAATGTGGCTCTCTGGCGCTGTAAGGCAGCAATTCTACCACTGCACCACTGTGCCACCTTCATATTGTTAAATGTGTTATTTAAGTATCTCGTGCAACATTCTGTTTTGAGCATTTAGGGTTGCCAGTTCCGATCACAAATTTTCAATTCCTCACTAAATGTCTTTGTGTGATTATCTTATTTGAGGAACACCATCCCCAGTCCACCAATACAGAAGATGGGATGGTTTATTTACTGGCATTAGCTTTGAACTTTGACTAAGTTGATGTTATTCAGAATACGATCACCAGATTGATTCCTGGATAATTCTTTTTTCCAATAAGGAAAGATCAAACAGATGAGGTGTAGGGTCACTTGGGATTAAGAGCGAGTATTCATATCACTGAAACATAGAATTCTATTGGTCAGGCACAAGGAACCGCATATGTTGGTTCATAAAGAAGACACAGATTACTGTAATAACTCAACGGATCATGCAGAAAATCTGGAGCACATGGATAGGTGATGTATATGGGTCAGGACCTTTCTTCAGGTCAATCAAGAATGCATATTGCTCTGTTCCTCGGGCGGGTCTGGGTGTCTCTAATCATTGCATTCCGACCTACAGGCAGAAACTAAAAGCTGCTAAGCCTGTGGTCAGAACAACAAAAAGGTGGACAAGCGAGGGCATTGAGAACCTACAATCCTGCTTTGACTGCACGGATTGGAATGTGTTCACGGATGCAACCACAAGCCTCGATGAGTATACGGACACTGTATCATCATATGTCAGCTTCTGCGAGCACAGTTGCATTCCAACTAAGACCCGGACATGGCTCAACAACAACAAGCCCTGGTTCACTGCAGAACTCAGACAGCTCTGCGGTCTAAAGAGGAGGCCTACAGGAGCGGGGACTACCGGAGCAGGGATGCAGACTTCTACAGGCAGGCCAAGGACAAGCTGAGAAGGGGAATCAGAGCTGCCAAGGAAAGGTACTCTGAGAAGTTGAGGAGCAAGTTCTCTTCTTCAGTTTAGAAGGGCTTGCAAGAAATTACCAGCTACAAGAGGAAAGCCCCGCCCCCCCCCCCCCCCCCCCCCCCCCCCCCCCCCCCGCTCTTTGGACAATCGTCAGCTGACCATCGACCTGAATGAGTTTTACTGCAGTTTTGAAAATCAGAAACGTAACCCTGGTACCCCCTCCCCAACCAACACGGCCGGACCCCCGTCTAAAAAGAATGGACCCTGCACCCTCTCCTTCCCATTCACCACTTCACACCTACTTAAGGAAAGACTCCAGTATGAAAATACTGGCGCATTTTCCACCACAACCAACACTTCACACCCACTCACAGCCTGGCCTCAGTCTGCAAAGACTGGTCCTTTCTACACCCACCCCCCTCCAATCACCACTCACACCCAATCACCCACACCCTCTGTGCTGCTCAACATAACTTATCCAATATCAACAATAAAAATAGAGGAGGTGGAGAGGCTTTTCAGAGGACAAAAGAGCTGGAAATCTCCAGGACCGGACAATGTTTCCCCCTCTGCTCTTGAGCTCAGTGCCAAACAGCTGGCACCGGTCGATACATACAGTTTTAACCAGTTGCTGCAAACATGCACTGTCCCTGCCTGCTTCAATGTCTCCACTGTTATCCCTGTACCCAAAAAGGCAAGGATTACTTGTCTTAATGACTACAGGCCTGACGCACTGACCTCTGTAGTCGGGAAGACACTCGAAAGGCTTGTGCTGGCCAAGCTGAAAAATATCACAAACTCCCTGCTGGACCCTCGGCAGTTTGCATATCGGGCTAATAGATCTGTGGATGATGCAGTCAACCTGGGCCTGCACTTCATCCTGCAGCACCTAGACCACCAGGTGACGTATGCGAGGATCCTGTTTTTTGATTTTAACTCTGCATTCAACACCATTGTGCCAAAGCTACTGCACTCCAAACTTTCCGAGTTGACTGTGCCTGAACCCCTCTGTCAGTGGATCACCAACTTCCTGACAGACAGGAAGCAGCATGTGAGGCTGGGAAAGTACATCTTGGACCCGCAAACGCTCAGCATAGGAGCACCACAAGGCTGCGTACTCTCTCCTCTCTACTCTCTCTACATCAACGACTGCACCTCCACAGACACCTCTGTCAAGTTTCTCAAGTTTGCTGATGACATAACCCTGATTGGACTGATCCAGGATGGGGAGGAATCTGCCTACAGACAGGAAGTGTCACAGCTGCCGTCCTGGTGCCGTAGCAACAACATAGAGCTCAATGCGCTTAAGACAGTGGAATTGATTGTAGACTTCAGGAGAGCTCCCCCTCCCCTCACCCCACTCAAGATCAACAACACCACAGTCACATCTGTGGAGTCTTTTAAGTTCCTGGGAACCATCATCTCCAAGGACCTTAAGTGGGGGGCTACCGTCGACTCCACAGTCAAAAAGGCACAACAGAGGATGTACTTCCTGCGGCAGCTGAGGAAGCACAATCTGTCACAGGCAATGATGGTCCAATTCTACACAGCCATCGTAGAGTCTGTTCTCACCTTCTCCATCATGGTCTGGTTTGGCTCAGCTACCAAGAACGACACCTGGAGGCTGCAGTGAATCTTCCGATCAGCAGAGAAGATTATTGGCTGCAGCCTTTCCTCCATTGATGAACTGTACACTGCAAGGGCCAGGAAGCAAGCGGGCAAGATCATCTCTGACCCCTCTCACCCTGGCCACAAACTCTTTGAATCACTTCCCTCTGGAAGGCGAATCCGGATTGTCAAAGCCGCTACAGCCAGACATAAAAACAGTTTTTATCCACAAGTAGGTGCTCTACGCAACAGCCAAAAATTTGTATCGTCCCTTTGATAGAAACATAGAAACATAGAAAATAGGTGCAGGAGGAGGCCATTCGGCCCTTCGAGCCAGCATAACCATTCAATGTGATCATGGCTGATCGTCCGCTATCAATAACCCGTGCCTGCCTTCTCCCCATATCCCTTCACTCAAGTAGCCCCTAGAGCTCTATCCAACTCTCAAATCCATCCAGTGATTTGGCCTCCACTGCCCTCTGTGGCAGGGAATTCCATAAATTCACAACTCTCTGGGTAAAAAAGTTTTTTCTCAGCT
Source organism: Okamejei kenojei (assembly GCA_035221665.1). NCBI lineage: Eukaryota > Metazoa > Chordata > Chondrichthyes > Rajiformes > Rajidae > Okamejei > Okamejei kenojei. The sequence goes on from CM069141.1 coordinate 51,502,737, forward strand.
CATTCTTAAATGACCTCCCCTTTATTCTAAGACTGTGGCCCCTGGTTCTGGACTCTCCCAACATTGGGAACATTTTTCCTGCATCTAGCTTGTCCAGCCCATTTATAATTTTATTTGTTTCTATAAGATTGCCCCTCATCCTTCTAAACTCCAGTGAATACAACCCTAGTCTTTTTAATCTTTCCTCATATGACAGTCTCGCCATCCCAGGGATCAATCTTGTGAACCTACGCTGCACTGCCTCAATCACAAGGATGTCCTTCCTCAAATTAGGAGACCAAAACTGTACACAATACTTCAGATGTGGCCTCACCAGAGCCCTATACAACTGCAGAAGAACATCTTTACTCCTGTACTGAAATCCTCTTGTTATGAAGACCAATATTCCATTAGCTTTCTTCACTGCCTGCTGTACCTGTACGCCAACTTTCAGTGAGCGGTGTACAAGGACACCCAGGTCTCGCTGTACCTCCTCCTTACCTAACCTAACCCCATTGAGATAATAATCTGCCCCCTTGTTTTTGCCAGCAAAGTGGATAACCTCACATTTATCTATATTATACTGCATCTGCCACGCACCTGCCCACTCACTCAACCTGTCCAAGTCCCCCTGCAACGTCCTAACATCCTCTTCACAGTTCCACTGCCACCCAGCTTTGTGACATCCACAAACTTGCTAGTGTTGCTCCTAATTCCCTCTTCCAAATTATTTATATATATGGTAAACAATTGTAACCCCAATACCGAGCCTTGCGGCACTCCACTCGCCACTGCCTGCATCTGAAAAGGATCCGTTCACTCCTACTCTTTGCTTCTGGTCTGCCAACAATTTTCTATACATGTCAACACCCTACTCCCAATACCATGTGCTCTAATTCTAGTCACCAGTCTCCCATGCGGGACCTTATCAAAGGCTTTCTGAAAGTCTAGATACACTACATCCACTGGAATCCCTTCATCCATTTTACTTGTCACATCCTCAAAAAATTCCAGAAGATTAGTCAAGCATGATTTCCCTTTCATAAATCCATGTTGACTTGGACTAATCCTTTTACTGCTATCCAAATGCTCCATTATTACCTCTTTAGTAATTGACGCCAACATCTTTCCCACCACCGAAGTCAGGCTAACTGGTCTGTAATTCCCCGTTTTCTCTCTCGCTCCTTTCTTGAAAAGTGGGGTAACATTAGCTCTCCTCCAATCCACAGGAACTGATCCTGAATCTATTGAACATTGGAAAATGATCACCAATGCGTCCACTATTTCCAGAGCCACCTCCCTGAGGACCCTGGGATGCAGATCATCAGGCCAAGGGGATTTATCATCCATCAGTCCCATTAGCCTACCGAATACTATTTCTCACCTAATGAACATTTCTTTCATTTCCTCTACCCCCTTAGATCCTCTGGTCTGGTATTTTGTTGGTTCACATGCTTGATCAAATTGTGCAGCTAGAGGAAGGATTGTTGGAATGTTCAGAATGTCCTAAACTTAGGGAGGGAAGAGATAGGTACCAGTCCAAGTGGGACACTGGGGGAAGGGGGGAGGGGGGATGGGGGGGGCGGGGGGGGGGGGTGGTGAGATTAAAGGAAAGGGAGAGGGGGGTTTGTGGTTATCCAAAAATGGTGAATTCAATTTTCATGCTGCTGGGGTGTAAGCTACCAAAGTGGAATATGAGGTGCTGTTCCTTCAGTTTGCACGTGTCCTCACTCTGGCAATGGAGGAGACCCAGGGCAGAAAAGTCAGTATGGGATTGGGAAGAGGTGTTAAAATGATTAGGAAACGGGATATCCAGAAGGCCTTAGCGGACTGAGCGTAAGTGGGTGACCTCACTCTGGAATCCTACCATGACAGGGTTGATACAGAATTAATTCTTCCCTCGATCGATGAGTCCAGAACTAGGGATCACAATATCATATAACCATACAACCATATAACAATTACAGTCTGGAAACAGGCCCTCTCGGCCCTTCCAGTCCGTGCCGACCATTTGTTTTCCCCTAGTCCCATCTACCTGCACTCAGACCATACCCCTCCATTCCCTTCACGTCAACTTCTTGAGAGGGGGGCTATTGTCTCTTCCGAGCTTGAAAGAGGAAAGGTTGAGATGATATTAAAGACCCGGGAGGGTGTGGCCCGAGCTTTGGAGAGGGGGATCTCAGTTGGGGGGTGGGGGGTGGTCCACATACAGGTGGATCCGTGGATATCCAGGGTGAGACCGGTTGTCCTGCGGAGTTGTCCCACATGTATTCCGGACGCGACACTTATTCCACACCTGTCTAAGTTTGGGGAGGTGAAGTCTAAGTGCTTTAGGCTCATGCACCCCGATGGGGACCCGGAGGAAAAAGGGATCTTCAGTTTCAAGAGGAGGGTGTTCATGAAGGTGGGGGAGGGGGAATGCACTGAGGGGAGCTTAGAGGTGGAGTGTAGGGGTCTCCCTAGAACCGTGCGTTGGAGTTGGGGGAAGGCACGGTGTCTTGCGTGCGGTGAATTTGGACATCTCCGTAGGGAGTGTCATATTCACGGGGTCGCTGCTCGAAGTTCTAGCGCAGCGGCCCAGGAATGCACTGCTGGCCCATCTGGGGTGGCTCGTCAAACCTCAGTGGCGCGGGATGGTATTGCTGTCCTGGCTAGGGCAGCCAGCTCTGCCTCGGTGATCCTGGGCGGCAGTGATAGCCATCTGGGTCTGCAAGTTCCGCCTTGGGGACCCGGGGCAGTGATGGCCCCCGCGCCCCCTTGGCACGCCGGATGATGGGGTTAGCTCCCCTGATAGTGTGCCCCCTGAGACAGGGGATGAGCAAAGTCAGCCCGAAGGAGAAGGTTCAGGGGCTTTAGTGTTCCAGTGTGTGCTCCGCATCAGAGCCAATGGAGTTGCTGGGGGGTGTGCTGCCTCGTCGGCTGAGTTGGCAGGGGGAGTCCAAAAGCAAGTGGAGATTCCCGGGGGATTGTAAGTGGAGAGGGTACTCTGGGTGCTGTGGGGGTCGGGGCTATTTCGGGTGGCAATCCTCTTTCTGATTCCCGGGGTGCCAGTGTACCACAGGCCTTGGGGGTGCCTCTTGTTTTTTCTTCCCCAGGCCCAGACGTGGAGGGTGATGGGAGAGTGCAGGAGCCCAGCCATTCAGTGGGCTGCTTGTTGCGGTCAGGCTTTTCGGGATCCATCCCCGGCATTGATCCTGGGGGTGGTGTCATGTCGTAGGAGGGGGTGTGTGACGAGGCCAGCTTGCGTAGTGGGGTCAGTGAACTTTCAGAGAGTTCTGGTCTTTCGATTTCTGTCAACGACCTTGGACGCTGTGTTGATGAGGTGGTTGTTTCAGGTGCGAGCGGGTTGGCCGAGTGCCCAGGCTCCAAGGCCGAGTCTCATGCAAGTGCTATCCGTGAGGTGCGAGAGTTCCTAAGATCAAGCCATACTGCCAGAAGAAAAGTGGTGGCTGTAAAAAGAGGGTGGGCTGATCTGCCAGTTTTGATTAAGACTCTCGAGGCTATCCTTGGCAACAAGGATAGAGATCTTCCTGACTGAGAAGTGCAAGTTTGGGGACTATTTGGAGTTCCTCAGAGGGAGTGTTCTTGAGTCTACGGGGAGTGTGAGGGTCTCAGTCTCAAGTGAGGCTCTCACCTGGGAGTGGCGGCGCTGCCCTGGCAGCAGCGTCTCGCCTGCAGTCCGTCTGTTTTTCTTTTTATTTGTTGTTTTCTTGTCTTGTTTTTAGTGTTAGTTTGAGTTATTATGTAGTGTATGTGTGTGGGAGGGGTGGGAGAAACGTTCTTAGTCTCTTCCTTTTGGGGGGACGAGACTTTTCTTGTCGTATCCTCGTCTCCGTCTGCGCTGAGGCCTATCGCGGAGCTGGCAGCCTCCAACTTTAACTTCGACTGACCCGAGGCTCCGGAGACAGAGCCAGCCAGGACTTACCATCGTGGGGCTGACCGACTTCGGGGCTGCGGCGGGTTCAGGCGTTCCGGTGGCCCGATTTGGTGCTGTGGCGGCTTTCCGGTGGCGGCGGCAGCGACTTCGGAGGCCTGGCCGCGCGCCCAGTGGACGACATCGTCGGGAGCTCGCAGGTCACGGGTTGGTGACCTGTTTTTCCGGAGCTCCCGCGGCAACAGCTGCGTCCGCTGGACTGGAGGGCAGCAGCTTCGGCAGCTTCGACCGCCCCGGGCCGTAGAGTTGAATCCGGCCCGCTCGCGGAGCGCGGTTCACCCGCGGGACTTATTTTCATCACCTGGTGCGGTCACAACATCGGAGGCCTGGGTCGCCTCAGCGCAGAGGAAGAAGAAGGGGAAGAAGGGAAGAGACAAAGACAAGATTTTTGCCTTCCACCACAGTAAGGAGGTGTCTGGTGAACTCACTGTGGTGGATGTTATATATGTGTTTATTGTGTGTTTTTGTTATTTACTAAATGTATGACTGCAGGCAACAAAATTTCGTTCAGACCGCAAGGTCTGAATGACGATAAAGTTTTCCGATTAAGGTATTCGGCATTCTGAATTAAAACAAGAAAAAATGTGAGTGAATCTTTGAAATTATTAAACAGAGCTGTAGGGGCTTGTTTGTTGAATATATTCTGGGCCAAAATCATATGAATATTAAGAGAATCAAGGATTAATACAGAAAAAGGGTGGTGAGGTGAAAGAGGTGAAAAGATTATACAAATGGCTGTTATACTCTAGAAATTAAGTAGGATGAGAGGGGATCTTATTAAAACATATAAGATTATTAAGGGTTTGGACACGCTGAAAACATGTTCCCGATGTTGGGGGAGTCCAGAACCAGGGGCCACAGTTTAAGAATAAGGGGTAAGCCATTTAGAATGGAGATGAGGAAAAACCTTTTCTCACAGTGAGTTTTTTGGTCTGTGAAATTCTCTGCCTCAGAGGGTGGTGAAGACCGGTTCTCAGGGTACTTTCAAGAGAGAGCTAGATAGGGCTCTTAAAGATAGCGGAGTCAGGGGATATGGGGAGAATGCAGGGACGGGGTACTGATTGGGGATGATCAGCCATGATCACATTGAATGGCAGTGCTGGATCGAAGGGCTGTATGGCCTACTTCTGCGTCTATTGTCTATTGTCGATCAGCCATAATCTTGTTGAGTGGTGAAGCAGGCACAAGGGATAAAATAATCCATCTATTTCTACATTTCCCGAACAGATATTGGAGTTTACCTTCCTGGTGGCTTCACACAAGTAACACAAGGTGAGTTAGTACCTCCAGATCATTAGGGAGCTCACATGAAACGGAAGGATTTTCATACTGAGTTTGATGCACAAACACCAGATGATGTTTATGTGTGGAAAATTCCCAGAGGTGTTTTTATGTTGCTGTGACCTATATCCATTCACTACTAAAGAATGAAGATTGCCTACTGACTTTAGTTGACGGTATCCAAGAGCAATACATTGATAGCCAGCTAACTGTGCATTGCGAACGGGTGCCTCAGGCACTCTGAGTGATATCCGTCCAACACCAGCGATGATATGACCGGTGGCACACTGCACAGAGCTGCAGTGAGGTTTAATCTGGAAGATTAGTAAAGGAAAGATGGTTTGCATTTGCCAAGTAAGAGGAGGAATCATTGAATTATGGAATTGTTTTGGGGTGAAAAGAGTCAAGAGTGTTTACATCAGTGGTTCAATGGTTCAATGGTGCTTTGTTGTCACATGCGCAAAACACAGTGAAATTTTTGTGTCTGAAGGGTCATGGCCCGAGATGTCACTTACTCCTTTTCTCTAGAGATGCTGCCTGACTATCTGAGTTACTCCAGGTTTTTATGTCTATCTTCGGTGTAAACTCGCATCTACACTTCATTCCTACATATTCTAGTCGAGTCGCCAGATTTGGCGCCATTTTTAAACTCCGCTCCGCACACTAGTTTTATGGAGCGGTGCCCAATCTGGGCGAGCCCAGCCATTACCTTCATCTGCATCGTTCCGCAAACCAACACCCCTCTCCTTGCCCGGTCATCTTTGTGCCCCCACGCAATGGACATTGAGGGTGTGGAAGTTAAGTCCCCAGTTCAATTTCCTACTGGCCTTGCTCCTCACGACCCCGTCATCACCGGCTCCCTCTTCTTCAGTACTTCTGAATGATCTCAGGCATGACCGAGTTAACATTTGATGAGTATCTGATGGCACTAGGCCTGTACTCGCTGGAGTTTAGAAGGATGAGGGATATCTCATTGAAAGTGACTGAATAGTGAAAGACTTGGATAGAGTGGATGTGGAGAGGATGGGAGAGTCAAGGACTAGAGGTCATAGTCTCAGAATTAAAGGATGTTCTTTTAGGAAGGAGATGAGGAATTTACTTAGAAAGAGCAAATGTGGAGAGGATGTTTTCACCAGTGGGAGAGTTTAGGGCCAAATGCCATAGCCTCAGAATAAAAGGTAATACCATCAGAAACGAGATGAGGAGGGATTTATTTAGTCAGAGGGCGGAATTCATTCCCACAGTCGGCTGTGGACGCCGTCAATGGATATTTTTAAGGTGGACGTGTCAGATTTATGAATAGTAAAGGTGTCAAGGGTAATGGGGAGAAGGCAGGAGAATGGGGTAGAGAGGTAAATATAGATCAGCCATGATTGAATGGCAGAGTAGACTTGATGGGCCAAATGGCCTAATTCGGCTCCTATGATTTATCAACATGAACTTGGACAGAAGGATTCTCTGCAGGGATTAGGCCCAGGCCACCTTGGATCAGCTTTTTCATATGTACCAAGAAGGAAGAATGTGATTCCTACTTGCAGCTGCAAAACAGGTATGTAAACACAATAGATGACTCAATAAATCAAACAAAAATAAGTTCAATAAATTAAAAAAAATCAGTATTAGCACAAAGCAAAACAAAACCCAAAGTTCCTAGTGCAACCAAGAGAGTTTGTAGTTTGATGTTTAGTTGGTGTTTGTAGTGTTCAATAGCCTGATAAACATTGGAAAGTCAATAACACATCCGGGTACTTCATCTTCCATATGGAGTTCACAGCCTAAAGTTGTAGGACAAATTGTTCTATTTGATCTTATTTGATTGTGCATGCCAAGTTGATTACATTCGTTGAAACAGGGCGGACCACGTGAAGATTGCAATCTCCAGGTACTGAAAACTGCTTAATCCCATATTCCATCTATTTCTCATATCTCATGTCTTTGCTCTCACTCCTTCTTCTCTTACACAAAACAAGAACAGGATTCCTTTCGTCCTCACCTATCACTACAGCGGTCTCCATATTCAATGGATAAACCTTCACATTTTCTGCTAGCCTCCAAGAAGATTCTACTTCTGGAATCGCACTCCCTTTCCCTCTACCGCAACGGTAGAGTTGCTGCTTTACAGCGCCAGAGACCCAGGTTCGATCCTGACTACAGGTGCTGTCTGTATGGAGTTTATACGTTTTTACCATGAGCTTTGTGGGTTTTCTCAGGGTGCTCTGGTATCCTCCCACACTCCAAAGATGAACAAGTTTGTAGGTTAATTGGTTTTGGAAAATATTGTAAATTGTCCCTGTGTGTAGCAATGTGTAATGTGCGGGAGTCACTGGTTGGCGCTGAATTGGTGGGCTGAAAGGCCTTGTATCTCTAAAGACTAAACTGTAAACTCAGTGTTTCATAGAGATCAGTTCCACCTTGACCTCTATTTACTCCCTTTCCAATGGCACAATCACATGTAACTACGGGAGATGCAACAGCTGTACTTGAACCTCATTGCTCTTTCACCAGGCAGGAATGTTCTGAGGAAGGATCCTGTAGGTTGTTGAATTGAATTGAATGAAAAGATTCAGCATTGAAACAGGCCCTTTGGTCTACAGAGTCGTCGCTGACCATCGATCACCATTCACACTTGTTCCATGTTATCCTACTTACGTGCCCATTCCCTATACACTGGGGACAATTTACGGAATCCAATCAACCTACAAACCTGCACGCTTTTGAGATGTGGGAAGAAACTGGAGCACATGGAGGAAACGCACGCAGTCACAAGGAGAGCGCGCAAACGCCACACGGGCATCGCCCAAGGTCAGGATCTAACCTGGGTCTCTGGTACTGTGAGGCAGCAGTTCTACCAGCTGCGCCACTGTTCCGTCTATTCATCCGTGCCTGGGTGGTGTTAGAGAGGGACTACGTGCTGTCCACAGGCGCACTGGGGGATTTTCAGGACCGCTGAGCACCGCGGGGTGTTGAATGCATCCTTGACAAGGAGTGTAAGATAGTTGTATAATAGTTTGTCGTGTATTATGGTGGTGGGTTCTGTTTTTCCTTTTTTTTACTGTACTGTATATATTTTAATATTTGAATAAATATTTTTGATTAAGGAACAAAAAACAAACAACAAAAAATGTGTTGTCTATTGATGCTGACATCTAGTTGCAAATATAATTGCTGGCAAGATGTGAGATCTGTTATTTTCATGCCTTCAGTAGAATTACAAAGGTTTACCAGAATGCTGCCTGGATTAGAGGGTATTAGCTACAAGGCGAGGTTGGACAAACCTGGACTGCTGTCTCTGGAATGTCAAACCTAGAGGGGGAGGACTGATAGAAGTATACAACATTATGAGATGGAGGGTAGTCCATCCAAATGTATTTCTCAGGATGGAAATGTCAAATAATTTAGATGTGTCTAAATGTCACAAGCTCTAAGGTGAGAGGGGTAATGTTTAAAGGAGATGTGGGACCAGTTTTCTACAGAGAGAGTGGTGGGTGCCTGGAACTCAGTGCCAGGGGTGTTGTTGGAGGCAGATAAGATAGTTGTGTTTAAGAGTACTTTATATAGGCACATGGATATGCAGGGAATCAAGATGTATAGACAAGCAGCAGGCAGAGGAGATTCGTTTTTGGCATCATGCTCGAAACTGACTTTGTGGGCCTGTTCCGGTGCTGCACTGTTATATGTTTTACACCTGAAAGTAAACATTTCCCCATATCTTAATGTTATATCTCTGGCCATCTAGCCTATGGTCTATAGATTTGATTTGAACTTTATTTCTATCTTGCATCCTTAAATCCTGTGCACGATTGAATCATTCAGAAGCCCCGCTGACATCCTGAAAGGGGATACACAAACTTCGTATGGATTCCTAACATTGTTTATCTATTGACACTGAACAACTTGTTGTGTTCTGTTGCCTCTGGGTAATCATTGAATCATTGGATGAACATCACCAGATGAGGCCATTCAGACCATTGTCCCCCTGTCAGCACTTTCCAATTAGTCCCACCTCCCTGATCCTTACCCCTGCTAATATTTGCTCTTCAAATATATGTCCAGTTTTCCCTTCAATCTTTTCCACCACTCTTTCTCACAGTGCATTTCAAGTCAAGAAGGTTTTATTGTCATATGTCCCGAAACGGAACAATTAAATTCATATTTGGAGCGCACAACCGATATGTAATCATAGTACATAGTTCTCTTTAAACACCATAATAAAAAATTCTGAACATATTTTAAAAAACAATAATAGTGCAAAGACAAAAATAGTGTCCTCCAAGTGTACGCAGTTCAGAGTTTAGTTGGAGGTCATTGTGTTTAATAGCCTGATGGTTGAAGGGAAGAAGCTGCTCCTGAACCTGGACGTTACAATTTTCAGGCTCCTATACCTCCTTCCCATTGGCAGGAATGAAATGAGAGTGTGACCAGGGTGATGGGGGTTTCAGATAATGTCGACTGCCTTTTGAGGCAAAATAATGTATAAGCAACACACCACATATGGTTAGTGATACAGCATGGAAACAGGTCCTTTGGCCCACTGAATCCACTCTGATCATGGATCCATACACTAGTTCTATGTTATTCCACTTTCACAACCTTCAAACGAAGGCCAATTTTACAGAAGCGAATTAACCTACAGACCTGCGTGGCTTTGGAATGTGGGAGGAAACCGGAGCGGCAGTAGAGTTACTGTCTTTCAAAGTTGTGACCCAGGTTCGATCCTGACTATGGGTGTTTGTACAGAGTTTGTACGTTCTTCCTGTGACCGCGTGGGTTTTTTTCCGGGTCCTCTGGTTTCCTTCCACATTCCAAAGACATGCAGGTTTGTAGTTTAATTGAGTTCTGTAAAATTGTTCCTCGTGTGTAGAATATAACTACTGTTTGGGTAATTGCTAGTCAACGTGGGACCTGTTTCCACACTGTATCTCTAAACTAAACTAAACTAAATCCGACGCGGTCACAGGAATAACAGCTACTGGAGAAGAACACCGCATTCTTCACTCCTAACCTGAAAAATAAAAAAGAAAGGCTTGGATAGAGTGGATGTGGAGAAGATGTTTCCACTTGTGGGAGAGTCGAGGACCAGAGAGCACAGCCTCAGAATAAAATAATGTACCTTTAGAAAGGACATGATGAGGAATTTCTTTAGCCAGGGGATGGTGAATTGTAGAATCTATTGCCACAGTCAGCTGTGGAGGCAAAGACTTTGGTAATTTTCAAAGTGGAAATTGACATGTTCTTGATTTGTAAGGGAGTCAAAGGAGAAAAGAGCGTGGCTAGAGTGGTGTGGTCCTTGATGATGCTGACTGCTGTCGTGGTTGCTGATGCTCAAAATTAACTCAGGCGACACAGGGAATTCTTCAAGAAAATGAAACCTTTATTTGCAAATTAAGTTTGGAACACTCAAAGAGCAAATCACTTGAGAGTTCACTCCAAACAAAGAGCAGTCCCTTTTTATGGCATGTTTAACTCTGTATGTCCCACACCCAGTGCATTTCCATACCCAATCACTTGCAGACATCCCCTCATAGATAACCAATCTCTGGCAAACTTTCCCTCAGCAAAACCAATCACTTGCTTTTACTTTTCTCTTCCTTCCCAGTTATTTTCCATTCCGTAATTCCTATTTTTAAGTCACATGACTTCCCTTTCTTGGACCCCTTATTTCTCTTAGGTATTGGCTTGATACAGAGTTAGAAAAGTCATATAACTGTCACAGCAGATTTATGTTAAGTGTTAAGCTTGAGGAATTCAATGTTTACTTTCCTATCTTAGGCCTCCATTGAGCTAGCAGAACCCAAATGCCTTCCCCCCAAATTATATAAACAAATCACACTAAGGCGAGCACAACTATCTTGCGCTAATGTCTTATCTCAATGTTAACAAGCTAATCCAACATGCAGAGCAAAGCTAAATCCAAACATGCAGAGCAAAGCTAATACAAATGATAATAGTAAGATTAAATGAGAACTTACCAGTTTGAAGTTTGATCTTTATTTTATGAGGAGTTACGATGAGGGATTACGTGAAGAAGCCCCGCCAGTGCATGCACGTCATACTTCAAAGCAGCGTCGTGAAATCACAGTAACTACAGTTGAAGTGATATAGTAAGACTCAGAAGACTAGAACTACCAGATGATCTTTGCGATTATGAGGGTCGGGAGCGGAGGGCACGTAAACCCTCATCGTAACACCTCATAAAATAAAGATCAAATATCAAACTGGTAAATTCTTGTTTAATCTTACTATTTTACTTTGGAGTCACATGAGTGACTATGTGAAGATTTCAAAGCTCTGTGATTACATGCCACAGATCCAGTTCCATACGACACACTGCTTCAGTTGACACACGATTGAACAAATAATATATTGAACATTGCTTAAATAATTCAATAAACATTTTAATAATAAACATAACAGTAATAACCCCTCTATCCTAGGAGAATTACAAATTAAATTACAAAAGAAATCAAACGGAACCCAAAACAGCATGCCCAAATCCTTGCACTGCCAGTACAGGTTTGTCATAAAACCTGGAAATCGTTGATTCCCTAGACCATCCTGCGGCCCCGAGGATTTGATCTAGAGGCACGTCCTGTGCCTTCGCTGCGGATGTTGATGCCTCCCTGGTGGAGTGAGATTTAAACACATCAGTGTTTACTTCAGCACAATCCAAAACTTGTTTCCACCACATAGAAATAGTTTGTACTGACACCTTTTTATGAGGTTTTTTATGGCTGATGAGCATTGCTGTTTCAGAACCTCTGAGACTCTTAGTTACCTCGATATATTAACTCAGGTGCGTAACTACACAAAGCCTTTGGTCAACGGGGTACGCTTTAAAGCTTACTTTGGTTCCGGCCATGCCTGGCCTGCTGTGTTTGATTAAATCATATACATAAAATGTCATATTATCTACAGAAGAATACACGCTATCCTGCCATAGCTTTTGCAATGTTTGAACCCGTTGCGCTGATACTAGCGCCATGAGCATAACCACTTTAAGTGTTAACTTCTGAAAAGATAGCGATGTGATTGGAGCCCATTGCCGAAGCAGTGTGAGAACAATGCTCACATCCCATATTACTGTATATCTAGGCTTAGGAAGGTTTTTGTTAAAGATACCTCTCATGAATCGTGGCACTAGCGGATGAGACCCGATAGATTGTTGTCCCGAAAATTGCCCTAAATAGGAGGACAAAGTTCTCCAAGCACTATTAATGGCACTATAGCACAATTTTTTTTAATCAAAATGCAATGTAGCAAGGAACTCCAATACATCTGGTATGCTTGCAGTATGATAAGATATATCTGACTATAAACAAAACATCTCCAATTTCTTAATAGGAGATACATATTGTTTTTAGTGCTATCTCTCCAGGCTGCAGTAATCACATCCACGGTCCTACTCGACAGTCCAAGCCCTTGGAACGGTCTGGTCAGAATTTGCAGATTAACCGATTAATACGATCATGTAAAGGATGACTTTCTCCTGTTACTGGATGAATCAACAAATTGCTGCATTTGGGGACAGTCATGAATGGCTGAGTCATCATTCTCAGGACCAATGGGAACCATGGCTGTGTAGGCCATTCAGGAACCACCAGAATGCCTGACGCGGAGTCCTGCTTTATTTTGGCGAGACATTGCCTGATGAGGCAGAATGGAGGAAAAGCGTAAAAGAATGTACGTCCCCTATGTAGTGAGAATGCATCCACTGTTACTGCTCCTGGATCTGGTTCCCTTGAAACATATCTAGGTAACTGGTGATTTAGCCTGGATGCAAACAGATCTATGTCTGGCAAACCACACCGGCTGACAATCATTTTGAAAACATTTGGATTTAGCATCCATTCTATGTCATTAAATTTGTGTGTCCTGGTGTCCGCCACCACATTATCTCTGCCTGGTAGATAGATAGCTGAGACCCAGATATTTCTGGGAATGCACCAGTCCCAAATAAGGTTAGCCAGATTATCACAAGATACTGACCTAATTCCTCCTTTGTGATTGATATAAGCCACAGCCGTGGTATTGTCAATCTGGAGCTGAACATGTAAATCATTAATTGTTGAACAATATGCTTTTAGCCCATAGAATGCACCCAGCAATTCTAAGTAATTTATACCATGCCTCTGCAGGATTAAACCTCTTGCACACTCCATCTGCTACCACAGCTAGACTCGGTATCCGTAGCCACCCCATCCTGAAGCACTGATATATGTTTGTAAAATAATTGAAGGGTGTTTCAAAATGTGTTTAGTACTTCGTGAGACACCTATCAATTGAATCAATGATGAACCCGAAATAGTCAATTATTCGGGATGGTACTAGCTTGGATTTTGTTGGATGGATGAGGAAACCTAACCTTTGAAACAGGTGTTTGGTCACTGACACCGACTCCTCAGCTGCTTCCTGTGTGTTGCTTACAATTAAAAATATCATCTAAATAAGCCATCACAATGAGATTCAGGGCATGGAGTAGTGCCAGAACTGGTTTCAATAATGTTGTAAATAACCTAGGAGCTGAGGTTAAGCCATTGGGCAATGCTTTAAATTGCCACAGCTGTCCCATCCAACTAAATTTCAAGTATCTACGGTACTGATGATGAATTGGTACTGAATAATATGCATCTTTCAGATCTATGGTTGTCATATAACAACCTTTTGATAACAACTGCTTAGCAGTACTGAAAGTATCCATTGTAAAATGCCTATACTGGACATAAGAATTTAGTTGGCTTAGGTCCAGAATGACTCGACACCCACCATGCTTTTTCTGCCTGGGGAATATATTAGACACAAATTGTTGAGGATGATATACCATCCTTTCAATTACCCCTATTTGGAATAAAACCCCAATTTCATCATTCACCTGTAGAGTTTCTGGTCCTGAAAAAAACAATGTTTTGTGCAGGTGGATGTATTCTTGACATAAACTCAATTTGAGACCCCTTGGACACTGTCCAGTATATATAGATCTGATGTTATGTAGCACCATTCATCATAAAACAATTGCAACCTACCCCCAATTGGAGGTTGTTCCCTAGAGAATATATCCTGGACTGAATCAGTTATTCATACCTCCATAGCTGATCTCGGATTTTTCAACCTTCTGGCCATGTTGGGGTGTGCACAGGTGCATGTGAACAGCGTGTATCTGGCAATGCTCTGCTTGGACTTGCTGTAGCATCTGAAGCCCGTCTGAAGGGAAAAGGCCTGCGAGGTGGTATCCTGGCCGAGGGTGTGTAGGTCTTAATGAGGCGATGGTTTTAGCCTCTTCCTCTAGGTCTTTAACCTGTTTTGCCAGGTCTTCACCAAATAAAAAAATTGGCGCCTGGATATTGGAGGACTTACATAGAGCCGCAAAGCATGGATTCAGTGTCGTCTTGATGGCGATCTTCCAGACGCAGTTTAACTCCAAATGAGCATTGTACAGCAGGGCCAACATATCCTGCTGTGTTCCTGACATCGGCACTCCTTGGACCATTCGCCCAAACGCTTTGATCCCAGCCCCCACCAATTTGAGGACTTTCTGGAATCGGAGCTCCTGCCCCCTCGTAGATGTGCTCATTTGTGCCCAGATGGCCGAGTTCATGGTGGGCACCTTGAGTGACGCACAGTTAACAGGTGACTGGTAATGTGTTGATGTTTCCTCCATAATAGAGTCCTGGAGGCCATATAGTTTATGTTTCTGGCCAGATTATCATTCATTGCTTCAGCAGTCCCCTCCGGTATGGCAATATATCTGGCCACATCCGGGACACCTGGAGCATGGCTCATGTGCTTTGGTGTATGCACAAGAGTAGTGACACCAACTTCCAGCTCAGACTCCTCCTGCCCTGGCTCTCCCAAGCCTTGCTCTAGGGAGGTATCAATCAGCCCTAAACAAGGTGCTGGTGATGGGGATTCCCACTGGAACTCGTAGGCGTGCTGGTAGTCCTCCTCGCCATACAGGCCTCTACCTGAGGCTGTTCCAGAAAGCTGTTGGGGAAGCCTGGGGGTATGCGACCCCGACTGCAACACTTAATGGTCCAACATTCTTTCGATAATTTTCTCCATCTTATCAAGACGTCCCCTGACCTTCTTGTTTGAAGGAGGGGAATCTTCTTGGTCAGACTCATCTGAATAAACAGGTTTGACTGATTTTCTTTTTGCCTTCCTCCCGACTGGAGTGGCCACAGCGCCCTGAGGCACCGGAGTTGATGGAGGCAGTTGAGCTGACGGTGGTTCTGCAGTTGGCGTCCTCGGAACCAGCGTTACTGCAACCAGTATTTTCCCTGGCCGACCTACGTTCACTAACCTCGGTCCCGCGAGTAAGTATTTTACTGCGAATGGCAGCACTCTTTTTCGCTATCCTCTCCATTTTGAGTGTACTCCCGCTGGCTCCTGAAACCAGCCTTACGGTGTTTAAGTACCCGCAGAAAGTTGTTTAAACCACTTACCTGCTGGTTTGTTACTTACCGCTGGTGGAGCTGCGCTCTCCAGCCCGTCGGTGCTCCATGCGTCGGACGTAATGTCACGCATGCGCCTGGCGGGGCTTCTTCATGTAGTCACTTATGTGACTCCAAAGTAAAATAGATAAAGGATGTAAGTATCCCACGTATTACAAACACCAAGAATATAAAATATAAAGATGATATACTCCTATATAATTCCCCCCATTGAGACCTAATCAGTCTCACAGAAAAAGACAACCTCAAGCTGCACATATCATCATCGAATCAAACTACAACTAGCACCCAAAATCTGGGTCCTCATATTTGTAATGTTCAGCCTCACGGTATTCTTTCTCTAGAATCCTGGGTAACTGGGCCAAAAACCCGCCCCCATTATGCTGGGGCGGGAAAAAAGACCCAGCTGTCCTTACAGACCTTTGTTTAAAATTCCTCTGATGTGTTTTGCATGCCATCGTAGTATTCTATCAGCAGGGTCTGCATCTCTAGGAGACAAGATTTCCCTTTTTCCTGGTGCAACAAAACCTGCTTTGCAGTGGCTCTTACTACGGGAAACTTAGTACAGGGTAAAACACAACATAGCACAACAGTAACCACCAGCAGTGCAACTCCAATAGTTACCCCCAACTTAGCCAACCATGCTCCCCAATCTCCTAACATATTTTCTAGCCATTCAAAGAATTTATGTCCAAAACCCGTATTCTGCTTAAGCTCTTTTTCAGATTCTTCAACTTATCCATTGCTTTAGTGAAATATTCCTCTGGGCTAGTATTGTTAGCTATGAAGGTGCAGAGGTGTTCCCCAAATGGGACACACACACACCATTTTTCTGATCTAATTTACAACAGCCTCAGAGTCTAGTGTCTCCAACATCCTCACTTACTATCTGGCTAAAGCTCTGATCTCCCCTTACGTCTTTGTCCTCCTGTTCGCTTACCTCAGGGTTATTATCAAGCCGTACATGTGGGACAGCTCTCATTCAATAATTGAGGGTACCATGTAGATCGACCTTCTACCTGAACAGCACTGCGCTCGGCCCTAGCCACCATGAACGGTCATTCCCTTCTTTGCTCATTTCACTTCCTTCAGAAGGCAAACCTCGTCTCCGGGTTTAATGGGTCCTTCCTCTGGGTTATTTTGCTTTTCCAGTGCTTGAATAGACTTGTGTATCATAGTTAACTGTTGCATATACTGCTTAAGTTCTATCTCTAACTGCACCAAACTTGGTCCCTTGTCGAGACCTCTCCATTTTGGCGCCAGCATGGGTCTGCCAGTGAGCATCTCATGTGGTGTCATATGAGTTATTTGAATAGATTACATGCGACCACTCAACAATGCCAATGGAAGGGCATCAATCCAATTCAAATTTGTAGTTGCACAGATCTTATTTAGCTTAGCCTTCAATGTCCCACTAATTCTTTCCACCATGCCCTGTGACTGAGGGTGGTACACATACCCAAACCTCTGTATCTCTCTCAGGGCCTGCAGCACCAGCTTGACTAGTCGCTGAATAAAAGCCGATCTGTTGTCCGAGCTAATTTCTGTAGGTATACCAAACCTTGGGATTACTTCATTCGTCAGAAACTTTACTGCAGTCCATGCACCTAAATCTTTGGAAGGTACTGCCCCCACCCACCTGCTAAATCTGTTGATCACTACTAGCGTTTAACTTTTCCCTCTTATATCTTTATCATATCCACATAGTCAATCAGCAGCTACATAAATGGCCTTTCAGGAACAGGAATGTGACCTATAGCTGCTGTTATTCCCTTTCTGACATTGTTTTGAGCACATACCTCACACTGTGACAAAATGTGGTCTACCGAATCCTGTAAATAGGGTGACCAAAACCCATCCTTTTTTACCTTTCTTATTACTTCCCCCCTTGCACAATCGTCTAACCCATGCACTTCTGAAATAAGAATAGTCAGCAATGGTGAGGGTGCTACCAACAATCCCTGAAATTGTGATGTCATTAAGGGAAATAATGAAGGAAGCAGGCCACACAAGCCTGATAAATGTTTTGCAATGAAATGGTGAGGAGGAAACAGCTTTTAACACTATTGATTTTTTGTCGGCACACCCGCTTTAAGAATCGTCTCAGTAGTCTCCCTTTTAGAAAATGGTATTCTCTCCTGCTCCTGCTGTTGGCTTACTAGTTCTTCCTGTCCCTGTTCTGGAATGTCTCGAGAAGAGCCAATTCTATCATATTCCCTTCTAATCCTGAATATACATGCCGCCATTCCTAGGGTGGACAACTCTTTATTTATTTTCCTTTTAGTGAAGAACATTCTCCATATTACAATTAACTAATTTCCTTCCTCACTATTTCCATATTTTTTGACAATCATTTCTATATATTTTATTCCTATTACAGATTTTAGATCCCCCAGCGGCCAAAATTCGCTTCTCAAACTGCATTTAATTCCCCAGATAATCATCTTAGTCTGTCCGCTTCATGTGGAAGCTTCTCGCAAATTATTCTTATTGGACTTCCTGATTATATTTGATCGGTCCTTCTCTGAGACATTCCCCATTCTATGAACAAAGGTCACAATACAAAATACAAAATACAATTTCCAGACACTAACACCTATTCAAAATCACTCCTTCCTCTCAGACTCCAAGGTCAATGGAGTCTGTCCCACACAATAGCTAATGGACGCTCCGATTCATACTTATGCCCCTGTCCCACTTAGGAAACCTGAACGGAAACATCTGGAGACTTTGCGCCCGATTACCAATAACCCTAGACACACCCCAATATAAACTATAAGCATCTAATAAATCACACTCTAATAAATCTTCCTCATATCACTTCCTCAGGTCAGTGGAATGACTCCTCCCCCACCGGGGATAATTTTTGTTTCTGATTATAGTTTTATTAGCGTGGTTCGGATTATTCTGTCTGTGCAAACATAAAGTGGATTGAGTAAAAGAGAGATTGGTGCATGGAAGAGTCTGTGATTGAGAGTTAGACTTGGATTGAGAAACCAGAGATCCTTTGTTTGAAAGTTTAGAGTTGAATGAAGTGATTGTGATTTAAGTGATAAAAGTGTTGGGATAGAGATTGATTACGAGTGAGTGGTATGAAGTGGTAGGAGTGATTAAGGGATTGAGTAACAGTTGAAAAGGAGCAATTGTGAGAGTAATGCCCCTGTCCCACTTAGGAAACCTGAACAGAAATTTCTGGAGACTTTGCGCCCCACTCCTCCCCCAACACAGCGATTGAAAGTGTACAACCCCTGATCAAACCACCATGACTCAGATTCTTACATTACTGTGCTCTAAACAATTCAAATAATTAACTCAAACACAATTTTACTTCAAGTATCTAAATCCATAAACACTCGCACAAGCAGCAATACAAACAGCGGCCTGCGAACTTAACACACTCTAAATCTTAACTTTCTAAATCTTAATACACTCTAAGTTTATTTACGTATACAGAATATTTACACAATTCGGATCCAATAACAATACAGAAAGCTAGATTTTTACAATTTACAAAATGATTTAAAGCACTAATGCGCAGTTCACAAACATTTGATCTCAACGCCGCGTCACGCTGTTATCACTCAGTGAACCTCTCCCTCTGATACCGAAGATTTTACCCTTCCTAGGTTACTCTTTGCTGAGGGGTAATACACCTTAAATGACTACATTTCCTCCCAAATGGTACTATCCTCACACTAAGACTGGACTTCTATCGGGGGACCTCTAGCCCTCCTCTCTAAGTTCTACAGAATTAGGGGTACCCTTCGCATTCGGAGTGCTTTTCACCAAGTAAACCGGTTCCCGTCTCTTAGGTACTCTACACTATCAGGTACTAGTCAACAATTGACCAGAGGGTTACTATTCACTTTTGATCAGCCGCTATTCGGAATCGATCATGGACATGCACCAACTCCGAAGTTCTATCTACAGGAATTTGTATTCCACCTTATGGGCAGAACTTCAATGTGAAATTCTGTAGTTGGAAATTTGACTGCAAATAGAGACTCGTCTCGAACTCCTAGCTTTAGTGCATATCCCTCCTCATACGTGGGCACTCAAATCAAACTAAAATTGCCCAATGGAACTCTTGAATAGACTACAGTGTTCTGGCCAATCTATACTCTGACCACCGAGTCCAGTACCTTTACGAGATTCCTTGTCCGTCACTCCAGGGAGGGACTCGCACACCTTCACACAGACATTCCTCTCTGCTGGGCACTGGGGGTTCAGCGCCTAGCCATTTCGCGTTGGCAGTTGTCAATGCCGATTTTCTGAGTGCACCTTTCCAATTCCCGGTCCCAGCAAAGATTTGATCGATTCATAGGTCGGACGTGTATTTCAATACCCCACCAATTGGATATCAAATCTAACCGTGGGCCACTCCTCGCCCAATGAAGTGCATCAGGCTATCGTTAAAGCAGCTGCAGTCTGCCAACTATGACCCAGTTTTGGGCCACTCCACACCTGGTTTTATGGACCCCCAACCCAAAGGAGTGATAACCTCCCCCCCCCCCCCCCCCCCCTGTGCTTGCTATTTCTATTCTAATGATCTTGATGTGACCCTTTCCCAAGCCCACAAATGATCGATCTGCTCCAACTAGCGAAGTGCCGAAAACCAATGTGAAAACTGTACAGTGGGCCCGATTTCTGCACTCACGATCGAAACAGCTCAAAACCCTTGATCGCACTCTTGTGTTTGGGAGTCTGTTGAGATCCCGGACGAGCCCTCAATGTAAATTGCTCTTTTAAGCTTCCACCCAGTCTAGTTTCAGTCAAAGACCACTGAATCAAGCACTTGATCATCTAACCATAATTTTGACAAAACACAATTACAGTTCCCACCACTGTACCTAACTACTGTGGGTTTGATCCTCATATCTGCCTGTTCATGCCCTCTTGGCCTCACTCAAACAGAGACACTGCAGAAGGTCACGCAGTCCTAAGCGCTCTTCCAGAAGATCGATACAGGACCTCGTGGCAGCGGACTTTTATAGGTCCCTGAACCTTGAGGGGCCGAATGACATGGGGTGGTCTCTTTACAATCCAATTACAGATATCAATTAACCACAAACAAAACAGACATTTCCCTAACCCAATAATACAGTAGCTAATGCATTGTATTCAAATAGGGCTTCTCAAGGGGAGCAAACATAGCAACACCCCACGAAACTGCTCTCTTTCCTCATCCCCCCCACTCGGAACAAAGGCAGAGTCCCCCTGGTCCTCACCTTCCACCCCACTAGCCATCACATACAACAAATAGTCTCCGTCATTTTCGCCACCTCCAAAGTGACCCCACCACTCACCACATTTTCCCATCTCCTCCCCTGTCTGCATTCAGCAAAGACCGCTCCCTTCATAACTCCCTGGTCAATTCTTCCCTTCCGACCCACACCACCCCCTCCCCGGGCACTTTCCCTTCCAACCGCAGGAGATGCTACACTTGTCACTTTACCTCCCCCCTCGACTCCATTCAAGGACCCAAGCAGTCGTTCCAGGTTCACCTGCACCTCCTCCAACCTCATCTATTGCATCCGCTGCTCTAGATGTCAGCTGATCTATATCAGTGAGACCAAGCATCGGCTTGGCGATCGTTTCGCCGAACACATCCGCTCGGTCTGCATTAACCAACCTGATCTCCCTGTGGCTCAGCACTTCAACTACCACTCCCATTCCAAATCTGACCTTTCTGTCCTGGGCCTCTTCCATGGACAAAGTGAGCACCACCGGAAATTGGAGGAGCAGCACCTCATATTCCGCTTGGGCAGTCTGCACCCCAGACCCCAGCACCTCTGGCTCCTCCTCTTCCTTTCTTCTCCAACCCCCCCCCCCCCCCCCCCCCCCCCCCCCCACCCTGCATCAGTCTGAAGAAGGGTTTTGGCCCGAAACATTGTCTATTTCCTTAGCTCATAGTTGCTGCTGCACCCGCTGATTTTCTCCAGCACTTTGTCTACCATAGCAACATTTACCCAGATCTGCAAGAAAACCATACAAGGCTCAATACCTCATCCAATCAACATTTGGCAAAGTGAAACTTGCAACATTATTTACAATTATTTGCAAGGTGTATGCCTGGTTTGCAGTTATCCAATCCATTCTATGCATTTTGCATATAATTGACAGGGTCTGCAGATGATCTTATTCTTTTCTTGCAACTTGGATCTAGGCTCTAGACAAACTGGCACCAATCTGCAGCTTGTCCCAATTCCACAGAGATCACTTTCAAATTGACCAAGTCTTCCAGCAGTCCTGAAAATTGTACCCAATTTTAGAGTACTAGCTTCTCCAATCTGGCCAGGATTAACATTTCTATCTCCACTATTCCTCTTTACCAAGGGACACTGCTTTGCACCATCTGGGCCTGGATAGGGAGGGGGTACCTAGGGTCTCTCAAGCTTAGATATAAGGTTGACTTTTTCTCTTGGAATTTCTGGTTCTCATGCTGATTTTTGGTACTCTCACCCTCTTCCTTATTTACCATCTGGTATACTTTCCTCAACCTCTCTCCTTCCGATCTAAACAGCTTAAGTACATCTAACTCCTTTTCTACCTTTATTCGCATTTTCAACTTATCTTTGCTCCTATAATTCTTAATTAACACTTCCACCTCGTCACACATATTTATATTGAAAGTGCCTTCCTTGGGCCACTTCGTCATCAGTTTTTCTGTTCTTTTTCCCCATTTCTCAGAATGCTTTATAATGTCCTCTTTAGATACAATGAACTTTTTTCTCAGTAGTTCAACTGCAGTTACCTTACTCAGTGTATTATCTTGTTTAGTGCAATTTATCAATCAGTCCAGTCGTAGTCCTTATTCTTATTCTGCCCCATTCCTGGAGTTACTATCCTATTCTATACACTGTCTGTTTCTAAGAATTTCAGCAATGAACCTACTACCAGATCAACCTACTACGAAGGACCTCAGTGTTCCCAAGAGCTTTTTCAGGGGGGTCAGTCTCAAAAGGTCTGACTAGCACCATTTTTTCTCCCCATCTGATCATGGTGAACCTGCGGCCATTGGTTGATGATCCCAGTCAAATCCCAGCTGGCATGCCAAATGATAATGATTGCATCTTAAAAAACAGACAAAATACAACAAATTAAAGTAAACCATGCAAGCTTTTACTTTTTACATCAAACAGGAGTGCCCGGAGATGTTACTGTCCAGAAGAATCCAATGATACTTCTGGTTCCCCAAAATACCACTTTAATTAATAAAAATCCTGGGGTCTTTTATACAAAAATAGTCACATATACAGAATATCAGGGGGATTAGGTAATGTCCCATGTTGTTTTTCTATGTCAACGTATGGCTATCCCATTGTCAGTTTCCCATTCGGGCCTCTCTTATCTGATTGACCAGAAAGCTTGTCTGAAAAAGCCATAAAATCTGGTCGTGTTCCAGCTAACAATGCAATAGCATTAAATTATTTTCAATTGTTCCAATCTATCTCCCCAATATTCACAATTTCAAATTCCTAGTATAAATATATACATATAACAATTTCCCAAATTAACACTTTGTTTTGATATATTAGCTTATCCAATCTCATCTAACACATGGCCAGTGTGACATCTAAGTCTCATTTTGAAATCAATTCAAAAGATAAGAAATAGGAAGAAAACAAACTTAAACATAAGGCAAAGCAACCTACATGTTTTCATCTCTCCTCTGTTGAAAGTTAAGAGAAAATAAAGAATGAACAGTTAACAGTTAAAGTAGCAGAAAATAGCTGTGTATGGTTCTGCCCCCATACAATTGCAGTTTCTTAAAGAGACACACACTACCTCTTAAAACACATAAAGCTCGACAAATATTTATCACATAAAAGAGCAAGATCATTCAATGATATCCAGGTCCATCAGGTCGGCCGTCTTGGGGCTACTGACTATCCCGCGTTCCAGGTTTAAGCTCAGGCGTGACCGCGTTTTTGCGGTTGCAACACCTAGATTAAGGAATAGCATCCTGCTCCTCATCAGAACTGCCCCCACCATCGACTCCTTTAAGTCACGACTCAAAACCTATTTCAACTCCCTCGCATTTTGAGCCCCTTTGAGGGGGCGCTGTAAACAATTTATGTATGTTTTGTTGGGTCTGTCTACTGTTCTATGTATCAAATTAGTACCTGCAGTGATGAGAAGCACTTTGGCCAATGTGAGTTGTTTTTAAATGTGCTATACAAATAAATGTTTTATTATTATTATTATTATTATTATTATTATTATTATTATTATTATTATTATTATTATTATTATTATTATTATTATTATTATTTCATCTAATGTAAATGATTAAATCAGCATTCATCCAAAACCGGTTCCACAAACAAGTAAGTCTTCTAATTCTCAATCCTCTGATGCACCCAAATACATTCATACATTATTCATAAATTCAACACATACTGAAGAACAGTCGCGATCCAAAATACACATTTAGATATTCTTATATCCCTCTCGACCCTTTCTCTCCCTCTTAGACACTGCTCTTAGCTTCAAATTGTAAGCTACATTCCACACATTCCATATTCCCTTTCCTCCTTTCCTACATACACAAATTGTATCAGAGAACAGTGCTTCCATTGGCCCATCAAAGCATCATGGTGCAGCCCTCTCAGTTTCATTTTTCCATATGCAAAGGCATCCCTTTGTAATTTCTAAACCTTCCCTTGTCTGACAAGACTGTTCTGTTTACTAGAATCTTTGGTTCTGTGGGGACCAGTATAAAGAATTTACAAGCTGCCGTGTGGGCAGTACTATTAGCTCAGGCATTCCCCTGGGAGACTGCTTTGTCGGGCCACTAATATAGGCATTGCACTGGGAGGACTGAGACCCGCAATGTGTGTATCGTTGTCTTTAAGTTGTGAAAGTCTTCTTGTTGAAATGAGAGAGTGAAGTTGAAAAGGATTAATCTGCTAGGAATGGGTGGGCGTAATTCACAATGGGATGGTCCAATTCCCTGTCAGTCAAGATCCTGGGCTCTGTGATTGCACATTGATCCAGGTTGTGATTAGTCAGACTCCTTGTCATTCAAAGTCTTACCGCACTCCACACACATCAATCTCCACAAACAAAGATGCACATTTCTCCTCTTTGTTTCTCTTCAGCAGAAGCGAGCTTGCTGCACTGTACCAAAAGTTATTTAAAGTTCGAAGGCAAGTTTGTTTTAAACAAAAGTACAGGCTGTTGGCTGGGATTTAAAGATCTTGAGCAGCCTTGATTCTCATGCTCTTTTTTCTTCTTTATCTTGTCTGTTGTTTTTCTCTCTGGTGCTCGACCTTGTTTAACTCTCACTGCTGAATTTAATTCTGCTTCTTCTTCCTCTTCTGCCTCAGCACTTACCCATCTTCTTTCTCATCTGCCTTTTCAGTCTCCAAGTCACTATTAGCATCATTTTCGTCTGGGTGTGCCCTTCCCTGTAGGGGTGTTAGAGCCTCCTCCCCTCCTAAGGGATTTTATATGGGGGAAGTGGTCTACACTATTCCCAGCTTTGTTCCTCATTCCCCACCAAATTTATTCCTTCATCCCCCCTTTTCTATAAACAGGGTTGCCATGTCAGACAAGGGGTCTCCAGGGTAATTACCAGTGCTGGGTTTGTTCTTAACTACTACTTGCTTGTATTCTGAACTCTTCTTATCAGCGCTTTCTTTCTCTGCATTGGCCCTTAGCATTTTGCCATTTTATGTTACTCAATTAGTGCCTTTTCTCCCTGATTTTGCATGTTTTGTCCATACAGACCCTTATACTTTTAAGGGCGGTAGCCACAGATTACCTTGTGGGTTCAGACCCTTTGCTCTTCTGAGTGCGGTAGCCACAAGGTTTTATTCTTATCACACAAAATCTACTTTATCAGATTATTATATTCTACTTACCCTACTGCACAGTCTTCTTGAGTATATATATAAATATTTATTTTATTAAAGCAATTGTACAAGGAGAAAGTAATCGACATAATAATTATATTATTTTCATAGTGCTTCAATTTTAACATTTTATTAGCTAATAACTAAATCAGAAAAAAGGAAAAAGGATAAAAGGGAAAGAAAGAACAAAAGAAATAGAAAAATAATTTTGAAAATTCTTAGAATAATTCAGTGACAGATTCTTTGGGTAGGAGAGGTCGTCTGACTGCCTAGACACTTCTGTGTCCCCAGTGGCTTTTTCTACAGGTTATTAGTCCAAATGAAGCGGAAAACCACCTATCTTTTTGCGGGTGGCCACCATTGTCCTGTTGTCCCTGGGAGCCACTGAGGGGGCTGGGAAACGCCCTTGGCTGTTCATCTTTTTTGAACGGGCCTCGTTCCGACCCTGCTCGCTGCGCACATTTTGTTGTGGTTGCTGATACTCAAAATTAACTCAGGTGACACGGAGAATTCTTCAAGACATTCAAACCTTTATTTGCTATTTAAGGCTGGAACAGTCAAAGAGCAAATCACTTGAGAGTTCACGCCAAACAAAGAGCTCTCCCTTTTTATGGCATAACATTGTATGTCCCACCCCTGGTGCATTTCCATACCCAATCACTTGCAAATGAATGGCGGTGCTGGCTCAAAGGGCCGAATGGCCTCCTGCTGCACCTATTTTCTATGTTTTTCTGTTTCTATGACTCCCCCTTCTTGGGCCCCTTATTTCTCTTAGCTAGGGCTTGATACAGAGTTACAAAGGTCATAACTGTCACAAACAGATTTACGTTAAGTGTTAAGCTAGCAGAATCCAATGTTTACTTTCCTATCTTAGGCCTCCTTTATCGTTCTTAGTCATCTCAGCTAATTACTTTCCTATCCTAGGCCTCCTTTATCACTCTTAGTCATCTCAGTTAAGGATGTTACAAAGTTACAAAGGTCATATAACTGTCACAACAGATTTACGTTAAGTGTTGAGCTAGCAGAACCCAAATGCCTTCCCCTCCTATTTATGTAAACAAAACACACAAAGGCGAGCACAACTATCTTGCACAAATGTCTTATCTCAACATTAACAAGCTAATCCAATCATGCAGAGCTAAGCCAAATCCAAACATGCAGAGTAAAGCTAATACAAAGGATAATAGATAAAATATAATATTTAAGTATCTCAGGTATTACAAACACCAAGAATATAAAATATATAGATAATATACTCCTATACTGACTTTCTGAGGCAGCTTCTCCTGCAGATAACTTCGGTGGTGGGTCAATATCAGTGATGGACTGGGCAATATACATCCATTTACAATTTGCCTATATTCTCTGCAGCTGCAGAACAAACACTGCTTGTGATGTGCAGCCCTGATCTTTGAGACGATGCTCTTTTCTCTGTGCTTCTAAAAACTAAGTACAATATGGAGGCTATGAACATCACCTTAGACAGTGGCATCACAAAGAAAGTAATTAAACCAAAGCATGCTTTCCTTGACACAGCAGGTATAAGGCATAAGTTGTCATTCAGTGCGTTTCACTTTTGGAGAGTATGCATTCTCTTTGAATCTAATATTTCAGATAGAAACTTCATCCTTAATAAGGTACTTACTGCTCTGAAGCTGCCTTTCCCCTTCAGATCATCTTTGATCGCTGTTGAAAACATAAATCGTGATTCACATTTCTAAATGGTACTCAGGTTTATGTTTCTGAAAAAGGACACAATGTTTTGAAGTAACTCAACTGGTCAGATTGCATCTCTGGGGAGCATGGATACGTGACATTTAGCATGGTCTGAATGTTTACCGGGGAGTAACACTTCAAATGTTCCAGAGATGATTGGGTTAACATATCAGAAGCATTTGATGACTTTGGGCCTGCACTTGCTGGGATTTAGAAGAATGTGGGGTAATCTGATTGAAACCGACTGGATAACGAAAGGTCTAGATTGAGTGGACATGGAATGGATGATTATACTGCAACTCCTAATAAAGTTGTGCACTCCCTACAAAGTTAGAGTGTGCATTATGTTTGCAAATGTTCTTTCAGTTTAATTTTTTCCCATCTCCTTCTATAATATTTGACATTTCATTGTTAGCTTCCAGTTTTTCATTCTCCCCAAAAATACAGGAATGTTAATTTTATGGTCCCTTTGGGCTAACGGTACATCAAAGTGACATGGCAACATGCCTGACTGCAATAATTATATTCCTACTGCTTAATTTGAGATTTTTACTCATAATTGATTGATGTAGGTCTCGTAAAGAAACAATATGCCATGTACCAACAGGCTGGGGCTTATCTAAATTAAAAGCTCCGACAATCATAGCTTTTACATAAACTACATCAAGCAGATATTGTATTGAGAATCATGAATAATGATACAGCAATGTGACTAGAGATTTAATACGTTTTCTCACCATGTAACAAGTCAAAACTTTGCAATGAATTGATTTAATTCAGTTTATATTGTATGATCACAGAAGATTTTATTTGGTCGACACGGTAGCACAGCGGTAGATTTACAGCGGCAGAGACCCGGGTTTGATCCTGATTATGGGTGTTATCTGTACAGAGTTTGTACATTCTCCCTGTGACCGCGTGGGTTTTCTCCGACACTCCAAAGACATACAGATTTGTGTGTTAATTGGCTTTGGTAATTTGTTCCTAGTGTGTAGGATAGTGCTACTGTACTGGGTAATCACTGGCCGGCACAGACTTGGAGGACCAAAGGGCCTGTTCTACTCTGAATCTCTAAAGTCTAAAGTCTAAGGAACAGAACATAGAAAAGTGCAGCTCTAAAATAGGCTCTTCAGCCAACAATGTCTGTGCCGAACATAATGCCAAGACAATTTTCGTGTTCATTTTCTAGAACTGCACAAAACGTGAGAGTCTTTAATTTACAACAGAAGTCTTTAATGATTTACTCAATGCTGGCAGCGAGACAAGTCAAAATGGCTACACACACACAGACAGGAGAGAACTATATACAAAACAACTCCCTTTGTCCTGTGCAGCGCCACATGCTGCATGGGAGGAGCAATGGGTCCTCCCACCGCACACAGTCCACCAAACATCACATTCCCGCTTTCCAGTATGAAAGTCTCCATTTAGCTGGACCTCGCTTCACTCTTTTGTTCCAGCCTTTTTTTGCGTTTCACAACTCTTACTAAAGGCTCAGATTCAACAGAGTTTTCCTCAGAGTTCTCTTTAGAAGAGATATCAGTATTTGCTTTATCTGTATGCTATTCTTTCTCCACTTGACTGTAGTTTTTCTCGGTGGTCGTTAGCGTTCTGGATGCGAATGCGATTGATTCTGCCTTGCCGTTCAGCGTCGTTTGTGAGATTACTGCTCCAAGACCAGACGGCGATGCATCGGCGGCCTACGGGATCGGATTCGATGTGTCATAGTGGACCAAACTTAGAGCATAGAGACTTATAGGGACTCCTTCAACCTGGTGAATGCGTGGTCACACTCTTTGGGCCAGTGACATTCAAAGTCCTGTTTTCGCAGGTTATTCCCGCACTTGCTGACCATGTTGCAATCTGTGGTCGATAACAATGCCATAGTTGATCCATCACAGATCAAGGCATTCATGTCAAGCTTGAAAGCATGGATCCAGTCGATAGCACACACGGATGTATCTTCTTTACCAATGACGATCAGCGGTAACATCTGTGTCATACCATTACAGGAAACGTTGACAGTGCATTTGCCTCGTGGGAATGGGCTGTCGTCCGTATCTGAAAAGGCGGATGTTGGCCGGTTTCAGTTTTGGCGATCCGATCCTCTCCCAGATGTCCTGACCCACTTGCAACACAGCCGCACCAGTGTCCACCTGGAACTGTAGATCGACGTTCGCTACCCGCAGCAAAATCCTCGGCTTATCGGTGACCGTAGACACAACGAGCACTTCAATAGGAATGGTCTCCGTGATTTGGTTGACTGTGTTTTGCGCTTTCTTGCCCTTTCTCAGCTTTCCTAAGAATATGCACACTGCCTGGAGATGACCTTTTCGGTAACAGGTATTTGTTACCAAACGGACTTGATATACGGGCACTCACGGTGATGATGAGCAATCGAGCTGCGCCGGTAGCAGGGTTTAGATCCTACCCTGAAACTGTCCCACCTTCTCCGGATTTGCTTTGGGTCGATCAAGTGGTTTCTGGCGTTGCAGACGAGTCTGACGAACTGTATGTACCTCCTGAGGGAGCTTCGACGCTGTTTTGCCGGCCATTTTGTGCAGTTCTCTACTTAGCAGCTCAGCCATCTTAGCACACTGCAGCACATTCTTCACTGAAGCGTCCAATTCTTTGAGAATCGCCTGCGGGATGAATGCGTGCCTGCAGCCCATGACCAGTCCATCCCACAAACATCGTCTTGGCACTTTTCGCAGCATTGAGCTTTAAAATCACATGCCTTTGCCTTGGTGCGAAGTTCGGCAAGAAATTCAGTGATCGATCGCCTTCCTGTTGCACCGTCTGGTAGAAATCGAAGTGAGCTGCAAGGAAATTTCGACTTTCTTCGAAATGCAGCTGCAAAGCCCTTTCAGCATATGAGACTTCAGTTACTTCTGCTGTAAGTAAATTTTGAAGCAGTGCAAAAGTTTCTGGAAACATTGATGAACACAAGAGAGCCTTCTTCCTCTGGTCAGTCGTAATTGCCATACTTTCAAAATAAAACTCAGCTCACATGAAATACGACCACCACCTTTTTCGCTCGGGGTCGAAACAATTAAATTGCCGAGACATGTTAGTTTGAATGCACTACAGAACTAATTTTTTTTTTTTTTAATAGAAAAATAGGCTCTTATCTGGGTCTTTGGACGCAATCTGAAGTATCCCACTTCTGACACCACTTTCGTGTTTGTTTTCTAGGTCTGCACAAAACTTCAGAGTCTTTAATTTACAACAGTAGTCTTTAATGCTTTACTCGATGCTGACAGCAAGGCAAGTCAAATTTCTCCTGGAATTTAGGAGATTGAGGGGGGATCTTATAGAGACTTACAAAATTCTTAAGGGGTTGGACAGGCTACATGCAGGAAGATTGTTCCCGATGTTGGGGAACTCCAGAACAAGGGGTCACAGTTTAAGGATAAGGGGGAAGTCTTTTAGGACCGAGATGAGAAGATCATTTTTCACACAGAGAGTGGTGAGTCTGTGGAATTCTCTGCCACAGAAGGTAGTTGAGGCCAGTTCATTGGCTATATTTAAGAGGGAGTTACATGTGGCCCTTGTGGCTAAAGGGATCAGGGGGTATGGAGAGAAGGCAGGTACAGGATACTGAGTTGGATGATCAGCCATGATCATATTGAATGGCGGTGCAGGCTCGAAGGGCCAAATGGCCTGCTCCTGCACCTATTTTCTATGATTCTATGGTTCTATGAAAATGGCTGCACACACACACACTGTCTTCAGACAGGATAAACTATATACAATCCATCTCCCATTGTCTTGTGCAGTGCCACCTGCTGCACGGGAGGAACAATGGGTCCTCCCACCCCACACAGTCCACCAAACATCACAACCATCTTTTATCTACCTGCGCGTAATCCATATCCCTCCATTCCTTGCATTTCCATGTCCCTATCCAAAAGCCTCTTCAAAGCCACCATCGTATTTGCTTCCACCACCAATCCTGGCAGCATGTTCCAGCCCCTCAGGATACTCTGTGTAAAAATGTTGCCCTGCACTGCCCTTGAAATTTGGCCCCTCTCACCTTAAAGCCATGCCCTCTCGTATTTGATTTTCCATCCTGAGACAAAGATTCTGAATGTTATGGTGAATTAAAATGAGGGTCATTTGTGCTGACACAATGTTATGTCATAAATCTTGAGTATAGATGTTAGGACATTATTTTACTGTTGTACATAACATTGGTGAGGCTGCATTTGGAATATTGCGTTAAGTTTTGGACTCCCAATTAAGCTAGAAAGAGTAACTGCGCATGTCCCCTGATGATGGCTGGCGCATGTAAGGAATTTGTACATTCTCCCTGTGACCGCATGCGTTTTCTCTGGGTGCTCTGCTCCCACACTCCAAAGACGTACAGGTTTGTAGGTCAATTGTCTTTGGTAAAATTGTAAATTGTACCTAGTGTGTGAGTAAGATAGTGTTTGTGTATGGGGTGATCGTTGGTGATTGCAGGTTTCTGCACTGTCCCTCTAAAGTCTAAAGTATCTCTAAAGTCTAAAGTGCGGAGTAGATTTACAAAAATGTTGTCAGGACTCGATGGCCTGAGCTACCAGGAGAGGTTGGGCAGGCTAGGAATTTTTTAGAGCGCAGGAAGTTGTGGGGTAATTTTTTAAGGTGTATGAATTCATAAGGTGAAAGATTAGTGAAGGCATAGGATTTTTTTTCAGGTGAACAAGAGCTAGAGGACATAGGTTTATAGTGAGAGAGGCAAGATTTAATAGGAATTTTTACACTCAGAGGATGGTGGGAACATGGAATGAGCTGCCAGAGGAGTTAGTGAGACAGGTACTCTAATAACATTTAAAAGACTCTAGAACAGGTGGGAAAAGTTTTAAGGGGTATGGGCCAAACACAGGGAAAATTACTAGATTAGATCAGGCATTTTTGTCGGCATGGATGAGTTGAAGCCACCCACTTGACTAAGCAGTGTTACCCATGGAAGCCACAGAGGATGGACACTGCAAGGAAGTCAATGAAGGCCAGGTGATCTTTAGTGCAGTTTATATTGCCTGTAGCTAACATACTCCAAGGAATGACTTGGTGTTAATTTATCTACATCATTCAAAAATCAATTACAAATACTGATAAAACCTCAAACTGTAACCATTGACCCAAATCATAACTACACTACAACCGTAGTCATTACACAATATACACATCTTTACTTTATTGCTCATGATTTATCATGCACAATGCAGCGCTTGTAATATAAAGGCTTGTCTACTCTGTCCCCATCTACATTTCATGCTGCCTCGGCAAGGCCACCAGCATAATCAACGACCAGTCTCACCCCAGTCACTCCCTCTTCTCCCTATTCCCATCAGGAAAGAGGTACAGAATTTTGAAAATGCGTACCTCCAGATTCAGGGTCAGTTTCTTCCCAGTTGTTATCAGGCAACTGAACGGTCCTCTCATCAGCTGGAATGTGGTCCTGATCTCTCATCTGCCATTGTTCTTTATCTCTCCACATCACCGTCTATATCTCTCGTTTCCCTAATCCCTGACCAGTCTGAAGAAGGGTCTCGACCCGAAACGTCGCCTATCTCCTTCGCTCCTTAGATGCTGCTGCACCCGCTGAGTTTCTCCAGCTTTTTGTGTAACCCTCTCATCTGCCTCATTGGAGACCTTTGAACTATCTTTAATAGGACTTTTTTGGGATTAAATGTTTTATCTTTGCACTAAATGTTTGTACCCTTTATCCGTTACCTGTGCGCACTGGACAGCTTGATTGTATTCATATATAGTATTTTCCCTGGCGTGATGGCATGCAAACAAAAGAAAGCTTCTAGGAGAAATGTTGTCCAGATTTCTACCACCCCCACCCCTTTCCTACAGTGTGAAGAAGGGTTCTGAACTAATATATCATCTATCCTTACTTTCCTGAGATGCTGCCTCTAATGTTAACTTACTCCATCACTTTGTGTCATCTGCAGTTCCTTGTTTCTTCTTCATTCTCTCCAAATTGTTGTCAATTCCCTCCAGATTCTACCAGTCACCTGCACATTAGGGGCAATTTACCCCTACCGATCCACATGTCTTTGGAAGGTGGGGGAAAAGCAGAACCCCTGTAAGAAACCCGCATGGTCACAAGATCAATGTGCAAACTCCACACAGACAGCACCCAAGGTCAGGATTAAACTCTGGTCTCAGTGGCATGGGTCTATAAGCTGCACCACCGTGCTGCCCCAATTGTTTATGTTTTCTGTTTAAATTTTAGAAACATTTGTTTTTTAAATAAATGGCTAATTACACTTCTAATAATGTTAAAGGTATTTGGTTGACAGGTCACTTTAATTACTGTTAACATCCTTGACAGCTTTGTTAGCCGGCAAAGATTACACCCAAGCCTTTCCATGGTGGGGGAGGAGCAATGGTCTCTACTCTGCCCTGCACACACACACCATCTAGATCTCTGTACCATCTCTTATCTTTCTGTCAGCATTAACCAGTCAGTTCACCTTGAACTACCTCCCTGCCATTTCAACATGAGATTCCATAAGATCATCCTAATTCTTGTTTCATAAGAAATTCACCATTCATGTTTGCCTATGGAGGAGGAAGATATAAGTAATGTGGAACCAAGAATGAGGACAAGAGATGCAATTAGTAAACCATCATCTATCCACTTTCTCCAGACATGTTGCCTGAACCTCTGAGATACTCCAGCACTATGTGTCTTCTTATGGAGAGAATAGAGTTTGCATTTAATATTCATTATCATTGATCATTTGTTTATTATCTTTCCATTCACAGTGTGCACACACAGCGGGTAACACCTGTATTTACTATCATGATTGTAATTGACAGTAATTGGTAGGGTACACAAAATGCTGGTGAAACTCAACGTGTGCAGCAGCATCTATGGAGCGAAGGAGATAGGCAACGTTCTCCTTCGCTCCATAGATGCTGCTGTACCCACTGAGTTTCTTCAGCATTTTGTGTACCCTCGATTTTCCAGCATCTGTTCCTTCTTTGACAGTAATTGGTATGCAGTTGCATGTGCACCAGTCCATTTAAGGGCAAGTTCTTAGAGAAGCAGGTTATTTTTGTGACAATCCAGCAGCTTCGTAGTCATCAGTACTGATACTGATTACTAATAATATATGATGAGCGTTTGAAGGCACTGTGCCTATACTGATTGGAGTTTAGAAGGATGTAGAGGGCACAGCCAAAGTAAAGATATTGATGTGCATTTATTTAAACTTTGGAACAAAGCAAAATAATGCTCAGGGAGAATTTATATTTCCACTATAGATTATTAATCTGCTCACCACAAACCTCATTTAAATCAATGGGGTCTTCTCTCCTGACCCGGTGCAGAATAGGAGAAGCAATTCACAAGTGTAAATACTGAGAAATCCTAGTAAGTATGTGTATGTCCGAGACTTACTTCAGTCTGAATGGCGGACTGCCCATGGTTCCTTTCAAAATCAATACAGTTTTATTCAATACATTTACCTGCTGAGGCAACATTCAAGGAAGTAATGGATTATCTTGCCTATCATCAAACTATTTAACCACAAGGGCTCGATTCATTTCATGCCTGATATGCATCCAATCACCCATGTTTTCCAAAAGAATTACAAAATAATTAAAATGAATGAAGATGATTTGCCGCACCTTTATTCAACTTTTCGTGGTGTTTACATCATCTCTGAATCATAAACCATGTGGAGTTTTGGATGAGATCATAGAGGCCACCACACGCACACCAAATGTGACAATATCTCCTGCCCAATCTCATTTTTCCGCTCTTACATATTACAAAGGGACACAAAATAGTGGAATAACTCAGCGGGTCAAGCAGCATCTCTGCGGAACAAGGATAGGTGACATTTTGGGCCATCAGACTCTTAGCCATGTCGTCTTTTCATGTTAATCGGAGATGCTGCCTGAGCCGCTGAGTTACTGTACTTCAGAAGGGCGGCAATCTAAACTCCAATCATACAACTATCACATCCTTGTTCAAAGAAACTCATTCAGGTACTTTTGATAGTCATAGAGTCATACTGCAAGGAAACAGGCCCTTCGGCCCAACTCATCCATGCTGCACAAGTTGCCCCATCTACGCGAGACCCATTTGGCTGTGTTTAGCCCACAACTCGCTAAACATTTCCTATCCATGTACTCATTCCAAGTGTCTTTTAAATGCTGTTATAGTACCTGCCTCATCGATCTCATTTAGTTTAGACATACTGCGTGGAAACAGGCCCTTCTGCCTACCGGGTCCGCACCATCAGATATCCTCGCACACTTGCACCATCCTACACACTAGGGACCATTTATAATTTTACTAAAGCAGATTAAACTACAAACTTCTATGTGCTTGGAGTGTGAGAGAAAACCGGAGCACCCAGGGAAAATTCACGCAGGTCATGGGGAGAACATACAAACTCCGTACAGACAGCAGCCATAGTCAGGATCAAACCCAGATCTCTGGAGCTGTAAGGCAGCATCTCTATCTCTGCGCCACCTTGTTGCCCAATCTCCTCTAGCAGTTTGTTCCACATCATGAAGCTTTCTATCTTAACTATACTGGCAGTAAGATCCAGACCCCTAGAAGTTTTGGGTGAAAATAAAGTAGTGAAACTCATTCTAATTCCTCTACCAATGAATTCAAATGTGTGTCTTGTGCCTGCAAAGAGACACAGTGGTGCAGTAATAGAGTTGTTGCCTTCAGCACCAGAGACCCAGGTGTAATCCTGACGAAGGGTGCTGTCTGTACGGAGTTGGTACGTTCTCCCTGTGACCACGTGGGTTCTCTCCAGGTGTGCCGGTTTCCTTCGACATTCCTAAGATGTGCATGTTTGTAGGTTAACTGGCTTCTGTAAATTGCTGGTTGGGGTGATTGCTGAGCGGTATGGGCTCAGTGGGTCGTAAAAACTTCTTCCACGCTGTCTCTCTTAAGTCTGAAGCAAAGTCTAAAGATTAAATTATGATGAGCCTGTTTCCAAACAGTATCTCTAAAAATAAAACTAAAAGTAAAATAATAGACCTTCCAGCCCCTTCAATACTCAGTGAAATTTATTTAAAACCACCAAACGTCTTCTTTGTTTCAATGAATTAAACTCCATTTTCACTGCTTAGCAATTCCTCAGAACCTCACAATGTTCTTGTAACTCTTCCCTACATCTCCTTTAGTGCTTTTTATCACATCCTTCCTGCACTGTGTTAATGTTTTAATGCAGACCTAGGATCATAAAGTCATTGAAAATGTATGACTGAAGCCACTGGGTCCAAACAAGTTGTATTTCAACTGGTCAAAAATGAGTTTTACTACCTGCTCCCACTTTTCCGCAGTCCGTCACGATTCTGCAAGTGCGTAGCTTCCTGCGGCTTGTGATTCTGCTTCTCCCACAGTTTCGGCTAATGAGTTTGAGACCCCTTTAACCCTCTCTTCAAATGTATTTTTCCCAATTGCTTTAAATCAGGTGTATGATGTGAGGGAGGACCTCATTGCAACTTGAATAGTGAAAGGCCTGGATAGAGTGAATGTGGAGTGGATGTTTCCACTCGTGGGAGAGTCTAGGAGCAGAGGCCATAGCCTCAGAATAAAACAAAGTGCCTATAGAAAGTAGGAATCTCTTTAGTCAGAGGGAGTTAATCTATGGAATCTATGGAATTCATTGCCACAGATGGCTGTGGAGGTCGTCAATGGATATTTTTAAGGTGGTAATTGATAGATTCTTGATTAGAAAGTCTAAGGGGAGAAGGAAGAAGAATGTTTAGAAGAAAAGATAGCGGTGGCGCTATGGAGGGCTAGAGGACAACGCCAGCCAGCTCCGTGAAAAAAACGGGAAAAAACGGGGGATTAACGGACCTACCTGCTGCCTGCTGCTTGCTGCCTGCCGTTTCTGCACCGATTGTTGTGAGTGACGTCATCAGGCGCGCGACTAGTTATGGCTACAATACGCAGCCCTACCGAAAAACAGAAAAGTCGACCAACCCGGCAGAAACAGGCAGAAACAGGCAGAAGGCCCAACTGAAGCCTCGGACTCAAGTAGGGCCTCATCCCAGGAAGATGTATCGAAAAGAACAGGGAAAAAAGCGGAAAGTGAAGAATTGAAAAGTTTCATTTCTCACGAAATTGCTGGCTTAAAGGAAGAAATAAACCAGATGAATACGCAAATAAACCAGATGAATATTCAAATGAAAGAATTCCAACAGGAAACAAATTCAAATATTAATAATACCAAGAAAATATCGGCAGATCTGAAGAAAGAAATTACAGAAATGATGAACGAAATGAGAAAGGAGATGGATAATAAAATTGAAAAGGTCAAAAATGACTTTGAAAAAAGGCTGAAGCCTATGGAAGAGGTACTGGAACAACAGACGGTCGGTATAAAAGGCCTTGAAGAACTAGCTGCTACCAGTGCTACGACTACAGCTAAGTTGATTATAGAAAACGAACGTCTAACGAACTTACTGACTAAAATATCTGAGAAATGTACTGAGCTAGAAGGTCGCCAGAGAAGACAAAACCTAAGAATTGCAGGTATTCCTGAAGGATGAGAGAAGATGAAGATCCTCGAGAATTTACTGCGAACTTATTACAACAAGTCTTATCTCTGGAACAAAAGCCTTTATTAGCCCGTGCTCACAGAGTCAGAAGACGTCAGACAAGAGCAAATGCCCCTCCAAGACAAATGATTATAAAGCTACAATACGACTTTGTCTTGGATGAGATAATGCGGAGATCCTCGAGAAATAGAAACCTGGAATTTGCAGGTCACAGGATCAGTATCTACCGAGATTATCCTGCAGAAGTTTCCAGGAAACGGAAAGCATTCAATGAGGCTAAGAGTCTTATGAGAGGAGTGCCACATTTGAAATACGGTCTGAATTATCCAGCTACTCTAAGAGTTACCTTCAATAACGAGGAGCATTTCTTTTCCAACCCAGAAGCAGCAATGGTCTTTGCACGTCAGATCCAGACTTGAGAAGCAGCTACTTTCAAATATATTGACTCTTAAGAATGCCACAAGAATCTCCAAGACTTCGCAAGACTACACAAAACAATGCAGGACTGGACTGAACTGGGCAACGTTGGATGGAAGTCGGAGAAAGAAGTGGATCGGAAAACTTTACTTGGATACTAATAATTAATATCATTACACTACTAATATAAATAACTAATACACATTTCAGATACAACGCGGTATTTCTACTAACACTATTTTTACTAATTAATATGAATTACTATTACTAATAATTAATGATTTTCTATGTTGGAATGAATAGAGTTAAAATTAGGGATTGATTTCTTTTGGAGATTTTTCCTTTTTGTCAGCGATTTTTTATTTTCATTCTTAATTTCTGGGTTTTTTTTTCTAGGATGGATTGTTTTTTTTTTCTTTGCTTTTCTCTTTTTATCCTTTTTTTGCGATCTTTCTGTTTAAAATTGATAGATTTTTAATTAAGTTCTAAATAAGTACTTTGATATCTTTCCTTTTTTTTTGTTCCTCTTGTTTATAATAATTAGATGTTTAAATAAGTCTTAAATAATTGTATCTCTATACCTTTATAATTGTTTATAATAATTAGATGTTTAAATAAGTCTCAAATAATTGTATTTCTATACCTTTAATTGTTATAAGTTAAATATGCCTTTACTAAATAAGTCTTTACTTTGTTCTTTCGGTTTAAAATTGATAGATTTTTAATTAAGTTCTAAATATGTACTTTGATATCTTTTCTTTTTTTTTTGCTGTTCCTCATGTTTATAATAATGAGATGTTTAAATAAGTCTTAAATAATTGTATTTCTATACCTTTATAATTGTTTATAATAATTAGATGTTTAAATAAGTTTTAAATAATTGTATTTCTATACCTTTAATTGTTATAAGTTAAATATGCTTTTACTAAATAAGTTTCTATTTTTATCCCTCTTTTTTCCCTTTCCTTTTTTTTCTCTAATGCTACACCCCCGGTAAAATATTTTTATGGAATAATAATTCCAAAAACTTGGGAGCTGGTTAAGTTACCAACATCAACGACGGAAGTCGGTAGATGGTTAGCCATGCTAGTATGGCTAGCACTAACTACAACAACTCTAGATGTAGTTTTTCCTCTCTTTTTGCACATTACTAACCTCTTAATCTATCCTTTGTTCTTTTCTCATATAATCTATTATGGTTTTCTTCAATTTGAATGGAGTTACATATTGGAGCAATGGAGATATATACGTGAGAGACATGTACGAGACTTAAAATTCATCTATTCGATGTTCGGGTGTAAGGTCGGGTCTGATGTGCTGAACCATAGACTCTATTGCAGACCTCCATAGTCAAAAGATGCAAGACCCAAAAATAAATATAGGGAATGAGGGAATAACGTTTTGTAGTTGGAACGTTAAAGGTATTAATGAACCGATTAAGAGAGGAAAAGTTTTTGCACATTTAAAGGCAAACAAAGCTGATGTGATTTTTATTCAAGAAACACGTCTAAAAAAAGATGCTGAACATAGATTGAAAGCTAAATGGATAGATAAAATGTATCACTCTTCTTTTACACATAAATCAAGAGGCGTAGCAATATTATTTCGTAAAGGTATTTTATTTAAACATATATCAACTATAACTGATAAAGATGGAAGATATATTATCGTCATAGGAGAATTAAATACACAAAAAATGATTCTTGTTAATGTATATGGACCAAATTTTGATAGCCCATTGTTTTTTAAGAAGGTATTTAACAATATTCCGGAATTAACACAACATAATCTAATAATTGGAGGTGACTTTAATTGTACACTAGATCCATACTTAGATAGATCGACAAGGCAAAGGAAAACTAAATCACATTCTAGTGATTTATTAAATGCATATATGAAAACTACTAATATCAAAGATGTTTGGAGAATTGAAAACCCTACTGGACGAGAATACTCTTTTTACTCGTCAGTACATAAAACTTACTCAAGAATAGATTTTTTTTGGTGGACGCTAAACTTATTTCGCTTACTTATAAATCCAATTATCATAATATCATAATTTCAGATCATGCACCATTAACATTCAAGATCAAAATAAATGGTAAACGACAAAAATCGGAACAGTGGAGATTTAACCCACAAATATTAGAAAATAAAATTACCCAGGAATATATCACAGAACAAATTAAGATTTTTTTCGAAATAAATGATAAACCGGAAATATCCTGTTCCTTATTATGGGAAACATTTAAAGCATACCTCCGGGGAATCATGATTTCCTCTCAAGCATTTTATAATAAAAAGAATCGTAAGGAGCAGCAAGATTTGGAAAAGGAGATTAAACAATTAGATATACAGAACGCAATGAACCCAACTACCATATTACATAATAAAATTGCAGCATTGAAATATAAATTGAATAAAATATTTACAGACCAAGTCGTTAAACTTTATCAACATACTAAACAATTACAGTTTGAATTCGGTGATAAACCTCAAAAATTACTGGCTCGTCAACTAAGGAAAATGGAAGCTGAAAAAATAATCCATAGGATTAAGTCACATAAAGGCGAATTGTTAACACAGCCTAAAGATATTAATGAAAGATTTATGCAATATTATAAAAACTTATGCACTGCGAAAACAATAGATAATAAAATAGGAATTGAAGCATTTAAAAAAAAAATGTAACTTGAAAGGGTTGGATTCACAAAATATAGTTACTGAATGCTGATATCACGATAAAAGAAATCCAATAATCTATCAGATCACTAAAAAAGGGTAAAACACCGGGTCCAGTCGGCATTGGCTCGGAATTTTATAAAATATTTTATGATCAGATGGTACCACATTTGAAATTACTATATGAACATATATATATACAGCAAAAACTACCAGAAACATTAAATGAATCTACTATAACACATTTTAACCTAAAATAAACAAAGACTTGGATGAACCAGGGTCATTTAGAGCAATAGCTCTCCTAAATACCGATCAAAAGATATTAATTAAGATATTAGCACAACAGCTAACAGTTTAGTTGTTAATAAATTAGTTAACCCTGATCAAACAGGATTTATACCAAAACGATACATATAATTTGAGATGGTTATTCAATATTATATACTCGAAAAGAGATATTAATAAAGATCTAGTAGTTATTTCGTTAGGTGCAGAGAAAGCCTTTGACCAAGAGGAATGGCCTTACTTGTTCTCGGTTATGGAAGCTTCTAAATTGGGAGAAAAGTTTATTAACTGGATCAAATTGCTATCTGCAAATCCGACAGCTAGAATAATAACAAATCAAATGTTATCACCTAAATTCAATTTATCTCGAGGTTGTAGACAAGGTTGTCCGTTATCCCCTTTATTGTTTGCATTGGCAATAGAACCGTTAGCTCTGAGGGTGAGATCACATCCGGATATATATGGATACGATACTAGAGACACTAAAAATAAAATTTCTTTATATGCGGATGATGTGCTACTTTACATCACAAAACCAGAAACTAGTATTCGTAATTTGTTAAAATTAATAACTGAATTTGGATCCTATTCAGGATATAGTATTAACTGGAATAAAAGTGAACTTATGCCAATAACGGTAAACAATTTACATATATTACAACAATTCCCTTTTAAGATAACAAATGAAAAATTTAAATATCTTGGAATCTTCGTAACAAAATGATTCGACTCCTTATTTAGAGCTAATTTCCCACTATTATTGAACGAATTAAATAAGAATATTATATATTGGAAAACTTTACCTATTTCGATGATAGGCAAAATTAATATAATAAAAATAGTGTTTCTTCCACAATTATTATACCTTTTCCAATCAATCCCGATATATTTCCCTAAAAATTTCTTTAAAAAGGTGGACTCCTTAGTCACTAACTTCATTTGGGATTATAAGTGCCATAGAATAAACAAAAAACATTTATGTAAATCAAAAATAAATGGAGGTCTAGCTCTACCAAATTTTATGTTTTATTATTGGGCAGCTAACATTAAAAATATGATTTTTGGTTAGAAGAAATAGATAACCAACCAACTTGGTTAAATATGGAAAAAGAAGATTGTTCTCCTTTTGAAATTAGCTCTAATATTCGCTAATATTAATTTAGCTAAGAAAACATATAGTGATAACCCAATAATAGGAAGTGGAATACGTATTTGGAAACAAATAAAGAAAACATTAAAATTAAAATCTATACCACTATCTCTTAGCATTGTAAATAATGTTACGTTTAAACCTTCAATGATGGATAAAGCTTTTTTACAATGGAAAAATAAGGGAATTATTAAGATTGGGGATCTCTATAGGGAAAACTCCTTCCTTTCATTTCAAGACGTACAACAAATTTATGGACTACACTCTAAAGATTACTTTAGATATTTACAAATTAGAGATTATATTAAAGCAAATACGCAAGAACTCAGAAATAGAAAGACAGAAATATTAGATGAATGTTTGAATAAACATCCGAATACAGAAAAAATTATTTCATATATATATAACATCTTATTGGAAGGTGATGTTCCATCAACAGAAATACATAGACAATCTTGGGAAAATGAATTATGCCAAACTATTATACCAGAAATATGGGATGATAGTTTACAACATATACATCATTGTTCGCTAAATGCTAAACACTCTTTTATACAGTTTAAAATATTACATAGACTATATTATTCAAAATCAAAATTACATAATATGTTCCCAAAAGTATCTCCTATATGTGATAAATGTCAACATTTAGAAGCCAATTTGTCACACTCATTTACAAACTGTATAAAAATTACAAAATTCTGGATTGAAATATTTAGGATAATTTCGAATGTTGTTAATATAACTTTGACACCCGATTCAAAGCTAATAATACTAGGAATACTGGAAACAGAACAAATAGTAACAACAAACCAAAGAATTGTTATTGATTATGGGTTAATAATTGGGAAAAATTAATATTAAAATTTTGGAAAGGCCCTACATCCCCTACAATCAAAATATG
Source organism: Okamejei kenojei (assembly GCA_035221665.1). Lineage (NCBI taxonomy): Eukaryota > Metazoa > Chordata > Chondrichthyes > Rajiformes > Rajidae > Okamejei > Okamejei kenojei. Next base: position 51,545,932 of record CM069141.1, read on the forward strand.
GAATACAGAAATGTCGGAGACTTTCCATCTGGAGAGATTGAGGCTTGTCCTAATGGACAGGTTAGATCTCTTCAGAGGGATATGGTCTCCATACATTGAATATTTACAGAGTCATAATGGCTCGGTTCGAGGGCTTGACTGAGGCCTGAATATTAGAATGGATGAAGAAAGAAATATAATAAATCATGCCTATATCTCCAATGACGGAATAATGATTAATACTCCATTCGCTTTCATATTTTCTTTATTATTTATCTCTATCTTTTCTTACTTTATAAAAAATAATTTAAAAAGTGTATAGAAGCATATAGTCCTAAATTTCAATATTAGTAATAATATTAATATTATTAATATTATGAAAGTATTTAATGATGTATTTTTGTTTATGTAAAATATTGTAATTTTCATAAATATGTTTCTATAATAAAAAATATTCAACAAGAAGAAAAGATAGATCAATCTTGATGAATTGTGGATTAGACTTGATGGGCCGAATGGCCTAATTCTACTCCTGGAACTTATGAACATGACTTGGGTTGGATCCTGATTTGTTCTGTTTGTATGGCTTCTATATTTTCTTCATGTTAAACTGTATGATTCCTCTGGGTGCCACAGTTTCCTCCCACACAGTGGTGCAATGGGAACAGACACTACTTCCCTGTGATCCGGGTTCGAACCCGACTTCCGATGTCTGTTCATGTGTAAACTGCCCTCTCCATCCTAGGTAAAGGGTGGAAACGGGGGGGTTGTTGATGAGAACAGAGGGAGAATTCAATGGGTTTGGGTTCTCACAGGTTCATCCCACATTTGCAAAGACGTGCGGGTTTGCAGGTTAATTGGTCTCTATAACTTTTTCCCAGTGTGTCGGGAGTGTATACAAAAGTTAAATCGAGTAGTTTCCAAAGTTCTAAATCTGATTTCTAGAAATTTAGTCTCACAACCACGAGAAATCACAGAAGCATTTGCATCCTTCTATGAACAGTTATATGACTCTCCAGAAATCATAGATAAGGAGGAAAAGATCAGAACTTTCTTTTCTGGATTAAAAATGCCCTGCCTTTCTCAAGAAGAGGCAAGAAATATGACAACACAAATAGAAGAGCAGGAAATAAAAGAAGTAATTAAAAAATTAAAGAACAACAAGTCCCCAGGGACGGATGGGATTCCAGGAGAGTTTTATAAATGTTTTGAGAACAAGCTTTCTTCGATTCTGGCTAGAGGCTATAATTATGCCTTGGCTGAAGGTAACCCACCGAGATCATGGGCTGAGGCTATAATCTCTGTTATTTATAAGGAAGGGAAGGATCCCACTGGATGTGAAGGGTACAGACCGATAAGTCTCTTATGCAATGACTTAAAGATACTCAGTGCTATATTAACCAGGAGAACCCAAAAAATTATAAAACAATTGATACATCCTGATCAAACATGGTCCATACCGGGCAGACAGGGAGCCAATAATATTAGACGGGTCCTGAATATCATGACATGTGCAGAAAGGAAGCATCAGACTTCAATGCTATTAAGTTTAGATGCTCAAAAGGCTTTCAACAGAGTAGATCGGGTCTATCTTGAATATACACTAGATAAAATGGAGTTCCACACAAAATTTATTAATTGGGTGAAAATATTCTATTTAAATCCAAAGTCAAGAGTGAGGGTAAATGGATGTTGCTCTGAGTTTTTTGTATTAAAGAGGGGAGTTAGACAGGGAGACAGTTTGAGTTCCCTGCTTTTTGACATGTTTAGAGCCACTCGCAGAAACTATTAGGCAAGATGACTATATTGCGGGCATTAAAGATGATCGGGGGGGGGGGGGAACCAAAAGATTTCACTATTTGCAGATGTTGTTATGATCTATGTGAGTAATCCTATTTCCTCAGTGCCTCGCCTAATGCAGGTCTTACAGGAATATGGAGAAATATCGGGATGTAAAATAAATGACTCAAAATCAGAAGCAATGATGCTGTCAGGTCTGTGGCCCTCGCAATTAAATGATCAGGTCAGGTTCCATTGGTCTCGGGAGGGTTGTAGATATTTAGGTATTGTCATCACTTCCTCTATCACCGCATCGTATGAAGCTAATTATGGTAAATTACTCAAGAATATTAAGGCAGAAATGCACAGATGGGATATTCTCCTTTTATCTTTAATTGGTGGAGTGGAAGTTGTTCGAATGAACATTTTGCCCTGACTGCTTTTCTTATTTCAATCTTTACCAGTAGGGGTCCCTGGCACGGCATTTAAGGCGTTAGACAAAGAGTTAACAAGAATTGTGTGGCAAAATAAGAGACCCAGAGTCAGACTTAAGACACTGTTGTTATCAAAACAAAAATGGGGCCTAAATATGCCCAACTTTAAATATTATTATTGGGCAGCGCAGCTGAGAACCTTGATAGCATGGTTAACGAACGAGGAGGAAACTGGATGGGTGAAAATAGAAAAAAAATGCATGTCCTAGTATTGCCCTGGCTGGGCTCCCATTTCTAACTCAAGTAAATTGGAAAAAAATTAAAAGTAGATAACGATTGGATTAAATTCACGATGAAAATATGGTTAGCTATCAGACAGTAATTAAATCTTTTTAATACGATATCTAGAGCAATGAAGATAGCTGCTAGTACCAATTTTATACCCAGCAAAATTGATAAGGGATTTAGAAACTGGGCAGATAAAGGGCTTATTACTTTGGACCAGTTTTTTTGTGGGGGAGTCTTGAAATCTTACGAGCACTTGCAGAATGAATTTGGACTGCCAGGGTCGGATTTCTTTAGGTTCCTCCAAATACGGCACTACTTACAGACACATGTAGATTGGAGCAGATATGTAGACTACCTTCAAATTTGGAAAATACTTTCTTGATGACTATAGAGGGAGTGTTACAAAATAATTTGATATCCCATTTATAACAAGGACTTCAAGACTATTTAACAGGAAGTTTTATTGAAACAAAACAGAAATGGGAATTGGAAATGAACATTATTATTACAGATGAAATATGGGAAAGGACATGTCTCGTGGGCCAAAAGCTGACAAGCAGCCCCTCTTGGAGGGAGTTCAATTGGAAAATTAAAATGAGAGTATTTAGGACCCCTTTAATGTTGGTACAGTAACACCTCAAATTTATGCTGGAGACGATGTGGGAAGATCAGTGATCACACACATTTTTTGGCGGATTGTCCCAAATTGTACCAATACTTGAGAGCCATCCAGGTAGAGATTAAATTAATTCTGGGAGTGGATCTACCTTTGGAACCGGCTTGTTTTATATTAGGAGATACTCCAGCAGCAACAGATATTCAAAATCTGAAATATTTGCTTGGGGTGATGCTGTTGATTACTAAAAAGATGTTAACAGTGCTATGGAGAAAGGAAATGCCAGCAAATGTTCAACAGTGGAGGGAAAGATTGAAAAATGTATACTAGATGGAAAGTATAACTGCTAAACTCCAGTTGAGGACCGATGCCTTTAATAGTATATGGAAACCGGTACTATTGCAAATGCCAAGATTGATTAAGGATATGAATGGTTGATTAAGGATGAGCTTGCTATGGTGCCTGTGAATAAGATGCTTCTATGATAGAATGTTGTGATGCAAATAGAGGTAAGGTGATTTGTATTTTGTCATATTGTGATTGTCTTTTGTGTGTCTATTTGTTTTGTCTGTATGTGTATTTTGTTATGTCAATAAATGTTGAGTTCAAAAAAAAAAGTTAAATGACATGGAACTGGGGTGAACGGGTGATCGGCATGGAATCTCTGGGCCGAGGGACTGGAATGGAATCTCTGGACCGAGGGGCTTTCTAAACCAAACTATGCCCTCTGGGTTTGACATTTTCACTATTTAGAGTTTAGTTTAGAGATACAGCGTGGAAACAGGCCATTTGGCCCACGGAGTCCACGCCAACCAGGGATCCCCTTATACTAGCACTATCCTACACACCAGGGACAATTCACAATCCAAAGCCAATTAACCTACAAACCTTTATGTCATTGGAGTGTGGGAGGAAAGCAGAGCACCCAAGGAAAACTTATGTGGTCAAGGGGAGAATGTTCAAATTCCATGCAGCCAGCACCCGTAATCAGAATTGAACATGGGTCTCTGGCGTTGTGAGGCAGCAATGTCCACCGTGCAGCCCAATTGAACTACAATTTCCATCATTTCAGCTATAAACTATTATAAGTTGACACCCATCATCTTGGGTGGACATATTGGAACCCCCGTTGAACCATTTCAATGCAGAGCAAATAAGCTATCCCTGAGACAGATATCTCTCAATCAACAATGTTAAAAGCAGAAGAACTGGCAACAATCCATCTATTCCATCCACAATCCATTTTGAACTGTCATGTTCACACCTTACCCTTCCATATCTTTACACTCCCTCTCCCCTGACTCTCAGTCTGAAGAAGGATCTCAACCCGAAACATCACCCATTCCATCTCTCCAGAGATGTCCAGCTGAGTTACTCCATCATTTTTAATCCATCTCTTTCAATGGGAATGGGCATGTTTATCTTACAACAATGACCACAAATCACAAGTACTTACATTTCCAAGAAGTCTTTTGTGTCATGTTAAGGTTCTATAAAATACATGTTTTTATGTTTTATGTAAATCGATGGGTGGTCACTTCATCGATATATACATTTTACACCGGCCTGCCTGCAGTCTCATTGGAAGCAGAACAGAGGAGAGGAAATGGATGTGAGATTACGGACGTGATAAATATCAGAATTGAAGATATTAAGAGCCAGCAACGATTGATTAACTAGACAATCACTGTGAATATTAAGCTATTTCTGAAAATAAATCATATGCACCTCTATTATTGATTCTTGAGCATAATTTGAAAACCATCAACATTTTCCACTGAATTTATTGTGTCGTCTATATATTGTGACAGACATCACTGGTTTTAGTACAAATTATTATTTTTCTTCTTTTTGCGTCTCCTTTTATCAAGTCTGAATTTACAAGTCTGGAACCGGTTTTGGACAAATGTATCCGTTAACATCTTCAGAGAAACCAGTGTGCTTGAATTGTGTGTCAATTAGACTGCCTGGTGCTTGGATATGGAGTAATTTAGAACGCTTTTACGCTGTAGAATACTAATATTCTTTCTACCTCCGTTATGTCTAGATATTATCGCTCTGATTTCTCTTTCATTGTTTCCCAATAAACTAATTTAATGTACTAAGATACATCAGAGAGAGAAAATAAAACAAGTAGATTGTGTTGGCGTTTGGCTTGGAACCATGATTAATAATTAAAAAAGGCATTTTCTCAGGAAAATGAATCAGCTACCAGGGACTGTCATCTGGACTCAAGTCTTCAATTTCAATTGAAAGCAGCTCAATATTGCGATTTCTTAGCTATTTATTCACAGATTCAACATCATTGGCAAACCCAGCATATATTACCCATTTCTAAGTTTGCCTTGGATTGAGAATATTTCAAAGTACAATGATGATATGCAGAGTCATTTATAGATTTGAAAATATTGGTTCATTTCTATTCCTGTGGAATGTGAGTAAACAAAGGCAATTTTTGTAACTGCCCACAAATTCTGAGTCAGGACTGCTGAAACAAGCTTGTTACATTGATGTACTTAATTAATTTAGCTTACATTTGCAACTGTTTCAGTTGGAATTCATAACTATACAGCCAGAGAGCTATCTATATTACTAAAAGTCTTATCTTGACCACTTCCTGTTGCACTATATATTGATCTTAGAAAAAAACGCTGCCACTTACAGCTGTAATTTTTGGCCATCGTACTCAGAGTCCCCGTCCGCTGCGCTGGACAAGAGGATTTTTCCTATCGATTAAAAATAAAAGACTTATTAGTGTTTAGAAAATGGTGCGATTCTCTCTCCTGAAGGCCACGCCCCTTCCAGAGGGACTATAAAACCCGGAAGTGTGGAGGTGCCTCAGTTCTCTGCAAGACGGGTGACCGAGAGGTCAGATTCTCAGTCTGAGCTGTGAATAACACTGAACACATGTCTACTAAACTGTGAGTGGTTTTACTGACCTGTCAGTGCCCTTAATGTGGTTTGAAAATGTAGTTTGAAAGTGGTAAAGCTGTGTTGCCTTTGGTTTGAAAGTGCTAAAGCTGTGTTGCCTTTGGTTTGAAAGTGCTAAAGCTGTGTTCCCTTGGACTTGAAAGTGCTAAAGTTGTGTGTCCTTCTGTTTGAAAGTGCTAAAGCTGTGTTGCCTAAGGTTTGAAGATTCTAAAGCTGTGTTGCCTAAGGTTTGAAGATTCTAAAGCTGTGTTGCCTTGGTTTCAAAGTGCTAATGCTGTGTTGCCTTTGGCTTGAAAGTGCTAAACCTGTATTGCCTTGGGTTTGAAAGTGCTGAAGCTGATGTCTACTTGAAGCTGCCTTGCCTAATTAAAGCTGCCTTGCCTAATTAAAGCTGCGTTGCCTAATTAAAGCTGTCTTGCTTTCTATATATAATTAAAAGTTTAATCTTAACCACATCCTGTTTGCACTTTATATTGATTTAAGAAAAAAATCGCTACCACATAAGGCTGTGATTTTTGGCCATCTCACTCAGTCCCCCTCCGCTCATCAGGTGTCGAGAATTTTTCCCATCGATGAAAAATAAAAGAACTATTAGTATTAGTATAAATCACACATAATTAAAAAAAAAAACACTTGTGTAAATCTAAAGAATCAGGGGGACTGACACCCCCTAACTTATTGTATTATTATGGGCAGTGAATATTAAAAATATAATCTACTGGTTGGACAGTTCTGCCCAACAGGTAGATTGGATAAGAATGGAGAAAGAGGATTGTTCCCCTTATAATATAGGAGCGATCCTTCTTTCCCCGATAAAACTGAACAATGTAATATACAAGAAGAATCCAATTATTCATAGTATAACACGAATTTGGAAACAAATAAAATTAACTTTAAAATTAAGAAAATTATCGCTTCTTTCTCCAATAGCTAATAATCCCTCATTCAAACCATCCATTATTGATAAAACGTTTATCCATTGGGAAATAATAGGAATTAAAACGATGGGAGATATGTATAAAATGGGAAAAAATTTATCATTCCAACAACTACAACTAAAATATAATTTGAAAAGTAATCAATATTTCAAATACCTTCAAATTCAAGATTATTTGAAAAAGTATATACAAGGATATCAAACTTTAACCCCAGACTATTGGAGGAAGGAATGAATAGAAAGGCAGAATCAAGCAATTTAATATCTTACTTATATAACATAATTCTAAATGTAGAAACACCAATGACAGAGTCAATTAGAAGAGACTGGGAACAAGAGTTATTGATAAAAATTCCGAACGATAGGTGGGATAAAAATGTATTATATGTAAACAAATGGTCAGTGAATGTGAGACATAACATAAGACTGAATAAAATATTTTCAAATGTTTCCTCCATCTGCGACAAATGTCTAACTCAAAATGCCACTATAGCACATTCCTTTGTCTCTTGTACAAAACTGTATACATTTTGGAATGAAATTTTTGGAATTTTTACAAAACTATTTAACACAAAATTGAACCCCAATGTCGAATTGATTATCTTTGGATCAATGGAAGAGAGAAGTAAACTAACTATATTCCAAGAAGCTTTTCTTAATTATGGTCTAATAACAGCGAAAAAACTTATACTTAAATTTTGGAAAAACGCACCTACGCCAACATTCAAAATGTGGATCTCAAACATGTCTGAAATACTACATCTTGAAGAAACGAGATTCCTCTTACTAGGCAAAGTAGACCAATTCTTAAAGATTTGGTCTCCGTTTATCAACCTTTTACAAGCATATGGTGCAACATAACATAACCTTAGAAATTAAATGGTTTAGATCTGGGTGACGGATGGGTAAAAATATGAGATAGGTAGATCTCTCCTAATCTCTCTTTTTTTTTTACTTTTTCCTTTTCTTTCAATCTTTTAACTTCTCATCTCTGTCCTTTATTTCTTTTGTTTTCTGTTTCTACTCGCTTGTCTATCTATTCCAACACTCTTTATTTCTTTTTTCTCTCACTGTTCGTTTATTATTGAACCAAAAGTATGAAGTTGTACAAGAATGAAAATATGTATTTATGTATTAGGTACTTAAGTACCAGACTACTGTACTTACTTCTAACAAAAATAAACAAACAAAAAAAAACTATTAGTATTTAAAAAATGTTGAGATTCTCTCTCCAGTCATTCATGCCATCAAGGCCACACCCCTTCTGGTGGGAGGGGGAGGGACTATAAAACCTGGAAGAGTGGGTGTGGCTCAGTCTCTGCAATATGAGGGAGGGGGACGTCATGACTTGCTGTCTTTAGTGGCCTTGCACGCTGCTTGAAGTGGTCTGAAACTACACTTGAATGTGGTGGCCTTGCACGCTGCTTGAAATGGAATTTCAAGGACTAGCTGTGAGTCAACTGCCAGCCCACCAGCCATGAGTGAGTGAGCTGCCAGCACAACAGGCTTGAGTGACTGAGCGCCAGCCCAAGAATCCATTGCGACTACAACGTCCACACTTGCCCTCTGGAAACCAGTTCTTTCAGCACAAAACACCCAAACTAGCCCTCCAAAATGCACCCCCATCTATATATATATGACTAAGTGGGACCCTTTGAGTCCCAGCTTCACATGGGAGGGCTGGTGCCCCAACAAAATATTCCACATCTCCACCAATTCCAATATTGTTGACCAGTGGGCAGGGTGGGAGGGGGGCTTTCTGGAGTGCTAGCATGGGTGTTGTGGGCTGAAGGGACTGGTTTCCAGAGGGCTAGTATGGATATTGTGGGCTGAATGGATTATTGGGCTGGCAGCTCAGTCACTGAGGCCTGGCAGCTCAGTTACTCATGCCTGGCAGCTCAGTAACTCAGGCCTGGCAGGCTGTAAGCTCAGTAACTCAGGCCTGGTGGGCTGGCAGCTGAGAAACTGCCAGAAATGCTGCCAAAAAGAGGTGACAGACTCTGTGAGAGAGAAGGGGGAGAGGTTGAACAATCAATTTTAGACATTTTCATCTTTGTTTACAGATTACAGCAATGAAGGAGGAAAGTCTATCCTTGTATGGATATCTGGAGCACTAGTATGGGTGTCGTGTGCTGAAGGGACTGGTTCCAGAGGCTAGTATGGACATTGTGGACTGAATTGATTCTTGGACTTGCAGTTCACTGAGTCATTGCTGGTGAGCTGGCAGTTCACTAATCATGGCTGGTGGGCTGGCACTTCAGTCACGTATAGCTGGTGGGCTGGTAGTTCACTTAGTCATGGCTGGTAGGCTGGCAGTTCAGTCTCTCATGGCTGGTATGATGGAAGTTCACTCAGTCACCCCTCGTCCCTTCACCACCCCCACTCTGTGCCTTGCCATCCCCCTCCCCCCATGCATTCAGTCCAACTCCCCTCAACCTCCCCCATGCACTCTTAGTGGCTCTCCAACAGTGCAGCCATTCCTGCCTATTAGATTCCCATTGTGATGAAGAACACACAGGCATTGCAAGTGGAAAAATGATTTATTAACGTTTAAAATGTGAATGACTCTGAAAATATAACAACAATTTGTTAAAGATGTGATTTACTAAGTTTGTTCTTGTCGTGTCTCCTTGTGTTCTGCTGCTCACTGCTTCTTGATGGCTCTTTGCTGTTGATAAAAAAAAAACAATTTTAATTTTGAGAGATTGAGCGGTCAGATTTTAACAAAGAAAATCTTAGAATTTACCTCAAAAGTCATAATTCAGTGCAGGCCTGCAAATCCACTCTCACAACACCTGACGCAGTGCAGGCCACAAATCCAATCTTACAGCACTCCAAGCAGAGAGCAGGCAGCAAGTCCAACCTCACAGCACTTCAAGCAGTGTGCAGGCAGCAAGTTCAACCTCACAGCACTCCAAGCAGAGTGCAGGCAGCAAGTTCAACCTCACAGCAAGCAGAGTGCATGCAGCAAATCCAACATCACAGCAAGCAGAGTGCCAGCAGCAAGTCTAACCTCACAGCACTCCAAACCAAACCACATTTTCATTTTCAAGCTTCCTTTTCAAACCACATTTTCATTTTCAAACTACCTTTTCAAACCACATTTTCATTTTCAAACTACCTTTTCAAACCACATTTTCATTTTCAAACTTTATTTTCAAACCAACCACATTTTCAAACCACCCACATGTTCAAACCACCCGCAATCTCAAACCAACCAAATTTTCAAACCAACCACATTATCAAACCACCCACCCTTTCAAACCAACCACACTTTCAAACCAACCACATTTTCAAACCAACCACATTTTCAAACCACATTAAGGGCGCTCACACGTCAATAGACACTGTAGGCACATAAAACTACACTCACAGTTTAGTAGACATTCAGTGTTCAGTTGCTTCACAGCTCAAACTGAGTCATGACCTCTCGCTCGCCATCTTGCAGCAACAGAGCCACGTCCAGACTTCTGGGTTGATAGCTCCTCCCCTATCCCCAGAAGGGGCGTGACCTTCATTGCGGTGATTGACAGGAGATCGAATCTCAATAATTTTTAAACACTAATAATTATTTTACTTTTCATCAATGGGAAAAATCTATATATAATCAAATCTATATATAATCAAATATATATATAATCAAAAGTCTAAACTTGACCACTTCCTGTTTGCGCTGTATATTAATTTTAGAAAAAACGCTGTCAATTACTTAAATGTTTCTTTTATTAGAAGCAATTGTACAAGAATAAAGTATTCGGCATAACAGTTATACAATTTTTGTAGTTTCATTTTTAACATTGTAGAAATTGATACATAAACCGAGAAGAAAAAATTGATGCATACATCGAGAAAAAGAGAAAAAAGGAAAGAATGAAGAGAAAGAAGACAACTACAAAAAAGAGAGACGAAAAAACCCCATAACTGCCAAATAAGTGCATGAAAAAAACAAAAAACGGAGATATATCCCACTGTCCTCCCCCCCCCCCCCCCCCCCCCCCCCCCCCTCCCGCTCACCCCCTCCCAAATCCCAAGCATCGGTTTAAAATTTGTGTTCAACCATTTTGTTGTTGAAGAAATTCAGTGAAAGGAGACCATGTTTTGGAGAATTGGTCTACTTTATCAGCCAAAACAAGCCATTTTTTTTCTAAATGTAGTGTCTCGGTCATTTCAGTGATCCACATCTTCACTGTGGGAACTGTTATCTTTTTCAAGAATTTGAGTATAAGGTTTTTCGCAGTTAACAGCCCTCTGACATTCCTAAAATTATTAGTTTTGCATCTGGCTCCAGTTTAATTGTAAGTGTTTTAGAGATGATATTGAATATTCCCATCCTGAAATGTTGTACCCTTATACAGGATGCAAAGGAATGGGCTAGGGCAGCTTCTTGGAGGTGAAATTTATTAGAGTTGGGAAGATCTTATTCCATTTTGTCTTTGCATAGTATAGCCTATGCAATATTTTGAATTGTATCAGGGAATGCCTGGTGTTTAAAGAACAGTAACGTATGTATAGTAGGCTTTCCTCCCATATATCTTTTGAAATAGATAAACCCAACTCATCTTCCTATACTCGCCTATACATCTCAGAAGGTGGGGTATCAACATTTAAGAGAGAGTTATAAATGTAAGATATCAACTTACTTGTATCGGCATGTCTATTCAGACAATCTTCTAGTATATCTGGACCCATAAAAGGACAATCTTGTGTGTATGTTTTCACATAATCTCGGAGTTGAAAGTATCTAAAAAGATTGCTTGCTTTCAAATGATATTTCTCCTGTAGTTCTAGAAAATAAAAGAAAGTCCCCTTCTTATAGAGGTCTCCCACAGTATTAATTCCTTGGTTTTTCCATTGAACAAACACCTTATCTAAAGTAGACAGTTGAAACGAGGGATTCTTAGCAATAGGCAGAAGGAGAGACACATTTCTCAGTTTAAGACGTAATTTAAACTGTTTCCAGATACGTCGGGTACTGTGTATTATTGGATTTTGCTCATACGTTGAATTATTCAGATCTATTGGAGATAGAAGAATCGAGCCTATGTTAAAAGATAAACAATCTTCCCTCTCCATTTTTAACCAATTTACCTGTTGACATGTATCGTCCAACCAGAAAATTATATATTTAATGTTAGTCACCCAGTAGTAGAAAAGAAAGTTAGGAAGAGCTAATCCTCCGTTTTCTTTGGATTTGCACAAATGTCTTTTATGTATTCTGTGGGTTTTGTAGTCCCAAATAAGGTTAGTAATAGTAGAATCATTTTTTTTACTTTTGGGGAGATATATTGGTATTGATTGAAATAAATATAGGAGTTGTGGAAGGGAGATCATCTTTATTTACCTATAAGGGAAATAGGAAGTGCTTTCCAGAATTGAATGTAGGCACATAGTTTAGTAATAAGTGGTGGGAAATTTGTATTTTCTAGTCATGTAAACTCCGAGATATCTAAATTTTTCGGTACAATTCTGAAGGTAATTTTTGGAGTTGAGAAGGATCTTGAGCTTTTATTGGCATAATTTCATTTTTATTCCAATTTATTCTATAACCTGAAAAAGCACCAAATTGTTCTATAAGGTTTAATACAGTTGGGATACTAACTTGGGAATTAGTAATGTATAAAAGTGCATTGTCTGCATATAACGATATCATATTGCTGGCATATTTAGTGTTATATTCATGAATGCTAGAATGAGTCCTAATACTCATTGCAAGGGGTTCTATGGCTAAAGCAAATAACATTGGTGAAAGGGCGCATCCTTGTCTCTTACCCCTGGATAAGTGAAATTTAGGTGAAAGCATTTGGTTTGTCAGTATTCTGGCTGTCAGATTCGTGTATAACAGCTTCACCCATGAAATGAAGTTTTTTCCTAATTGGATTTTTTCCAACACTGTGAAAAGCTAAGCCCATTCCACTTTTTCTGTGTCTAGAGAAATCATTATTAGATCTTCGTTTGTCGTTCTGTGCGAGTATATTATATTAAACAATAGTTTCAAATTATAAAATGAACGTCGATTAGGTATAAACCCAGTTTGATCTGGATGTATTAATTTACTAATAACCAACCTTAATCTACGTGCCAAAGTCTTAGCTATTATCTTCTGGTTTATATTTAAAAGAGCTATATGATCCAGGCTGCTCAAGGTTTTTACCTTTTTTTGGAATCAATGTAATAGTTGATTCGGCAGGGGTTTCTGGTAAAGTCTGTTCTTTAAATGCTTGAATATAAAGGGCTCTGAAACGTGGGGAAATTGAATCGTTGAATTTTTTATAAAATTCATTACTAAACCCATCCGGACCTGGCGTTTTCCACTTTTCAGTGATTTAATAGTCTCAACAATGTCTTTTGTTGTTATATCAGCACCTATTTCATCCCGTCCCTCCTCATTAAGGGATGGGAGATTGCTTTTCTCAAGAAAACCTTTCATCTTTGCTGGGTCGGCTGTTGTTTTTGATGAGTATAGTGTTTGATAGAATTTTAAGAATCTTTCATTAATTACGCAACTCTCCTTTTTCTGATCTAATTTTTTGAAATAGTGTGTTCCTTCTCTGATTTACGGAGTTGATGTGCAAGACGTTTGTGTGGTTTGTCCCAAAATTCAAAATTTTTTTGCTTAGTATATTGAAATATCCTAATCATTTTTGCAGAAAGGATTTAATTTAAATTTTAATGTGGCTATCTTATTATGTTTTGCAGTGGTTGGGTCAATCGCATTTTCTGAGTCAAGCTGTTTAATCTGTTTTTCTAGTTCCAATTGTTCCATCCTGTTTTCTTGTTTTGGAAAGCTTGGTAAGAGATAATACAGTTAAAGGCCTTGAAGGTTTCCCACAACAATGCTGCAGAAATACCAGGTGTATCGTTTGTCTCAAAGAATATTTTCATCTGTAGCTTCAGATAGTCACAACAACTTGGCTCAGTTAGTATTTATGGGTTGAATCTCCAGAATGCTTTTTTTATTATACATTCCTTCCAATTTTAAGGAGAAAGTTAATGGACAATGGTCAGAAATGATATTATTGTGATATTTAGGGTTATAGGTAACAGTGATATTTTGCATCAACCAGGAAATATTCAATTTGTGTATACGTTTTGTAAACACCTGAATAAAAAGAGTATTCTCTTCTGGATGGGGTGGCAATCCTCCATACGTCGGTTATGTTTGAATTATTTATATACGTATTTAAAAGTTCACTCGATTTTGATTTTGGAGTACTTTTCCTTTGACTTGCAGATTTATCCAAGTAGTAATCTCGTTAGGAAACAATTTAGGTCTCCTCCAATGATCAGATTCTGCTGGCAGGAGTCTGAGATTATATTAAATATTTTATTAAAGAATTGTGGATTATCAAAATTAGAGCATAAATATTCACCATAGTCAGTGGAGTTGAGTGTAGTTCCCCGGATATTATAATGCACCAGCCTTCCTTATCGGCTATAGTGGATTTCTGTTTGAATGGTATACCTTTGCGAATTACAATTGCTGTTCCTCTTGCTTTGGAAGAAAAAGTAGAATGATATAAATGACCAATCAGGCTCCCCTTCAGCCTGTTGTGGGCTCCATTTTTGAGATGCGTCTCCTGTAGAAATATTATATCACCATTAATAGATTTTAAATAGGTTAGTACTTTGCCCCTTTTAATTGGCTCATTAACGCCCCTAACGTTCCAACTACAAAATGTAATCCCTCCAATTTTCCTAGCAACATCGTCTTGCATTTTAAAACTTACATGGTTTGCTTTGATTCAAATGGTGCAACACATTATTTGAAATGATTCCTTTAATTGCTGGGTGGGTGAGCCCTGTCCCATTTTCCCCTATCCCCCAGAGATATCTCCCAGAAAAATATGCATTAATAAAAGTAGTTAAGATATTTAGTAAAAAAGGTAGAAAGTGAAAAAGAAAGACAACGGTAAATTGCAGCATATAGAAATGCTGCTGGTGAATACCACCCAACGGTGGTTTGGTTAATGATAACTTCCTTAAATAATATTAAGTAACCCTGCTCCTTCAGGAGTTTAATTTTCTTGGCGTTTAGCGGAGCGGAGTTAAATGGCGCACGTCCTAAGCTGCCATAGCACCACCGCTGTCACTTATATGCATATCTGAATGTATAGACATATGTGTGGACGATGATTATACACACACACTCACACACACACAGATACTGTATGTATATGCTATGTGTATACAGCATATACATTATATGTGTATGTGTGTGTAGATGTATATATATATATATATATTTTTTTATATATATGTGTGTGTGTGTACATATATAACTATATACAGCTGTGTGTATATGCGTGTATATATATATATATGTGTGTGTGTATATAAATATATATATATATGTATATGTATATGCATGTGTATGTATAGGTATATGTATGTGTATGTGTGTATATGTACATGTACATACACATATATATACATATACACACACATATATACACACACATAAATACATACATACATACACATACCCATTCGCATACACATACACAAACACATAAATATATATACATATACACACTTATATATAATGTGAACAAGTTATGAAATGTTGACTATTCTGGAATATGCAGGCCTGGCCAGGCGTTGGCCGGAGGCGTAAAAGTAGCAGCTCATCCTCCACCGCTGAGCTGAGGCATTTGCTGGTCTGATGAGTTGATAGAAAAGGTCTCGTCCAGTACACATCTATACATATACCGTTGGGTCCCATGTTCACATGTGAGGGCTGGTCCCCCGACGCAATATTCCACCTCTCCACCAATTCCAATATTGGTGGCCAGTGGGGGGGCTTTCTGGAGTGCTGGTATGGGTTCTTGGGGTGGCAGCTCAGTCCCTCAAGCATGATGTGCTGAAAGCTCACTCACGGCTGGTGGGCTGGCAGTTGACTCATGGCTATTCCTTGAAATTCAATTTCCAGCAGGGTGCAAGGCCAACAAATTCAAATGCATTTTCCAAACATTTCAAGCAGGGTGCAAGGCCACCAAATTCAACTGCAGTTTCTTACAACTTCGAGCAGGGTGCAAGGCCACCAAATTCAAGTGCAGTTTCCTACCACTTCAAGCAGTGTGCAAGGCCACTAAATTCAAGTGCAGTTTCCTACTGCTTCAAGCAGAGTGCAAGGCCACCAAATTCAAGTGCAGTTTCATACCACCTCAAGCAGGGGGCAAGGCCATTAAATTCAAGTGCAGTTTCATAACAATTCAAGCTGGATCCAAGACAACTAAATTCAAGTGCAGTTCCATTCCACTTCAAGCAGGCTGCAAGGCCACCAAATTCAAATGCAGCTTCATACCATTTCATGCAGGGTGCAAGGCCACCACATTCAAATGCAGTATCATACCATTTCAAGCAGGGTGAACCACCATAAAACCACACCAAACAGCAAACACACAGTTCAGTAGACATTCAGTGTGTTCAGTTTATTCATAGCTCAGATAGAGTCGCGACCTCTTCCTCCCCCATCATGCAGAGACTGAGCCACACCAACACTTCCGGGTTTTATAACCCCTCCCCCTCCCACCGGAAAAGGTGTGGCCTTCATGACAGGAGATTCTCAACATTTTTTAAACACTAATACCACTTTTAATTTTAATTGATGGGAAAAATCCACTGCACCTGCTGAGCGGAGGAGGACTGAGTAAGATGGCCAAAAATCACAGCCGTAAGTGGTAGCCTTTTATCTAAAATCAATATACAGTGCAAACAGGAAGTTAGCCAAAGCACTCAAGCCACCAGTTGCAGTAGGGCCTTTTCACTTCAAGCCAAAGCACCCAAGCCACCATTTGCAGTAGTGCCTTTTGACTTCAAGCCAAAGCTCCCAAGCCAACATTTGCAGTAGTGCCTTTTCACTTCAACCCAAACTCCCCAAACAAACATTTGCAGGCAGTGCCTTTTTACTTCAAACCAACCATATTTTCATTTTCAAACCACATTGAGAGAACTTGTAGACATGTGTCCAGTGTTATTCAGAGGGACATGACCCTCTGGTTCCTCCATCTTGCAGAGACTGAGTGAGGCACACCACTTCCTGGTTTTATATTCCCTCCCCGCCGTCTAACAGAAGAAGAATGGTATCAAATGTGTGAAACACAATGTTCATCCACAAACTCACTAGTATGGAGAGAATTTTGCTAGAAGAATCTATCTCGCATTTTTATAACACTCAAAATAAAAAGCAGCCAACTTGCTGTCCAACAACACTGTTGGAGGCTGTGTGGGAGTACGGAGGCAGACCACTCGCATATTTTCTGGAACTGTGCAAAGATAAGGCCATACTGGGAAAATGTTAATGCAGCTGTAAATAATATCTTGGGTTATAAAATCCCAAATACCTGCCCTGTGATGTATCTGGGGCGTATTAAAGATAGTGTAAAAATAGAAGATACATATTTGATTAAAGCTTTACTTGCAGCAAGCAAGAAGGCCATTACCAGGCAGTGGCTTAATGAAAAAAGTCCAAAACAGGAACAGTGGTTAGAAATTGTGCGAGACATCTTTAATATGGAGAAATTGACATATTCCTTGAGAGTCAAGGAGAATTCATTTGAGAAGATCTGGGAAAAATGGACTGTTTATTTGAGCCATGACACCAATTAGATAAATGCCGAGCTAGATATGGGAAGATTGCGTTATATAGAATTAGATGGTATGTTTGTATGAATGTTGAATTATCTCCAGATAACTACTCAATGTAATGTTTTTTTCTTTTTTTTAATTTGGTAAGTGAACCACACGGTCTTATTCCCATTTTTTTAAATTTATTTACACTTTTATTTTATTTATTTTTTCCACCCCCCCGCCATATACTTATTTTCTTATTTTGATTGCTATTTTTCTTTGTTTTATTTATGGTGATGGTGTTGCACTGTTTTGAAAATATCTCTTTTTAAAAAAAAAAAAAAAAAAAATCAATAAAAATTTAAGTGAAAAAAAAACCATCATAAGACCACACAAAACACCACACTCACAGTTCAGTAGACATTCAGTGTGTTCAGTTTATTCACAGCTCAGACAGTCGTGACCTCTCCCTCCCCCATCACGCAGAGACTGAGCCACACCCACATCATCCGAGTTTTATAATCCCTATTGGGTTGTGCCCCCTCCCACCGAAAAAGTTGGTGTGGCCTTCATGGCGTGATTCACAGGAGTGAGAACGCCCAAACAGCTATTCACAGTGCATTTCCACCTCACCTCACCCCCCACCCCCCCCCCCGCTCGCCAAACAGCCGATTTGCAGTGCATTTCCACCTGTTACCACTTTTCCACCATTTGGGCAGTGAACTCCCACCTCACCCCAAACACAGGGGGGGGGGGGGGGGGGGGGGAAACATGGGGGGGGGGGGGGGGTGTCACCACCCACCTCCTCCACAAGATACAGCCATTTGCAGGATGAGGGGGATTTTGCGACTCCCACCTCACCCAACCGCACAGACAGCCATTTGCAGTGCACTCCCACCGCACCCCAAAGATAAAATTCCATAGAATGGATGATAGTTTGCACGTCCCCACCTCATCCCTAATGACAGCCATTTTATAATGCAGTCATCCGCTCCATAATGGGATGTAGAATAAGATACCCCAAAGGCAGCCATATAGATGCAGTGGGATTTAAAAATAAATCACCCCAATAATGGACAGCATTTGCAGTGCACTTAAAATAACCACCTAGATAATTGTGAAGTATATAAAAATCACCCCAAGGACAGCCCATTTGCAGTGCACTCCCACCTCACCCCAATTGACAGGCATTTGCATGCACTCCCACCTCACCCCAAAGACAGGCATTTGCAGTGTATTCCCACCCGTCAGCCCAAAGACAGACCATAGCTTGTCAGTGCATTCCCCACCTCAGCCGTCAAATACAGCCATTTGCAGTGCATTCCCACCTCACCCCAAAGACAGCCATTTGCAGTGCATTCCCACTCATCTCCAAAGACAGCCATTTGCAGTGCATTTTCCACTCACCCCAAAGAACAGCATTTGCATGTCATTTCTACTGTAACCAACCATTATTTATTTTCAAACCACATGAAGGGCGCTCACAGTTGAGTAGAACAATGTTTTATTGTTATTTAGGGTAGACAGACCCGCTCGCTTCCCTCCATGTTGCAGAGACTGAGTGAGGCACACCATCTATCCGGTTTTATAGTCCCTCCCCCCTCCCACCAGTAGGGCGCAGAGAGAGAATGGCAGAAACATGTAAAAACATTATTATCACTCTGATTTTTCATCGATGGGAAAAATCCTCTGGTCCCGGAAGGTGGAGGGCGCGATGACCGAGTGGCCCAAAAATGACGGCCGTAGTGGCGCGTTTTCTCGTAAATCACACACAGCGAACCAAAAGCTGGTCAGAAAGACCTTTTACTAATATAGATATATACAAAACATATATATAACACACCACAACATATACACACACACACACACACACACACATATATATAATTTTATATACAGTGGCTTGCAAAAGTATCATACCCCATGAACTTTTCCACATTTTGAGTCACATTACAACCACGAAACGTAAAATGTATTTTATTGGGATTTTATGTGATAGACCAACACAAAGTGCACAATAATTGTGAAGTGGAAGGAAAATGATACTGGTTTTCAATTTTTTTTTACAAATAAAAAACTGAAAAAGTGTGGCGTGCAAAAGTATTCAGCCCCATTTACTCTGATACCCCTAAATAAAATCCAGTCAACCAATTGCCTTTAGAATCACCGAATTATAAATATAGTCCACTTGGTGTGTAATCTCTTCTAAAGTAAAATAAGCTGTTCGTGAAGGCCTCAGAGGTTTTGTTAGAGAACATTTAGTGAACAACAATTTCCTTGGGCATCATGAAGCCTAAAAAAGGACCACACCAGACAGGTCAGGGGTAGAAGTTGTGGAGAAGTTTTTTTTTTTTTTTTTTTTTTTTTTTTTTTTTTAAAGCAGGGTTAGGTTTATAAAAAAATATCTCAAGCTTTTGAACATCTCACAGAGCACTGTTCAATCCATCATCCGAAAATGAAAGAGTATGGCACAACGGCAAACCTACCAAGACATGGCCATACCACCTAAACTGACCGGGCCGGCAAGGAGAGCATTGATCAGAGAAGCAGACTAAGAGGCCCATGGTCACTCTGGAGGAGCTGCAGAGATCCACAAGCTCAGGTGGGTAATCTGTCCACAGGACAATTATTAGTCCGTGCACTCCACAAACATCGAGCCTTTATTGGAAGAGGTGGCAAAAGAAAGCCATAGTTGAAACAAAGCCAAAAGAAGTCCCCGTTTGCAGTTTTGCCACAAGCCATGTGGGGGACACAGCAAACATGTGAGGAAATGGTCTGATGAGAACAAATTTGAAGTTTTGGCCAAATGGCAAAAACGCTATGTGTGGCGAAAACTAACATCTTCACATCACCCTAGAACACACCATCTCCAATGTGAAACATGGTGGTGGACACCATCCTGCTGTGGGGATGCATTTCTTCAGCAGGGACAGGGAAGCTGTCAGAGTTGATGGGAAGATGGATGAGAGCCAAATACAGGGGCAATCTTGGAAGAAAACCTGTTAGAGTCGCAAAAGACTTGAGACTGGGCAGAGGTTCACCTTCAGCATGGACAACGACCCTAAACATACAAGCCAGAACTACAATGGAATGGTTTAGAATCAAAGCATATTCCATTTTAGAAAGGCCCCAGTCAAAGTCCAGACCTAAATCCAATTGAGAATCCTCTGCAAGACTTGAAAATTGCTGTTCATAAGACGCTCCCATCCAATCTGACTGAGCTTGAGCTAATTGCAAAGAAGAATGGCAAAAACCC